>NNCF01126256.1:1387951-1407151 GCA_002313205.1 Laupala kohalensis | reverse complement strand
ATCTCGAAATAAAATCCTAGGTACTCCTCTCTTCCCCCTAGGCAGCTGTCTGAATCGTACGTAGTGACTAACGCGATGATCCTTAACAAATCACCACCGTGGAAAGGGAGAGCGATTGGAGTGTTGCATCAAGAATCATTTCTCCATTGAGAGCGATCCCTCTCGCTGTCTGACTGCTGGTATCGCGTCGCCGCTAGCGCTGCCTCATCGCATCGGCAGTCGATGTAGGTCAGTCGGCGTTGACCTTTACGCCCCGATACACAATGCGCGTGGCCTTGCAGACCCACGTCGCGCCTCCCTCACGTTCTTTCCGCGTGGCGCTCACCCTCACCCTCCTGGCCTCGCCTCCGTCGCTCTTCCTCGTTCCAATCCGTTGTTCGTCACGGAGGAACTATGGAGACAGGGCTTACGTTTCACGGCAGCAACTCGGATAATTGGTAGTAAATGGTTCTAAAACACTTCATTTGCGCTCGAATCAAAAACACACGAAATTTTTGAAAACTACCTTTTTAGACCTAGATGTTTGAGACTAGGTTTAATACTACGTCCAGACATTTGTGTGTGATTTTTTGATGATGGGGTAGAAAAAACCGAAACGAATACATAATCCTATAATCCGTAGAAAGAGATCTAACATGCTACATACAGTTCATCAATACAAGTTCTTTATCTCTGAAGACCCTACTCATTACTGCAAATCGCAAAATTACTTCCAATATAATATTGTGCACTAAAGAAATGGAATTCTAATTATTCCTTTATGCCTTATTTACACTTCACAAATTATTAATTTCAAAATATGCATTTTTTTTTTCACTTTACAAAATGTAGATATTTTTACATGCATTCTGTGTAATGTATTATAAGACACTATTTTAAAGAACGAATGTTTAGGAAAAACTACTAAATCAGGCCATTAAACGCAGTTATCGAATTTCCTTATTTCGCAAAATATCTGAAAAATCTTTTGTTTGGAGACTTTCGTAGGATATTAATAGGTTGTGTAGTATATGGGATGAGAGTATTATATTTCTTTTCTAAAAGTTGTGTAATTTATCTATCGTTCTGAAGTAAGTCACACTTGCCAGAAAAATAAATTTCTGATTTTTTTATCCTCAAACTATTATAATTATAATAAAAATAATTATAAATAAACTGTATTGTCAAAAAAGCTGTTACAAACTGCATATGACCACCTGGAGGAGAAAATACTAATTTACTCTAAGGAAGCAAACTAGGGACCATCCCATCAGTTCCGATCAAGGGACCTGAGACAGATGAGAATTTAACATTTCAACATACTTCTAATAATAAAAATATCTCAGTAAGAGTTATAATATTAACATAACACCAACAAATTTGTATTTAATAAAACACAAAAAGTAATTTCACAAGTACGTAATATTGTCAAACTATAGATTGTTCCCAAAGTGTTGATAATAAATCGTAACTATTAAATATATTATTTCAATAGATGCTGCCCCTAGGCAAGAGCCTAGCGAATCTGTATGAAAACCCGCCTCTACCCGAAGGAAAATCGGAGAAACACCCGGACCAGGACGGGGCTACATGATTAATGTACACAACCGTGCCAGGCAACTTTTAACCGCAGATTTGAAGGGATTCAATTTAATAATGTATTTCATATTTTTGAGGAAGGAATTATATCGAACAATACCCGAATGATATGGCCCGTTTTGACTAAGAGATGATGACACTTTACGACGGTGAATATTATACCTATTGCGAGTATTGTAAAAAACAAGGGGGCGCTTAAGTTATTCGGTATAAACCGTTTCATAACTATATAAATGCAGGGCAGTTTTACAATATTTATGTATTGTAAATTAAAACATTTAATTAAATGTACATTCAAAATATAATTATTGGGTTCATAAACTGGCGTAATAAATGCAAACGAAATAAGGAGAGAACAAATAAGAACTTGTCTTGAGCTACGTCTTACCATAAACAAATCGAATTATTGTTACTCTCATGTGCATTCCATAATTATCATAAATACATTGGATGTGAGTGTGCAACGCTGGGCGTGGTTCCACTGACCGCGTCTCATCTTTGTATGGAGGGTGGCCTAGACTGCAGGAGCCGAAATATAAAAAGATCAGCTCCCGCCATCACGAAGAAGAAACAATGATAACATTTTTATATTTTTTGGTAGTAATGTAATTATAATCGCAAATATTGTTTACATTTATAAGTAATATTTGTTTCTATACAACAATATTCTATATAATAATATATTATAAAATAACCTTACCGACAGTGGTCTAGTGGTAGCGTCTTCGCTTCCATGATTCCGCTGCACGGTAGAGCGCGTGTTCAGATCCTGCTCGGCCGAACTAGGTGAGGTTTTCTGCTGGAGTTTTCCCTCTCGTACTCTAGACAAATGTCGGTTCGGTACCATGAGTTCTCCGGTAATCCAACATCTCTCCTTCCCAAACCCGAGTCACGGTTAAGTGGAAGAGCTGACCTCATGGCCGGAACTTCGGGAAAAGACAAGTAATAAACTAAATAAAATATAGAAGCTCTATCCTGAGTGAGTGACTGACTGACACTCATTCATCAAATCGGAGGCAAGACTATGAGAGATGGGAACCCGAAGTTTCAACGGAATATTTATTTTACATACTTAAAAGTAATCAGTCTTTATAATTAATAGGGATTGGGTTTCTTACAGTTAGGTCGGACAAATATTTACAGAATTATATCATTTTACCAACGTTTCGACTATTTATTGTAGTCATCATTAGGACTGTATAACAAAACATGGATATTGGATTCATACAATGAGCATACATTTTCTATAATAATTGCTTCAAAATCTACTAATCAAATACGTAGTTCAATGAAAAAAAAAGTTTTTTTTCCCAGCCACATATCTACTGAACAATATCCATGGTGATCATACACATTTTACTCAAAATGTCATTATCATGCAAAATGGGAATATATTTTTTTATATTGGCTCTCAAAAAATGATTTTTATTAAATTATGATTTTAAAGAGATGAATTAGAGATAAACATAAATTTTCGAACATAAAATATTTGCACTGCATCTCATAAACTGATTGAGTTATAAATATCTTTATGTAAACGTTCTTTATAAAAAAAATTGTAAATAAGTAATGTTCTTTTTAAATTTTTACATGTGCAAAGTTCTAGCTTAAAATGTGTAAAAAAAGATGTAATCAAAATGTAGATTTGTTTTCCGGGTTACGTCGTCCGTGCTGACTGCGTTGATTATCTCACGAAGTAGTTGCTTCATCAGCTCTCTTTTTCATGAAAATGTTCTTAAATTAGTTATCTAAAATCAATCTCTAGAATTTTCCATATTTCACATTTAAATGGGAGGAAAGTATTGAAATTAAATTGTTCTAATTATTGTCTCAATCATTAAAACAGAGGAAAAATATTAAAGATTGAAACTTGAAATTTTGACGGGAGGTGTCTTATGTATGATAAAGGCTAAATTGGATAAAATGTTCCGATTTTTTCAAAAGGAAAGTTAAACTGTATCACGACAACCAAAGAACCCGTGTGAAGCCGAGTGGGGTCGGATAATTAAATAACAAATAACATATTTTTTTTACTAATCCAGCGCACAGATTATGTGTTAAGTTATTAAATGCTGTGTTTTATAGAATTATTTTAGTCAACAAATAACATTACACGATTAAATTATAAATTGGCTTACATTTCTTTACTTGACATAACACGAAAAATGGGGTTAGAAGGTTTTAAAGACCATGTATTATTCGATATTTTATGTTGTCTACGACAATATGTAACATTTTTAAGGAGTCAATCTCGATTCAAATCTATGGACACAATTTTGCAAATGGCGATATGCTATATCACCAGGGAAAGGATTTTTAGGTGCGAATTTTATACGAAAAGAAGAGGGGAAAAGGCGCTAAAATAATTTGGAAAATGGACAAGAAAACACTGTTTGACTGAATTAATTCAAGAAACAATCTTCTATTATATTTTGTTAAGTTGTAAACAATTATATCAAATCATCACACACCAGAAGAACAAATTAAGAATCTGTTGCTCTATAAGTTATTAAACATCTCTACATTTATAAGTATTGTTAGGCGGTAGAACGCCTTTGTACATGCTTAAAGAGATCTTAATGAGAAAAATTTGCCCTATACTCATATATTTTCAGAGATTACTGATGTGCAATCAGACACGCGTTTTCTGAAAGAAGATACGCTTATTATTCACATGTTTATTGCAAGCTGAAGACGCAATAATTGAAAATTACTTAAATATTTGACGAAACATGTAGAAATGGAATAAAACCTTCAGTCATGTCTCTTAAAACTGAAAGTGCGCCCTGGAATATTATTGAAAAGCTTCAGTAGAGTGAGAAAAGGGAATATGGATACGTTTGGGAAAAAAGGAGATAAAAGGTCCCCAAACAGGTAAAACAGAGCTAAATAAAATGTCCCCTTTCTCACCTAAAGACGAAATTTCACACAGTGGTATCTTTCCAAAAAAATTAAATTTTCTCCAAGAAGAAAGTGCGCGCCTAAAATTCTTGCACCGTATATCACCCTTGCCGGTTATGTTTATCTAGAGTAATCGAAATAAATGGCGATTGATGACGAAGTTGATTTAAAATACGTTTAGAGAAATTATTGATAAATTATTTTTTGAGTTTTAAACATATCCGATCCGATTGAGGGTCAATTTTTATAAAAAGGAACAACTCATAATTTTAACTTTAGGTTAAATAACTTAGCGTAGAGGAATACATGCAATAAATGTGCTTAATTTTAAACGAAAACAATTTTCATTTACTTTAAAACATCTTGGAATCATCGTTAAAGAATTTGGCTGTTTAATTGCTTAGTTTAATTTGGGTTAAAAGAATCACAGAATTATTGATACCAAGAAAAAACAATCTCATATTTTCCTTTTTTTGAAAATTATAATTTTGTTTACGTAGAAAACTGACTATTATTGTATTCTAAATTCAATTTGAAGAATTTGTTATTTTTGTATTTCTCTCGTATCTGCATTCAACTGTAGGTAAGGTAGAATTTTTTACATTTTACAAAGACATTCTTAATAGAAGTTATCAATTTTTTAGTTACTGTATTTGAAATAAAATTAGTTTCGCTTTAAAATAATATTTTAATAATTTCTGCAATTTTATTTTAGTATTTTTAGAAGTCATTTATTTAATTAAAATCTCAGGACGATAATTTCAACTTTCTAATCACAAATTATCATCAGGGATAAAAAAAGTAAACAGACTTTATATAATTATTAGCCTCTTGATTATCTACATGTTAATACTGAGTATCATAAAACCAAAACATTCCATTACGTGTTGAGTTGAAACCAGTTTCTTTCCAACGAAAGAAGTCAAAGCAAGAACAAAGCAAAGGAGCAACACTATCCAATTCAGTAGAGAACTACTTGTTAGGAAATTCTATTCGACCTGCAATTATCGAGGAGATTTGTGTTCCTCTTGTTATTCAATGTTAACATGTAATGAATGTCCATTCAGATTGTTTCAGAGTCATAAATTACAGGTGTACGTTCCCCTATTAACCCCTCTTGGCAGCCCTCTATTTCACGTTTTCAACACAGTGCAATCGCAATTGCGTGGTGAGATTATGAAGAGAATTGCAGACTGATTTCAACGTTCCAGATGAGAATCGAGAAACTCCAGACATAATTTCAGTAACTTAGAATTTTTAATATTACTAGTTTTTTATTGAAACATTCAATTAATAAAAGTATGACCACGCTTCAAAAACTACTGAATTTTGTGGTGCACTGAATATCTGAAGCGTACTGGAAACTTAGAAGATCAGTTCGAAACGTGTATGGGGATTATATTCAACGCTTCAATATACTTTTGTCGATACGAAAGGTATAACTATTTGAGGCGGTGGAAACCGTACTCTTTATTCGCATACATAGAAAGATCAACTCCGATAAGTAAAGGTGAAGGCACTTGAATGAGCTCTCTACAACGGTGTCCGTGAATAAAATTAAAATGGAAATACTCGATGAGACATTGAGATCAATTATAAACTATAGAGATACTCACCAAATATGAGGTGAAAAGTACAAGGATAGTAAAAAGGAATGTCTACCACGACGTCATTTCGGGCTCACTGGTAAGAATGTAAAAATGGACATAAAATCAATAGTAATGTAAGCGAAAAATCAAAAGGAAAAAAATACACATTTCATCAAATTCAGGCAAATTGTTTATTGATATTCTGATGTATTTATTGATTATTTATTGATAAAAAAACAAACATACGCGTCCTCGAAGGAAGGAAAAGGAATACGTGATTTGTGCAGACTTGCTTTTCTTGTGCGGACTATTTATTGAAAAAATTAAGTTTTGAGTGAATTTTTTTTACGTATTTAGAGTTATGTCAACTGCTGTTACAGATATGTGGTTTTAGCAATTTTTGAACTTGTGGAGTTAATGAACCTGAAGAGAGTCATGTCCTTGGTCTCAACATAGTGTTGTGATTTTGATGTAAGGCATCAATAAAAGTTTGTCTGAAATTGAAATATTTTTTTATTTAATAAATCAAAATAGAACATATTATTCTTTAAAAGAAGTAAGCAGTACAGTTTAATTAGTTAAAAAAATAAAGTAGAGGATATCAATACACATTCGTCATGACAAAGGTTTAATTTATTCATATAATATAATTAATCTTAAATAGTTTTCCTTCCTTTGTATTCGAACAGAATCGAATGTTTATGAAAATTATCTTGATATTTGATGGTACCTATCGGAAATATGGGATAATTAGTAAATGATGCGAAACTACGTACAGATATTCATTTTACCGATAATTAGTAATTACCCTTCCATATAGCACAAAACAACAGCTCGAGCTCCAATAAGTGAGCACCAAAATAATGAGTGAACACAGACAAAAAAAGCGTAGTTCACATAGAACGGTGTCGAATAGTGAATACCTCGTATGAGACAATAATAATAAAAGACTGTAAATTCGTCGTTATGACAACGGGATCGATGGAGAACAATACGTTGAATCTCGTACTACATGTTCCTAGAAACCCCTTGCAGTCTTTTTTTATACATAATACGTTTTCAGAATTCCAATTTTAAACGGACACGTGAACGGAAAAAGAGGTTATTATTTCATGTGTGCGTTATCCCATTATATCCGATAAGAATTTATTATTCCAACATTAACAATTATTTCTTCTCTCTTTATTTGTTAATAATGACTGAAGCTATGAAAGGAATATTGAAAATAAAAGAAAACTTCCAGAATTTGTAAGTTATTTTTACAGTAATCCAGCTTAGTTCGGGTTTTTCTCCTGGTAATGGCGGATATTCCATAGGCGGGAATACCATTAACACTTTCGTTTTTATTAATCTCGAAACTTTACTGCCCATAATGTCTACGGTTCATTTTGAACAAATAAATGGATAGCTGAACGTATTTATTAAATAATTTCTTTCATAAGTATTACATCCACCATTGTCCTTGGGTCCTTGAACGAGATTGATGACATGGTCCCTTGCTTGTTTCCAGGGAGTAACTTAGTTTATTATCCCCCACGTGGTCATATGCAGTTTTATTGTCAATACATTTGTTGTTTATGAATATTAGAAAAGTATTTTGTCCATTCTTGATTGGTGTAAACTTATCACATGAAAGTATATTACTATAAATATGTAAAAATTCATATTTAAAAACACAAGGAAGTTTTGCACGTCCGATTTTGGAAAAGATCATGAGATGTTTCATTTGATGTTTTTCTTTTACATATCACGAGTATTGCTAACGATACGCCGTTTTAAAAATTATCACTACTTGTATTAATCATTAAGTGCCGTTTCTATCATTCTTAAAACATACAAAAACTGTTTATCTTGTTTATCACTGCTGTGTTACAAACCAGTAAACGAATAATAACAGTTGTTTTGCTCCTTTTTTGCTAAGCAATTGTAAACGACTCAATTTTAATGACATTAATCTTGTAGAATGAGATGAAAAAGCTATCTAACATATCATTTTTTACATTTATCGTGGCTTTATCTTATTTATTATTAGTAATAGCTGCCAAATAGATTCTAACGAATAGATAACTTGATTGTTTACAATTCGTGAATGAAAAAGTCAAGGCTTCCTGATGTAAAATAAAGATCTAAGTTCATGTATATAACTGCAAGGTTGTTTGTTTTACCTAGACCTTTTGAGCCAAAGAAACAAACTATGAAAATGATGTTGCAGTTTCTATTATTTCTTACCATTAATTAAAGTCATGTGTCCATGTTCCACTGTTATTTGAACACAAAACATCTAATATTAAAGTATTATTTCAATCCACCAAGTGATCATTATTGATACAATGGGATGTAACTATTTGTTCCATTGAATGTACATTTAATTTGTGCTTCTGTATTTTAGTTTTTAACCTACATAACTAGGATTGCAATCTTTCCATTTCATTTTGCATACTTCAAAATTTTATTCATGTGATCTTTCTTATCTTTCCCTTTCGTTATCAAATTATAGCTTTTATTTCTAATAGTTGATATCAGAATCATTTTTTAGTAATCTTTTCAGTAATGTTGTTGGAACTTAGGAAATACAGCATAACCATTTCATCTTGTTAAGGTTGCGGTTAATATTATCGATGTTTTGAAAAAAATACAATGTTTTAAAATATTTTTTAAACATATTCTGAATGAAACAAATTTGCTAAAAGTATGATACGCACTAGTTGTGTATAGTATTGGTTGCATGTTGGTATTACTTATTGCACAAATAATTCGATTATAATTATCGTAGCGAAAGTTAGAAAAAATGATATAAAATTTATAACGAAACCGTGACAAATATAAATGGAACAAAAGTTATTTGAGAAGTAGATCACGTAGAACCGCAACAATACGTCAATATTATCAAGATGAAAATCTGACAATTGAAATTCTACTTAGACAATTGAAAGCACTAACGCGTCGTGTGTGGTGACCGCTTCGAAGTGTAGCAGGTGCAGTATGTTGTGGCCGAGCGACAGAAGGACGAGGCGTTGGTGTCCAGCGCATGTGCGAAACGTTGTGGTCATCGCCGTTTCGGTTTCTGAGGTTGCACGCACACTCTATCCGCTCTCTGTCCACTCCGCTATTGAGAACCAGTGATTTATCTGCTCCGCGTTGTCTCGTTACCCAAAGCCTCGTGTGTCTCCCTCAGCGTTCCGCCTTGACCACAATGAAGCTCAGACCACAACTGCTATCCTCGTTTTCATATCGTCGAGACACTAAAAATACCCCTTCGAACATCAGAAGCACCGCAACAGTTCTCTTTAGCATCATCTTTCAAGTCGAGCGCGCGTCCGAAACCTTTAACTGCTGTTGCCGTCGTGTCCATCTCCGGCTCCTACGTCGCCCTCATTCATGACGAGAACACTTGCCGCGAATCAATTCGTTCGTATTAGATGGCGACTACGTCCTCCACACCACAAGTGCCGCACGACTGTGGCAACGACAGACGGGGAGTCGCTTCATTTAGTCGNGTCCTCTCTCTCTCTCTCTCTCTCTCTCTCTTACCCTTTTAGACACACCACCGACTTCTCGATATCTTTTATCCCCGTGGTGGAAGGGAGTTATGTTCATATCTGGAACCAGTATCGTTTCATTATTATGAATGTTTGATAATTATAAAACTAAACAAAACCCATCACGTATAATAAGTATAACTTACAATCATGAATGAAGAATAAGAGAATTTTTGGTTAATATTCATTAAATTACGAATCACTATTTTAGTACATAATTGTAAATGTGTAATTATTCATTACAGGGACGAAGGGTGTTGTCAAGGGAGAGACACCAGTTTTGTATGAATGGAAGCATTCTTTTCTCTTCTTTCCATTATACATAATTTCATTTCTTTCTCCTATAGTCTAACAGTAATTCGATGAAACTTGCATTATCTCCCTAACCTCAGAAAACGACCGGTGAATAATGTGTGCGACATTGAAAATGCAGTCAATAAATTACTGAAACAATTTGTATATGGAATTTTCAGCCTTCATAATGATGGCTATCCACTAGGTTAACGGAGATCGCACTGATTTTGTGACTACGTGTACAACAAGATTCGAATTCCACAGTGGAATTTTTTTTGTTTTTAATTATTTTTAGTCCGGTAATACATTGGTAGTATTTTAAACATATTTTGAGATTAAATTATAAACATATATCCATTTTGTTTTGACACTTCATCATAGCCATCAAATGAGTTAGCTTGGTCATCCAGATATAATTTTAACGATGCTTAGTAATACGTTATTAGCTAAGTATCCTTCGCTTTGCTTACGAGAATTTTGTAATTCTTGTGCATACACTCATAATTCCCCATTGGTATCTTGTTGGAATGTATTAATGAATTTGTCAGGAGTTGTAGGAATGTAATGTTCGTTACTATCCCTAATTCTTTCTTTCAGTGGTATAATTGAGCAAAAATGTTTTGAAATCAGTAAATGATACGAAATTTATCAATGAGGGACATAGCATATTCCTTGAATTACACATAAACAAGTGCAAATGTTGTTCTCCAGATGAAAATAAAAAAAATGTCAAAATGGCCACTTGTTTGTATTTTTGAAGGGTGGTGGTCAAACACAAGTACTTCCAATGCACCAAGTGGTAACTTACGTTTAACTATAACATCATCAATGCATACAGTACAGAATGATGAATAATAAATTTTACCCTAATCACACGATTAATTTACAAAACTTTATGCAAACGGGTAATGATGGACGTGACAGACCTCAGAGCCTTCCACATTAGTACTTCGCGGTATATGATATTTCGGATTAGTGAATTATTTACCATTATTTACGGTTATTTGTTTATGAGCTATCTGTTTTCTTTATGGTTCATTTTGTTTCTGTTGTGAGTTTATGTTGCATATTCACTACCCTCTACCATTAAGTTCACATCTCAGTACATACAAAGTCAATATCTATTCGCATTTAACGCTGTAACCCCAAACATCTTGTGTTATTAGAACGTTCATTAATTTGCGTAGATGTAAAGCTAATGTGTTGTCGGTATTTCTCTTCAAATATTTGTTTATATATTATGCGCACGGAACTACTTCAATATGTCACTTAGAATACCGATTATGAAATTATAATAATTTCTTTGTATCGAATAATTTTTCTTTTCCGTGGGAATTTGACCTTCCAAATTTACCACACAGAACTTTCTAAAAACATCTTCTGGTGATTAAATATCTATCGTAATATACACAATTATTACTATATAACACATACAGGTATTAGGGGTCTTTAAAGAATGTTTTAAGTTAAAAGATGAGTAAATGTTTTTTTTTTAGCTGAAACCGCTTATCTGCAATATTTTTCATCCCTTTCAGAGTTACCTATTCACACAGAGGAAGAGGTAATTATTCGTGTCGCATAATAATCATTTTAACATTGAAAATATCTTAGAACGTGAATTAAAATTCCACACCGTACTCTCTGCTTGTAGAAAGGAAGGGCGCTTCCTTCCCCCTCACTCTGTTTCCAGCTTAACGGAGAATTCTTGGAATGGGCTTTTTAATTCTACAAATTTCGCGCTCCTTCCAAGTTAATTAAGGGCGTTAGTATTATGATATTTAATAATTACTCGATTTAATTATTAGACGTCTCGGGAATATGAAGTCAGAGAGGAAATTTAGGATGGAAAGTCGGACATTGTTAAAAGTGCTGGTAAAAGACGTGCGCAGAACGTCGAGCAGTAGGAGCGATTAAGAAAAAAAAAAATTAAACTCCTTAAACTTTGATACGACGATTCTTATTTAAAGTACATGGCAAGTATAGTTTTGTTTGTAATATATGGGCTCGGAAAGTACGTGAAAACTTGTCACTAAAAAACACCATTAGAGAATGATAATGTGATTATAGTGAATTTGTTATTCTTTATTTCATAAATTGGTTTATTGAGTCCATGAGTATTTGAGGAAGTTGAAGTCTTTTAATCAATCCTTATTATTCGGCTTATTATTCTAATGAAGACATATTGCAATCAGTAAATTTAATTAATAGTAGTGTTAATTTTTTGAATACTTAATAATGATAGTTATTGGTTTTGCTATATAAAATTGAAGGATTTCGAAAGTGTGAAGAATCAATCATTCAAATTGAATGGTGTTCCTCGCTATTGTGTAACATTATCATACAATAAAATGTCACCAGCTCTAGATAACAATTGTCACGTATTAGTCCATGACAAAAATAATGACCCAATTACATTTTATTTATTCTAGCTAGAAAATTGAACATAACATATATTATGTATGGTAATGTGAACGTTTGGCCTTTATTCGGCAAGACAACTTTATTGACCAAAATAATAGAGCAGACCTTCTTTCTCCCGTAGTAGGCAAGAGTCACGATACGTTTTTAGCATTAACAATATAAACAGGACAGTTATGAATCATATATGATTCATAATGTCGCGTTCAAACTAAATCATATTCAAAGCAAATGTACAGATAAGAGGTTTCGAAAGACCAAAAAAATTAAGATGGATGAGACGAGAGTTGAGAGATAGAAGTGCCAACAAAATAATTTAGTAACATGAAATTGCAAGTAGCAAAAATATGGAATTCAAATGATTCAAAACCGTGTGCTCGATTAAAATTTTTGGATATGTTGCTGCGATGAAGTGATGTTATTCTCCAAATGCCTCGTTGTGCAGACTAGACGGCGTTGAATTGATGTTGATTTGATAATTTGAGTTGAAGTTTAGTTGATGTTAAAGGACCGGTAGTTCGTGGAATGCTGCAGATGAGCACATGGTGGCTTGACCATGAAATCGTCTCGTTGACCGAATAATTGTAATGAGACCAGCGAAAGATGCGTGTGGTACCTTGTTGAGGGCGACTTGGGGAGAAGTCAGATGACGAGTCGGGAGAGTCCATAACAATGAATCTCAGTGCTTTACGTCGCCATGTCAACATTAGCAATCGTGCACGACAATGTCACTTAATGCAAAATCTCTATGAACAATTCTAAACAATCTACAATATTTCGAATTGTAGAGAATGTGTGATGAAATAAAATGTTTATCTCCAGATTTTTAAACATGTTGAACATTTTAAAATTGGTAATAAAACCGTTCAGTGTTTCGGGCTTGTTAAATTCAGCAACTTTCAGCTTACATTTCTTTTAAACTTCATGACAAAGTTCAAGAAAGATATTTTGTTTTCTCGTTCATTAGATATTATTTAAATTTTATTCCAAATTTAACACAAGTCCTTTTAGATGAAAAAAGTATAATTGCGATTCAAATAAACTTTTTAGTGACCATACTGAAATTTTTGGTGCATTACTAATATTCTTTTAGAATATTCAACCATTGTGAACGGCGGTTTTCGAAATTAAAGTACTCAATTCAGATTTAACAAATGTTATTGAAATTTACAAAGGAAATGAAATGTTATTGTGCTTTAAAGTCAATGGCATGATGAAAGTATTCCTGAAGTAGAATATTGTAAGATTTTTTTTTTCTTTCGTCGTCTTTTTCCTTTACTTGTCGACTTCTTCTGATTCCACGCTTTGAAAATCACGCACTGGCACTTGAGTACATATCACACGAGTTCTCATCGCTCAGGGGCAGACATGACCTCCAGACACTCAATCCATGTAGGATTGTGTTGCTCATATATTTTGCTCAACAGAAATCATGATTTTCAGCTACGTATACGATTTTAGATTTTCATTCAGTCTGAATTGATCTTTAATGAACTCAATGATATGGATAGGATATACGTACAACAGTATGATCTTTCATGATCAATTTAACTTGCCTTCATTGACGAATTCAATAACATTTAACTGAACTTTGTTGTACATAATCAAACCTCTTTTATCTATAAATTAATGTCATGAGTTTAGCTGTAAGTTTTAGTATTAAATATTTTTCGTGTATGTCCATCGATTTCTTGCGTATTTAGGTTAAATTTTTGGAGGGATTTTCAGGGAACGAGTTGTTGTGTCATTTCTATGTAAAACAAATATTATTCGTATGTCCATTGATTTATTGTTTGTTTTGATATAATATCATAGTAATCCATGTGGTCCTCCAATATAAAATCTTTTAATTATTATAATCAAGATACCTTCCACTCCCGCAGCTACCAGAGTGTTCTTGGATTACGGCTCATGCTCCAGAAATTTCGTCCTTCCGGTTGCCGGATATGAATCAGCTTCGACCTGTGAATAATTTGGTATCTTGCTTTTAAATGAAATAATCCAGAAGCACTATTCATGATTATAGTTTCATAATCATGAATCTATAATCAATGTAACATCAGTTTCATAATTTTTATTATCAAAATCTATAATTCATGAATCCAGAATTTACTTATTTTTTGATCTGTTTAATATGTGTTTTTACTTTTTATATATTTTAGATGTGTGTATTTAATTTGAGTGTATTTGGTATTTCAGTGATAAATGCTGTGCTCAGTTTGTAGAATGTAATATTTCCCTTTTTTGTCGACAATGCGCATGTTATTTTGAATTCGTGCTACTCTAAGATAATTCAATGTTGTTGAGTTGCCTTAATACTTCGCGACTAGGATTCTCGCGGTCACTTGCATACATTTAACTTAAATTGCTCAGTACTTAAAAAAATGGCTTCTCGTAGTAGCAAACGGCAACCTGATCCATCAGAGAAAACGCGAGAACAATTATTTAAGTCCAGAGACCTGGCAATCAAAAAATTCTTAATTGACAAGATATATTTTACTAACAATCGTGAGGTCAATGATTCTGCTCAACATAAAACTTTCGCAGCACATCCAACTAGTTTGAATACCACATTTCAGGAATTTGATCACGCCCAAACAGAATTAGAACGATTTGACGGTGATCTTTATAAAGAAAGGAAACACATTGTTGGTAATTATCGACCAATTTCTCGTACAACACACTAACTAAAAAATCCTTGAAAAATTGTTCTATAAGCGTCTTCTAGATTTTCTATAAAAAATAACATTCTCTCCGACTATCAATACGTGTTTTGGAAATCCTTTTCCACCACCAGCGCTATATTTTCTTCCTTAAATGATATTACCTCTTGACCATGGAAAAAATTCTCAGGGTGTTTCTATTGATCTATCTGAAGAATTCCATGACACTGATAACGAAATTCTCCTTTCAAAATTACAATCTTTTGGCATTCGTCGACTTGGCATCAGTGGCATACTTCCTATTTAAAAGATAGATTTCAACAGGTCGAAAAATAAAGTACTTCAGCATTGACTTTCAGAAACAAGGCCACTAAATCGCGGAGTTCCCCAAGGTTCAATGCTCAGCCCTATACTATTTTTGTTGTACGTGTCGCCTTCCACATCAGATTGCAAAATGGTTCTTTTTGCCGATGACACTAATTTATTATGTAAACACGCCAATGCTCAAAAAGTTTTGTCTAACCTTTCGACTTGGTTCCATGCAAATCGCCTCATTGTAAACACTGACAAAACAGTACCTATGTCATTTCAGTAGAGTATCACAAAATCTTTACCCCAGGTATCTCTTTCTNATTAAAAACTGTTACAAATACAAAATTCTTAGGTCTCCATATTCAAGACAACCTCAAATGGAATTGTCACATTGACAATCTTAATTCCCAATTAGGCAAATTGTGTTACGCATTCCGAATCTTAGTTAACATAGTTAGTCCACGTATTTCCCGTTGCCTATATTTTGCAAACGTTTACTCCCATTTACGTACGGCATTACCTTCTGGAGCAATTCCGGTCAGAGTATTCAAACTTTCAGAATTCAGAAGAGGATAGTTCGTATAATTTGTAAATCTCACCCCCGAAACTCTTGTTAACCTTTATTCAAAGAATGAAATATCTTAACACTTCCCTGCATTTATATTTAAGAAACGGTCGTGTTTGTTAAGACCGAAATACTGAAGTGCGACCCTTGCTTCATACGAAATTGTCTCGTTCCCGAACACAATACTCGCAATCGTAATAATATTCATCCCCCTAGAGTGTCAACCACTCTTTGCCAAAAAGGACCACATCATTCGGGAATCGTTCTATATAATTCCCTGCCCAAGAATATAAAAGACATTATGAAATTGAATCTCTTCAAATCAGCGGTTAAAAACTACCTCCTGCACCAGTGCTTCTACAATGTAAAAGAATTTATTGATTTTAATAAAAGTTAAATCCGTCTTGTACTTTATCACGCTATTGGTGTAGTACATTTTAAACAACTTATAACAATTTCAAAAACTATTTTCTTGTATGATTGTTGTGTCTTATGATTCATATTAATTTAGCTGTATATGTACTCAACCCTGGCATGGAAGTGTACAATAATTCTGTAACCCCATCTTGGCCCGGGTTTTTCTCCGGCTTTCCTTCGGATAGAGGCGAATTTTTTATAAAGACTCACTAGGCTCTTACCTAGAGACGGCATCAATTGATATAATTATTAGCGAATTTAGTGTTATTTAATAGTTATGAATTATCAACAATACTTTCCGAATGATTTATAGCTTGATAATAATAAGTTCTTGTGAAATGACTTTTCTACATTTTATTAAATACAATATTGGTTGGTATTTGTTAATACTATAACATATGTCGAACAACTTTTTTATCGTTAGGAGTATGTTGAAATGTTAAATTCGGGGCTTGATCGGAATTGATGGGGTGGTCCCTTGCTTGCTTCCGGAGAGTAAATTTAGTTTATTGTCCTTCACATGGTCATACGCAGTTTGTAATTGCTGTAACGATTCCTCCGACCGCCACAGAAATGAATCAGCGCGTCAATGCAGTATTAAACTACCTGACATAGCCTTGCCGAAATGCAATGGAACCTTTGCTGACTGGGTTAATTTTCGCAATCCCTTTAAATCTCTTGTCATTGACGAAACTGCCCTCAGAAATACTGCTAATTTACATTACTTAAATTCAGTATTAGAAAGCGAAGCGCTTGATCGTATTTAGAATATAACTGTCTCCGGCGAAAGATTCGAGGCCGCTTGGGAGTGATTAACGAACAGGTATGAAGATAAGAGGCGTCTCGTTTCTATGCCTTGTTCGAACCTCCTAAATTTACAAGCGCCTCTCCGGTTTCTCTTAGGGAGAACTTGAATCATTTTATCAGTCATCGGCCAGCACTTAAGAATTTAAATTTAGAAGTTTCCCTTGATGAGTTGTTATTAATGCATCTCATATTAAAAAATGTCGATTCCACTATTAAAGCAGAATGGGAGAAGGTGTTAGATTCAGAACTTCCTACTTTCAATCAACTCATTAAATACTCGGAAAGGCAGCATAAAGCTCTCAACATGTGAATACAACAACAAGCAGGAAACTTCCTCTTCACGACAAGGGAAATAATGATCTCAATTTTATTAAATGTCCAATGTGTTCCAGGGCTCATAACATTAACACCTAATCAGCATTTAATAAGTTAACCGTTTCGGATCGCCGTGTCAAGGCCAAACAACAGCGATTATGTACTAATTGCTTAAGACATAATAGCTCAAGTTTGTTCGTAACGAACTTGTTTCATTTGTAAAAAAAATACCACCACACTCTTCTGCACGACCCAAACTTTCAGCGGCAGACGCTCCAGGTCAACGCAGCGCACGCCCCGCAGAGCACTCCAGCAACGCTGCCTGATCTCACGCGGCCACCGCCTGCTCCAGCTTTCACTCAGCAAAGGGGTTTGTGGTTACATACTTAACAAGAAAGATGAGACGTTGCTGGCTACTGCGATTCTCTTAGTTGCAAATTGTAATGGATTACGCGTCCTATGCACTGCTATCATTTGATTCGGATAGTACGCATAATTTCATATCTGAAAAATTTGCCCTCGCTTTGGGTCTCATGGGAAAACCCGCTTCTTCATTGATTGATACTTTAGATGGTAATCAGATGTGTACTTCTTTTGAAATACAATTAAATTTAGCATCACGATGGACGATATGGAATGCTTCAATATGCTCTACCATAATTTCTTCAATTACTTCGAGTTTACCTCATGTCACCTTTGATATAAACTCGTGGAATCTCCCTTCGGAATTGTGTTATGCAGATCCTCAATTCAATGAAACCAAATCCATTGACTTGCTGCTAGGTGCTCAAGTTTTTTATTCAGTATTGCTGCCCTCTAAATTAACTTCCATCGGGCCATATCCTTTTCAAAACACAGAGTTGGGATGAGTTGTATCAGGTCAGTTGCCTAATGACACGCAATCTAAGTCTGGTTCTTGTTTATTTACATTTCTAACTGAATCAGAGTCAAGTATTGATTTAAAACTTGTAAGCTTTTGGAAAATAGAAGAATTTTCTGACAGGGTTTTAATCCAGTAATAGCAATTACGTAAAATATAATTTCACGAAAATCATTCTCGCAACCCTGGCGACAGATACGTAGTAAGACTTCCCAAGAAATCAGCTGACGCAACAAACCCTTCTACGCGATCTCTTGCGTTACAGAGATTTTATTCTCTAGAAAGACGTCCTTAACGAAGACGCCTCGCTAAAATAACACTATACCAACTTCATGAATGAATATGAAGCTTTAGATCATATCACTCCTATTCCATTTAATCCCAAAAGGTCACCGTATTATATTCCCCATTTTTCGGTATTCAAAGTCACAAGCACGACTACAAAATTAGGAGTAGTATTTGATGCCTCATCTGCTCTAAAAAATCTAGTTCTAAAATATCACTTAATGACAATCTTCATGTTGGTCCTGTTATTCAACAACACTTATTTTCTATTTTAGTTAGGTTTCGTACATTTCCTTCTTGATTAATCTTAGACTTAGAGAAAATGTATCGGCAAATAAATAAATTTATTGTCAAAAAACAGTACAAACTGCGTATGACCACGTGGAGGGAAAAAACTAATTTACTCTCCGGAAGCANGGCCCTAAGGCAGAGGCGGATTCAAAAAATTCAGCAAAAATTCCTAGATAAGATAAAAAGTTAGCTGCGAGTTATAATACTAATAGAATGTCAATATGTTTGTAATTTTAAGCAAAAACTTACATGTACAAGTTATTATCGAACTATAGATTAATCTGAGTATAGTGTTTAAAAATCATAAGAATTGAAATAACACTAAATTCACAATTTATTGTTACAA
>NNCF01126256.1:1372280-1387879 GCA_002313205.1 Laupala kohalensis | reverse complement strand
ATAGTGTCCATTGTTGTGAGAAAGTTAGCAACTTCACGACAAAAGCAAATGAGAATACACGAAAACTGACAACTAACACTGAATGAAGGATGCTAGTGTAATAATATATTTATTACTACGGATGTTACAAATGAGATAATAAATAAATTAAATATACGAACAAACCGACGAGNAAAAATGATTGAAATAATTATTTAGGGCGACCACTGGAGATTAATTAATTCGACAATAACTACCGTATATTGTGTTAAAATGCAAATGAATACGAAAGAATCAAGAAAATCGAATTGTAAAATGATGTAATAATTCTATGAAATTATGACGACGAAAACGTGGGTGCAACAATGAGGCAGGGTTTAAATAAGGAAATAAACAAACCGACAACTAAAATGACAGAAATAATTTAGGTTGACAACTGCAGATAAATAAATTCGACAATAACTAAGGCAATATTATGTTAAATTGTAATGAATAACTACAAAAAGATTACGAAACAAATGGTAAAATATTGGAATAATTGTATTTACGACGACGAAACTTGAGCAGTGCAACAATAGAGTACGTTATTTTTAATTTAATAATGATGTAATAGTATATGCACCAGACAATCTAAATACAGCAAAATAATTAATTTTAATGCACCAAGAAGTTAAATTTATGATTACGTTTGTACTTACGTAAACTTTATCACACCTTTGAATGAAGCACTTGAAAACAATATGAATTTATATATGGTCCGTTGGGTTTGAAAACCTTAGGAAATGTTTTTAGTGTTTTTTCACTTAACACTCACACAGAACAAAGAATTTTACACTACAATGAAAGTTAGAATCTAAATACAACTACTGAATCACAAAAAAACTCGAAAAAATAAAAATAATTAGAAAGATTAAACTGAAAAACAGAGAGAGAGAGCTCATTCACAACCGCAGCTAACGCCAGGAGCAGGCTAGCCAATCAAATACTTATTCATCTTGAAGACAGAGATCTTTAATGCATTTTATGGAGAAATTCCCCTCGCGAACCAGTGCGTGACTATCATTTGAACACTGTCACTTACGGTACCGCGTCTGCCTCATACCTAGCGACTAGAATTCTTATTCAATTAACTCATGATGAAGGAAAGCTACTTCCTTTGGCGTCTACTATTGTACGGAGAGACTTTTATGTTGATGATTGTATTTGAGGAGCAGAAACGCTTATTGAGGCACAGAATGCTATCGCTCAATTAAATACCTTATTGCCTTAGGACGGATTTCATTTACGTAAATGGGCCTCAAATGTCCCTTCTGTTTTAAATCAAATTTCTCCTCAGAATCGAGAAGGTAATGAAATATTAATGTTATTTCTAAATCCTACGTGCATGCCTTAGGTCTGTTGTGGAACACGAATGAGTAATGAAATAATTTCAACTCTCCAAAATTTCAACTTGAAATAATATCAAAATGAAATAATTTCAACTCTCCAAAATTTGAAATTTCAACTCTCCAAAACTTAGTTTGAAAGCCAATCGGCCATCTTTCGATCGTTTACCGCAGTAAAACGCCGTCTTGAGACGGTTTGGTTGTGTTCGCTTCGATCATGATCTTACTTTTGGTTGTGAATGATTTAGGATTGAAAGTGAATGGAGCAAAGACGCCAAGCTTGTGAATTAGCATTTTAAATTAACTACGAATTAGCGAATGATAGTGATGACAAAATAACTGTTAGATGCATAAAATAAAGAATTTCTGTACGAATTTTCGCTGTTTAATACAATTGTGTACCCGCTAAAAATTGTATTTATCTTCCTAAGGGATACATTTTAAAACGGCGGAGGATATTTTAGTGCTTAAATTCATTTTTTAAATTCATATTTTATATTTTAGTTGGACTTGTAAATCTTTCTACGAATACACAATCTATTTAACTCTATAAAATTGACAATTATGAAAGTCAATGTAATTACAAATGTACTTTATATTCATCTAAGTTGTTATATTATACTTTATTTACATTAACTTTCTCCCACATTACATGGCCAATAATTCTTCAGCATGTAGAATTTTATTTTATTTTACCTTATCCAATAACTAATTTTTCACAATATCAGTTACGAGTAGAGTAGAGTAAATGTGCTTATCACAATTAAACCTCTCATAAAATTTAGGGTAATATATCTAATAACCACTAGAAGAAAGGTTAAATAATTACCTGAATCGATATTTATTTATTTTGGATTTGCTGCTCGTTACATTTCATTTGCTCAATCAAAATATAAATGGTGCAATCCAAAGAAATGTTTGTATAAAAAAGGATATACATCTATTTAGAATATTATACCATCTACGGGTTAGGTCTCCGTGATACAATCATTTTGCAACGTTACCGCATGGTGTACTGCTCCAAACGTCGTTTACCAAGTAGACGCTGCTTCGTTCTGTCTGGTAGAATCCAAACGATACCAAGTTTTCCAAATTTCTCAGAACGACATTTTCAGTAGATTTGGTGAAATCGGGCCTTAAAATTATGTAGAACGATTCCCGAATGATATGGTCCTTTTTGGCAAAAGTGGTTGACACTGCAGGACAATGAATATTATTACTATTGCGAGTATTGTGTTCGTGAACGAGACTGGTTCGTATAAAGCAAGGGTGGCATTTCAGTAATTCGGTCTTAACAAACACGACCGTTTCATAAATATAAATGCAGGGAAGTGTTAAGATATTTAATTATTTGAATAACGGTTTACAAGAGTTTCGGGGGTGAGATTTACAAATTATCCGAACTATCCTCTTCTGAATTCTGAAAGTTTGAAAACTCTGACCGGAATTGCCCCAGAAGGTAATGCCGTAACGTAAATGGGAGTAAACGTTTGCAAAATACACGCAACGGGAAATACGTGGACTAACTATGTTAACTAAGATTCGGAATGCGTAACACAATTTGCTTAATTGGGAATTAAAATTGTCAACGTGACAATTCCATTTGAGGTTGTCTTGAATATGGAGACCTAAGAATTTTGTATTCGTACTTTGTATTTTGTATACATTAGAAAATGGTTCTACAGAATATTTACTGTGGTGAAAGATACCTCGCAAAGTGTCCATCATTTCATGGGTAACTTTATAAGAGTTTTATGCCTAAGGATACTGCAATATAACAACTTCAATAGCACGTTCGAGTAACTAAATTGTGCCTGTTCCTCCGTATTTCCATTATATAACTCTGAGTTAATGAATTAGTGTTTAAAAAATAGGAATATATAAAATATAAACCTATGTATATTTTCGGGACTTCCTTCAAATCATTTTGCTAAAGTATCTTCAGAGAGGGGAGAAAGAAATTATCTTGCAAGGTAGAAGTATTGTCACAATTTTTAATGGTTGGAAAATTACATGCTTCGGTTTGCATTGGAATGAAGTTGGAAGAACGGGATCATGTCATAGGAAATTGCATGTAAATGAATCATTAATCCAAAACACCCGTTGAAAACTTCATTAGACCACGTGGAGGTCATTTAGCTGACTTACTTACAGCTAATGATGTTATTTTTTCTTTTTCTTTTAGCACTGTTTTGTATTTTTTTGTTAAAATTATCCATTTCAGATTTCCCATGAACAAAGCGAATCTTCGCAAGAAATGGCTTCAAAACTTAAGACTGGTATATTACATTCCGAAAACAAAATTATTAAGATTCAGTAATGTAATTTTTTTAATTACAGCTTGAAATAAACCACTTGTCTGAGACACAAGGTAATCATTTTGCTTTTTACATAAGAAGGCATAATACAAACGTGGTTGCAATTTTAAACATTTTGACTTTCAACATGTTTTCTTACCGCGTCTCCGATGATTTTAAAAATTCTAAATAAAATAATAAAATAATCCCTAAAATAATGTGATTACTTTTCTGTCGAAAGTATTTGGGAAAAAATTACCTCGGGTAATTTCTGGAACGAGGTAGTCCTTTCATTAAAATATATGATTTTCTAATTTCACCTGAAATAAAAAATACATTAATGGGTTAAGAATAGGGCATAAACTCACATCCTCATCGCTTATGTTGGAGTGATGGGTCAAAACGCTTTCTACAAACACGTTTGGATGTTTTGGTAATGTTGCTTCCCTTTAAACATTCCTCTCAAATATTTTGTTTTTGGAGGAAATGGATGAAATGTAATTCTTGGAGTTCAAAATTCTTCGAGGAAATAGATGAAATGTAAATAGGAAGAATTCTTAGAGTTAGTCTCACAATCATCNAATTCTTCGAGGAAATAGATGAAATGTAAATAGGAAGAATTATTAGAGTTAGTCTCACAATCATCTACACAACATTCATTACCAATATTATTACTCGGTTTCAAACCGTACATGTTGGGAAAAACATTTACATTTCATCATATTCGTGTTTAATTTTTTTGTGTTTATCCTTTAAACAGTGATTCTTGGGTTAGGAATTAGTTCATTCTGTTAGATACCACCACCCACAAAGCTTCACAAAGTGAATTTCCGGACAGCAATATGCGTGTTTCCTCACTTTAAAGGGGAGACAGGTAACACCGTTTCTTTTTTCTATCCAACTCAGAAGTTAGTGCTTGGTCTATCTCAAATATTCAACCAGATCTTGAAGGTCAAAAAATGTAGGTTTACGCTAGAATGAAGGAGGGACAGTTGCTAAAAATTATTCGCGTGTAAATTTGTAGGTAAGCATTTTATAAACAATTATTTTGAACTCATTTGATATTACTGAAATGATCAATAATTGAATAAAAGCAACCAAATTGAACTTGCAGGTAGTTTGTTTTGAATTTAAAAAATGCTACTTCAATTTTTTATAATTAATTTGTTTCTCTCTAGAATATTTATGGTGTTACACAAACATGCAATAATAATTAATTTTTGGAATAAAATACAGTAAATAATATGAACTCAAATATATCGAAAATTATTCTACAATATTAATGTTTCAGTAGATTTCAACATAGCTGTAAGTATATTTTGAATTCGATGCACAGATTTTTATATTTCACCTGCACATCAAATTTCAAGGAAAAACACTGCGTACATTTCAGAGATGTTTCCCATAGTTTTATATCAAGATCGATCCAAAAACTCATTTTCGGAACAATTGAAGTTGTTTATTTTCAGGTTTCACGATGAATAGCCCAGTAGAATTAATTAACTCAGAGAAGGTTTTTAATTAAAGAATGTTAATATTGAATCTCGAATCAATTGGATATGAAATATGACATGGAACTGATGGTCCCGTTGGATGCGAGGTGAAAAGTACTCCTAGCAATGGTGCCTCATGGCAGTGCACGCGACTCGTAATATTAATGTGCCGAAGGCGAACGATATGATGTTCCACTAACGAATTTTTTAAGAGAATAACTGCTTTCATGATTGCGAAAATGAAATAAATTACAATAAAAAGTAAATCCGAAGGTGAATTAGACAAGGACAATTCAATTACAATCTCCATGCCAAAAACAAAGCAATGTAGAGTAATACGATAACATTAGAATTCTAATACGTTCATCATTTTAATTGCATTTCGTTTCTTATGACATACTTGAAATTTTAATAAGTATTAAATATTCAGTATTGAATTTCAAAGAGGGAAGATAGTGCTTAAGTGCGGGTAATAATGAGATGTACAAATTGACTAATGATAAAACCTATTCGAACTCAACATCCCTTTATTAAAGATTATTAATAATTCACTAAATGTGAGATTAGGGCAGGTGATTTCCAATGGTAATAATCAGTACACCATCTGCCACCTCCGTTGCTCACACCTAAACTCCCTCGCTCAGTAGTGACAGCACCTGCTAACACATTCAGTAGTTAACGATGTTGGAGAAACTGAGGATGAATTATAGCATCGAAACATTGTGGAACATAAGATTTTCGTTTTTATTTCCTGTATTAACTTATTGTATTTATTCAATGCGGTAGTGTCACTTTTAATGGGACATTTATTCTATGTACTTCAATATTTTAGGAACTAAATTAATTTCTCTTCTAGAACATAATCTTGTTTCAAACACTCTGTGCAAAAGAGCACATGCCATGGGTTTAATTTGAGAATCAAGTACTGGATCGAATTTCAAGTTACCATACGCTCCTTTAAGCAGAAAAACCATGGGAGCGCTCACATTCACTTCTGTAAGAGTATGAGTGATAACACTTGGATTACCTACACACACACACACACACACATACAGCCAGAGCGCTTCCATGGACGTGGTCACTCATTGGACATTCAGTTCTGAGTTGCTGTAGATATAGCTCGTAAAGTCAGAATTTTTATCTCAAGAAAATAAAACTATTTCTCATAATATTTGATGTTCCTCAATTAGTTTTTAACGCGGAATGGGTTAGTGATGTTGGAATTTCGTAGAGATGACAGAAACTCGTTAAAAATGTTTCTTTCAAAATGTTGACATGTGTCATTTGTGTCCCACGTGAACCATATTAACAAAGTGTTGGAAACGTGACTTTCTCGTCGAGATAAAACTGAAGAGCGCTTAGATTTCGGCAGAGTGACGTGTACACTTGCAGTTTGTTCTTTTTTTTTTATTGGGAGCACCTATATTCTAAAGAAAGTTGACTTTCAACTATTTGCTACCGTTCACTTCTTTTCTAATTAGAAACAAATTAGATTAAATTAAGAAACAAAGTATTCCATAATCTCTTTTGAGTCATTTACCTAATTGTTCAGTAAGATATCAGTTTGGTTGCGAATAAAAGGCGGGCCATAGTACCCTCTGGACGTGGTAATATGCCGGTTTCCGGGTATATTAACCTCTAGAGGTGCAGATGGGTTATGATATTAACCGGGCCATAATAACCCCCGACACCTTTCTTGTAGGTTAAACGTCGTCTAAATAATGAAGTTTTCTTTATGTTATTGAATCTCAGATGCAATTATATTCTCACTTATATATAGTTATTATAACCATAATCGATTATTCTTAAACGAGATTTCGCAAATAGATGCATTCATCTCTTAGCAAAGTAAGTAGAAAGTAGCTTTAAAACGCTTAATGTTACTCATCAAATACAGTCTTGATTTAAATCATTCAAATATGTCGAATAAATCCACCTTACTATACCAAACGAAAATGCGTTTCGATCGCGATAAATTATTCGAATGCATTATGCAAGTCGTGTATTTTGCTATGCATAAAAATCTCAGTGATCTGAGGCTCCTAAATTACTTCATCCAATTTTTGGATAATTAATATATTTTACTACTCACTATTACGTATGTTGTGTGCGCGCGCGTTATATTAAGTCATATTAAGAAACTAAAATTTAATTTACTTTTAAAACTTTTATTGGACTTTCAAAGTATTTTAATAGGGTAATAATATAGATAAATATTTACCCCATATTTTAGATCCCTTGAATGTTTCCTTAGCAGTGATAGATCTCTCAGTAATCGAATAATTTTAGGTCAGTTACCCCATTTACGAAATTTCAACATTTTTATTCTCCCCCACTTGAGTTAACGCCATAAAATTATGTAAATATCCATTACTTGATTACTCTAGATGTATCGGGAGGAATAATTATCCTGTTCCCTTCGGCGAGGAGAAAAAGGATGCGCGGCGTGATGATAGGATATGACGAACAGTGAAGTGGCTATTGGGGCAGCGAGACAGAGTATTTGTGCTTTCAAATTAAGTATTCCACTAATATATGAATAAATTACTTTGTACATTTATGAAAAACATATCCGTGTTGTAGATTTTCGTATTAATTGGTAGTTGTTTGCAATGTATCAAAGTTTCGTCAAATTAAACACGTACAAAAATATAATTTTTTTATGAAGATAGTGTGTGTATCTTCATAATTTTTTTATGAAGATACGCACAAATACGTGTGTGGTATATTTGTGACCTTTTTATCCGCATTTCATTTTAATAATTAATTTTTCATACAAACCTGTACTAGGGTAATAATATATTCGATTATAAAAGTGAATACACCATCTAATGACGTTCTTTTTACATATTTTACTCATTATTTGGACCAGCAATAAGTAACATCGTGACGCCAATGCTGTCTAAGATCCAGGACCACCGACCACCATCAGAGTACAGAGCTTAAGTGGCTGTGAGAAGATTGACTTGGAAGATGCCTCAACGCCTTGCGTAAGATGGTGTGAGATAAATGGGAAGGAAGACCCCGCTGTGCTATCCCCTTCCGTTCAAACTGTCGGTCTACTTAATTGGGTTGCCATTAGCTTCCGCCAGGGTGGCAGTCTAATTGACTCGTGTCCCCCTCATAACGGCGGATCACTCCACCTACATGCCCATCATGTCTCCAATCTCTCCGCTCATTATCATAAACAAATGATTCGACCCCTATTTGTTGACTGTATTCCAACCAGAGTTATTATGCTAATTAAATGGTTCCAAGTAAAATACGGTCGTTGTATCGCGTCTACGTACAGTGATACCATATGCAGTTAGGTCCCGGATTACCTTCACTTTCTCTCGATCGGTAATTTTTATCCTCGTATTTGTTTCAAAATTCGTTTTATTTTTCGTTCGAGAAATTTTGTACCACTTAAAAACCTATTGTACGTAAGATGATTAGGGCTTAGATCAATAAAAGAAGATTTATGACAAGAGAAACTAATAGTCCTTAAAATGTATTACAGTTCTTTATTATGAAATAATGATGAAGGGAACATGTGGAAAGCAAATATAATTTGTGTTCATTAACTAGTTAGCATCTATTACACAAATTTCAAGAACCAAATGAAAGAAAATTGAATGATAATAAGATTTTGGTTGATAAGATTTTTCTTAAAATCCCATTTGATGTTTTGAAGGCATTTCTATACTCCAACCATTGTTTTATAAACTACCCTGCATTGCCCGGGATTTTAAAAGAAACTTGAAACAATAATTACTGAAGGTGTAATTTATCAATACGAACCGTACTTTTCTTAAGTGTTATTGTAAGTAAAATGTAGAGACCTTTGAAATTTCATATTATTTTATCGATTATTTTTTTCGGTTTCAGTACCACAGACATTCCATATAACTCACAATAATACAACTATATTTTACCATATAAATACTATAGTACAATAGTACAAAAATAATACTTATAAGTTGGGTTTGTATTTGTTTTTTTTTACATTATATAAATGTATTTGTATTTTATATTTATATTTACTATATAATTTTGTATTATAGTATACAATTATGTTGAATAATATTTTATATTTTTTGTGTATGAAATAATAGCCGAGAAGACTAAATGAATAATCAATCACATTTGTTAGTACATACGCCAGGTTTTGCGTTCCAAAAATTGTTTACGCTTCCATAAAATATTTGTTTGTTTTTTTGGTTTTGTTTTTCAAATAAAGAATGAGCTTCCTATTTCCTCTTTAACGTATGCCACTGGATTCAGATTCATGTATTCGTAAGCTGATATTTCCAGAAACTCCACTCAACTGGCTTCCAATTCCAATCGATCTCATCTCGGAAACACTTCATTCCCATCTGACTCCCCCCCCCCGCCATTCGCTGAAGAGAGTATTCAATTGAGAGCGCCACTAAATCAACATGGCGGTGCAAGACGAACATTGGCATTTCTCAGGAAGTAATTCGTCCCAAGTTGCATTCATCCGAACCACGATCGACAGAAGCAATGAAACTGCCGTTACGCTCAGCAACGAATTCTCAAAGGCCGAGCACTCTGAAGGAACTACTCTCAAGGGAAGACAGAGAAAAGAGAGGCATTTCGGCGAACGGGTGCAAGGTGCTGCTTGCTTTGGAGAAAGAGAGAAAGAGGAGGAAAAATGAGTGTATGCTAGGAAGAGAAGGTGAGAGTTGACCTCAACAAGACGATCTCCGGAAGTCGTTAACTTATTTCAAAGATCGCTATTCGACGTTTTGCAGATGAAATTACGAACGATGCTGGTACAAAGAAAAGATGATGGAGAGGATTCTCGTAAATTCAAGAATCTCAACCCCATGAGATTGGTCAAGTGGATACAATTTATTAAGTAAGTTAAACAATATACGTGTTTTTTTTAGACTTTAAAATGTTTTTCAGAACATATTAATTCACCGACATTTTAATCAGTACAAACATTTTTTTCATATCGTTTCAAAATTAGTTCGAGTGTTGTATAATAAAGTATAAGTTCCAAAATTATTTCTTTGTGAATCAATTTTTATAGAACATCATTGTTCACGTTTTATTTTATTTTTATTCATTCTTTTATATTACGTGTCATACAATAGAGAGTCACAAAATATTGCGTCTGATTCATGGAAAATTTTATGTTGAGAAATGGTTATTTCGTAACTCCTACTACACAAGGAATTAATATTTGAAATAACTACTTAGCATTTTCCATACACACATATGTCGACAACTTGAATAGTAATGCATGATATGAATATCATATTTATATAACATTATGTGAGAGTAGAAAACACCTGATAAAGTATATAACTTCTTTTCATTTATTTCGTAAACGATAGATCATCTGTTTCCATTTTAAAAATTATTTAATCGAATCCACGTTATCTAGTACGATGTAGCTATTTCAAACCAGTTTATAGGAACCACCAATAATTTTCATGACAATGATGAGGCCATCTATTGAACTGATACGTCAAATGAATGTGAATGTTTCGCTGTCGGAAATAGACCTGGTTCCATTCATGAACTACTCTAATAACAGGACTCAATAATGGAAATGAAAATGAGATATTACATAGGCAACGATCATAGTCAACAAAGGCTCCACCAATTATACAAGCTGTTAGCAATGATTTCGTTTGTGGGAAATTATTATTCATCGATGTAATTATCTAATTCCGAGTAAAAACATCCAATACATTATCGTAGGAATTCTCTATCTCAGAAACTGAAACTAGGTATTACTTTCATAACAATCACAGGAGCAACTCTTGATCGGGAAACACAAAATTCATGGGGAAAGCACGGAGTTCCCTTATCACTTGCTGGATTGATGGTGGTACCCATGAACTATTCAAGTGTTACACAGAGTTGCCACCATCCATACTTATTAGAAATATTTGCGATTCACCAATCACGCACCACTTTATTCACTATGTAATTTTCATCATGTTTCTAGCAATTTCGAAGAATTTAATTTGACTTTTGAAAATTATTGCTAACTTTTATTCGTGACTTGCTCCTCACATCACTCGGTGACATCTTAGTGCACATATAACCCTTTCAACATCCTTTCATCTACTTTAGTTAAGAATATTGATTGACATAACCTCACAAAACGTCAATTGATTACAAAAACACAGAGTAATTCCCGTTTCTTTATGTTTAAGGTTTGCTGAAGTTGGTATTATGTTTTTTTACCTCCCTGGACAGCCTTATTGAATTTTCTCTATCCACTTTTACATGAATTGAAGCTAATAAATTTTCCAACATTTTAACTTGCCTAACAAATGAAATTCGCATGTTACTGTATGATCGTTTATTTAATGAATTTATCTGCATTATGTATTGTAGTATTTGTAAATGGGAAATGTAACGTGCTATTGAAGCTTATCTACATGGAGCGATAGTACGTAGAAGTTGGGTGGTAGGCTATAGTTAGTGGGTGGGCCGCTTAGTTGGTTTTACAGACAACTTGGCCACTTTTGTAACAGTAAGTGACACGGAGGGTAGTAGGAGTGGATAGAAGGAGGGTTCGCTTTTCAGTAGTCACAACTATATGAACAGGGACATTAAGGTGAAAAGATACAAATTTTTTTCTGACCCCACCGAGAATTGAACCCGGGAGGACTCGGTGATGAGGAAGAACGAAACACGTGAGCCACCGGAGGGGTTGGACTTGTAATATATGGAAGAATATTAACTGTTTGAATGATCATGAAGCATCTGGACCAAATCTTTGGGAAAGTGAGAACGTGTTGGGTTAATGTTAGCTCTTTTTTTTCATTAATAACACATCATATTTGTTTCATAGATTTGATAATAAAGCAAGTATAAGTTCAATACATGTTTTACAAGTCACACTAATAAATTCATGCGTGATGCTCAAAACTTTAGGGAGCAAGCTCTCCTAAACCTCATGCAAATGCTGTAGAATAATGAATAAATACCTTTGAGGTCTGTTTTTTTTCTTGTAAGTCATATTTCTATAGCGTAAACTGCTTGCTGATGCTTCGTGTACATGTAGAATCTAATTTAATATCATTTATCTTCTTCTCTCGTATGATCTACTAATAACTGCGACCAAATTAATCTGTAGATTCACAATCTATTGAAACACCTTAAATGATGAATTCAATGTTTCATTCAATGTGTAATGAAAAATTTAAATATAAAATTATAATTATAGATTCACAGTTTCATATTTCCCACACATGTGCCTACCAATTAATGGCTCGTATGCGTTAGTTATGCTTGTTATTTCAGAGCACATAACACTTAATATTCGATGAGAATGTTAATTTTCTTCTTCCCGAATACGCTGTATGCGGACATCATTACAACTAGGTGATAAATACTGGAACCAGTAACATATAACGGCGTGCTTACATAAAATAATAGCAGTCGTATGTAAGTTGATTAAGAGAAATTGCTTTTCTTGATCCAACGTCTGTAATGAGATGGAGCAATTGTATGTTTACGAAGTTCATCATCGCGTGAAATGAATTTTAGTTGTGCTCATTAGTTCTTTGTAACTTTCCTTGGAACGAACTTGTATTTGACTCCCTGTCAGTATTCAATAACTGAATGATGGTAACCACTGGCAACGATGAAAAAAAACACATACACACAAAAAAAAAAACATTTCGTGAATTTATATATTAGTGATTTGATCATGTTTATATATTTACACCTGTTACTCGTGATGTTGGTAAGATTTTTATCTCAGTAAAATACAAATAAATGTAAGAAAATTGAATTACATTTTCTTGCTCACAAAAAATTGCAGTAACCTACCAAATTTTTGCTATTCTAGAGATGGTATCTAGTTAATAATGTGTTCATAATATACGAAACAGTGAATAATGTTTAGTAGTGCAAATTTCTAGTTCCTGATAAATAAAAAAAGTAAACTTGATTTCTCATCTCATGTTTATTTAAAAAATTTATTTTAAAATGTTTGCAGAAAATAAGTTAATATACTAGTGTCTTAGACACTCAAATTTTTACAAGGACAGTAGATCTTGGAGAAGAGATGGGATGTCCGGGCAAAGACGCTCGCAAGGCACAAACAAGCCATTAGTCTCACAGTGAATTATCTGAAAATGAGAGTAGTAATCACATTTAGGACATCATTTCAGCGCACGAAGGGGAGATTTCAATCGTCTTTACAAGTCATTTGCTAAAGAGGTGATAGTCAGCTCGGAGATGAATTACCGAGATTGTTACGAGATGAGTTTCACGAGATGAGCAGATATCCCCGTCACTTCATCTGAATTAGAATGCTTTGCACTATAAACAACTCATGTCTTTCTTTTTATGTTGTAAGATAAGATTAACGTAGCTGGATACATTACGATTAATGTAGCCATACATTATAATGTATTTCTTGAAGTATTTCATCTTCGAGACATATTGGTTAATGCGTTCTTACTTATAAAAGTTATTCCAAATGTTGTGATTTTATAATTTCCTTTAAAAACTGTACAAAACTACTTTATGTATGAGACGCAAGAATTCATGAACAAATATTTATGGACTTTCTTTGTTTTATTAGTTTCAGGGTGAGTGGTATCAATAATAATAATAATAATAATAATTCAAAAGTAAACAATTTGTATCAGAAGGTAATCAAATATGTATTAATTGTTTCATAAACTGTTTTAAATAAACTTCAGGCATGAAAACGTTCAAGAAAATATTTAGATAGGTTGTGATTTTTTTTCACCTTCTGTTGAGTGTTTTTTAATACGATTTTTTGTTTACATCTAATTTAATCAGTTTATATAGACTATTAAATAATAAATTCCTCTCGAAGTATTTGAGTAATATATATGATTTTAACGACATAATCGATTTCATAGTAACTTCTACCCCAGTCTACCCCCTTCGTTTGGTCTCACCTCCCTCTGACTGCCACTCTAAACCAATTCCTTTACCACCCATTCCAGCGCAGATCCACTGCTCAGGAGCCTCCCGGTATATAATTGGTCATTGTGTGCCGACATGGGAGAATCAGTGCGCGCGCCCATGTTGGTCGCGAAGCCATTAAATCATAAATTGCACAACGCACTGATTATTCGATCGAAGAACAAAAGCGACCTCCGCACCGCACCAACGGTGCCTGGCAATGGCCACCCTTGTAACTAGCTCCCTCCCTCCCACAATCTCCATTTCCTTCTTCCCGACCTCCCTCCAACAGTCGCCCAACACAACACACGAAAGTTCTCGCCTAAAAGCGCTTCTGGTCCCCGCATCTGCAGCTGTGCCCTTCGGATAACTCCGAATACTAGAGAAGAGCGTGGGAGTACGACATCGTAAACCTGTTAAGAAGGACATCAAATCATTTCTTTTCATGGCTTCAAAAGCAATTATTGGTTTGTGGGTATGATACGAATACATAAAACTCTTCTCTTTTATTTCATTTCCTTGTTTCCATTGGATTCCATTTTATACTTGTGTAACGTGGACCGACAGTGTCACTGTGGCGTTCCCTTCCTCAAAGCAGATGGCCCTTAGAAAACGTCATGTATATGCTATCTGTAGCAATAAACTCAGACGCCTGTGGGAAGAAACCTCTGTTTCAGACTCCAGGATGTATCTTATAATTTTAGGAAAAAAAAACATTTATGTAGTTTAGGAGAAAAGAGGGGGGAATCTGGAGCTTTGTTGATCCTCACCTCGAAATGTCACAACGGGTTAACTTTTCCCACCCGGATGCAATCTGCCTCCGAGTAGAAATGTCACTAATTTTCACCATATGGTAGCGATAAGAAAAATCTCGATGTTTCTCAAGAAACTCAAAAGTATAAATATGTTAAACTGTAAACGAGGATGGCTTCAGAATAACAGCTGCTAGCCAGAGACGTGTGTCACCTATTTACCCCCTCCATTTACAGGGGAAGCATAGTCACCCTTAGTACACAAGTCTAATATGAGCTGCTCTGAAGTTGCCTCGTGGCATCCTGCCACTGTCCATGTAATCAGTCTGTTACTCTGAACTACCTTGCGTAACAGTTATATTTTAACTTTGATATCTTGTTTGGACTTTGATTTGCTGCATTGCTGCCTTTCACCATCCTAATTGTACTAATTAGAGAAGACTTAGCTTTTCTCCGATCCCGTTATTCAGAATTAATCCTCTCTGATTTGAAATACTCCAGCAGTATTTCACTTGATACTGAATGAAGGCTCTAATATTACATGGCTCTTCCGCGATACTATTCACCTCACTTGAGTTAAAATCGAAATGATTTGAGTTGGAATCCAAAGCAATATTGTAGAAGTGAAAAATGCAAAATAAATTAATCATGTTACGTCGAATGAAAATGGTAGACGGGACCGGGATTCGAACCCGGGACGTTGAGCTCTACGCGCTCATGCGCTTACCGACTGCGCCATCCCGTTCGCTTCTCGGGTCCGTCTATCATTCTCAT
>NNCF01126256.1:1346740-1372178 GCA_002313205.1 Laupala kohalensis | reverse complement strand
GAGAGGCGAGCGGGATGGCGCAGTCGGTAAGCGCATGAGCGCGTAGAGCTCAAGGTCCCGGGTTCGAATCCCGGTCCCGTCTACCATTTTCATTCGACGTAATATGATTAATCTGTTACCTGGCGGTGAGGTTCACCGCAATCTAAGAGATTTCTATGCAAAATAAATCATGAAAATAAGGGAAAGAAATACTTTTTATGAAAGTAATTGATTCAGATTAATCCTAATGTATCTAATGTATTGTTAATAATAATAATAATAAATTTATTGTCAAAAAACAGTACAAACTGCGTATGACCACGTGGAGGACAATAAACTAATTTACTCTCCGGAAGCAAGCAAGGGACCATCCCATCAATTCCGATCAAGGGCCCTAAGGCAGAGGCGGATTCAAAAATTTCAGCAAAAGTTCCTAGATAAGATAAAAAGTTAGCTGCGAGTTATAATACATATATAATGTCAATATGTTTGTAATTTAACGCAAATATGTTTGTAAATTTACATGTACAAGTTATTATCGAACTATAGATTATTCTGAGTATAGTGTTTAAAAATCATAAGAGTTGAAAAAACACTAAATTCACGATGTATTGTTATAATAAACACGCCCCTAGACAAAGCCTAGAGAACCTGTATAAGAAATCCGCCTCTACCCGAAGGAAAAACGGAGAATAATAAAGAATTCCAGTTCACTTTTGTTCAAGTATTAATGATGCGAAGCTAGAAATATTTTCTAATTATTTTAACAAGCCAAAAGAGGCGAGGATATATTGGCAATGATATCATTATGCGTATATTTCTTCCGTATACCCACACGCGGAGAAGGTATGGTATGTGATAACTACAGAAAGATGAAAAGGAATCGAATTCGAGATCGCCTGTGTTGATCTCATGGGTGTTGTGTTCGCTTTCTCATAGTGTTCCTCATTTACACAGAGATACATTTCGGTTAAGAAAAAAGAAAAGGAATGATTTCACTAAATAAAGGTCGCGCTATAGTTTTGAAAAAACAAGAAATGAAAGAGCCTTATAATAACGTTAATAGCAGACAAAGCGATCCTTGTATATTTAGCATATATAATTAGTGTAATGAAAGGAAGACACGGTAAAATAAGTAATCAATTGTATGAAGTATGATATGTTAAATTAGAAGAATTAAAATTGAATTATATATCTGAGATACAAAAAGTAAAAAAGGGTTTGTAGCAAAAGCTCACTGTTGGTCAAAAACCGGGAAAAGAAAACATTGTAATGAATGATTAGATTAGGAGTTTGTAAGATAAAGATGTGAAGGTTTGTAATAGTGAATGTGATGTAAGAAAAGTGAGGATAAACGTCAAAGTGAAGAATAAGTTAATAGAAGAAGTGATGAGAAATCGGAACACTGAAGCCCTGCAACGACACAGTAGGAGACAGGATGCTCCTACGAGAAAGTGCAAAATAAAATGAAAAAAATATCCCATTTCCGGAGATGTGTTCCCCGTTATCAAGAGTGAATGAAAATGGTGTAGTTGTGGACACACCCCCTGCGAACAAACCAAGAGATGCCGAGTTCGATTTTTATCTGACCGCTGACCATTTTTATCTGACCGCTGACCATTTTTATCTTACCGCTGACCGTAGTTACCAAATATTCAATAATTGTATAATTATGGTGAGGAACATCAATTTTTTGCTACCGTCACTCTGCGAAAGCAACCTCTTAACTTCAACGTTTTGCTGTAAAATATGAAGCCTTTCAACATAAATACATTGACATAGCGACCATGTTTTCATCTCAGCCCCATTCCAGGTCGAGTGACCCTCCGAAACTGCGACATGCTTCAGCCATAAATCGCTCAAACAAAACCTGCTTGTTCTGCCATTGTTTGGCCCCCGGTCGAGCTAAATCAAAAAAGCCAGGCAGCAGAGGGAGGGACGGTGAACATACTAACAGCAGGTGGGGAGAAGAAGGTACTCCGCCCATTCATTGAAAAGTACCCCCTCCCATTAAGAAAATGGTACACGGACGGCCTGTTCTTAAATTCCTGAAGAACTGATGACGAATGATTTTCACTCTAAGAATGTTGGGTGTGAACGACTATTATGCGTTGTTTTAGCTATGTCACAATGAAAGTTTGAATCATAAACAAGCTTTAACACTCCATACTTTAAGCAATATAAGTCTTTCAACTATAGATTGAGAATACGATGTGATTAGTTACACAAAAAGTGCCTTTGACCGTCTCAATATATGTTAATATGATATTTGATAGTAATTTTAAATACTTCCGAAGATCTTTTCACCTTACTTTATCTTCGATTAGATAACGATGTATTCGCAGTAAAATATTATTACATTTAAAAACAGCTAAATGATGTTATCTGGCGTAACCGACAACTCAACATCAGTAAATGTTGGAGAAATTGAAATCTCTTGGTGACTGAAAGAAAGATGGTCTGCAACCGGGCAGTGATAAAGTATATAGCTCAACATTATATTAGACCAATGGAACCTAATTTAAAGACCTACGGCTTCCTCGATATACATCCTTCGGTGTCCCTAAGAGTATAAACCATGTATTTTACTGTTCAGTAGTATTAATTTCATTTCTATCTGATTTTTACATTATACAATAACTCAAATTATGAAGGGGTAGAAGAAAATAGGTGAAGATAAATTGAAGTTTGTAAAAGGGTTTTGTAGTTAGAAAACCGTAAATGAATATAAATTTATTGTTCCGCGTGTCGCGGCTCGTCGCCATGGTTTTATTTCATTTTGGGTTCCACTGTATTAGACAATTATATAACTCTTCACCATACTTGTTGTACTCTCCTTTCAAACATATTCCCGAAAAGTTAACTTATATTCGAATCTGACCCGAGATTAGAAATCAATTTATCATAATGTGTATTTGTCCGTTCCACGAAATTCCTCTGGAGGATATTATATGCCATCATATTTGTAACCTCGTAATTAGTGAAGTAAGTAGAGATAATTTACTTATTCATATATGCGATGTCATTAGCTTTATCGCTGTTTTACAAAGTTCCATTGTTTTGCATTTGAATAATTTATTTTATTTCTGACACAAATTCATCACTTAATTATTATATTTGCATCTGATTTGTATGACATCGGTGGGCGTTGAACGTTGATCAACTTCATTTAAGAAATATGAAACAGTATGATGATAAACATTTTTTTCTTTCAACACGAGAATGATTATATGTTTAAGAAAATTGGAAATGAAAAGTATAAATAATATATTATTTTACATTAAAAAATTAATTTAAAATGACGACAATTTACATACCATTGAGAACTAATAAAATCTATTTTAGCTCTTTTTTTTATTCTTTATTGCTCGATTTCAATTACATATGGTGAAGAGACAAAACCCATACACCATAGCAAACACGTTAATGCATTCAAAAACAAGCACATTTAAATGTTTTTTAGAATTTTAACACCTCAATACTAATCTAAAATACTCGTAAGATTTAATGTTGTAGCCGTGAAAGGTTTTTACTATATAACAGAACGTAAAAAAAATGTTAAAATAATACAGTTGTTATATCATTATACTCAATTTGGAAAGAATGAGATGCGAGAGTAAGAAAGTAAAATAAAAAGTATGAAAATGTAAATAACAAATGATTCTTTGTAGAGTGAATGTGTGAATTAATTGAACAATAAGTTCTGAAGTGTTGGCACACAATTATCTTAACACAGTTATCTTAAAGATTGTTATAAGAGACTTCGTTTGTGTTGAAAGACTTTTAAATTATTTTTGTAAATCTGGTAACTTGGTTTTCAGAGGAGTTAGAATATTACTTGAATAATTCTCAAAATTGGAACGTCTAGTTACAATGGCAGTGTGTATTTATAAGTGACATATAATATCAATTTTTACATAAATTATAGCGGTTTTTATTTCCCTTGAAATTTCAAATTACGAATAAGCCAAAATTTCCAGTAAGGTAACGAGAAACATATCATGCGAGTTCCTTTTTATGAAATGAGAAAATATAGTTTTCATTCTTAGCACCGATAATCGGAAGAGAAAAAATCAGCCTCCGAGTTGAGAGAAAAATTGAAGAACTTCACACTTTGATAGACACGATTCGGGGGAAATGCTTATTACGTGATAACATACCGCCGCTCCGTTTTCTATCATACAAGCAAAGGAAACATAAGTTTTCACTTCCTATGAAGAAACAATTAATTAGTAGAAGAAATAGATATTTATCCTTTTCCTTTCAATTGAATTTACCTGAATCCTTAGTTAATTTTAGATGTTTTCTAGTAATGTTGCATTTTAAAATTACGTAATAAAATTTTGAAAATGTGTACTTTCCTTTATATATCCATTTATGAAATGAGTGGATATTCACTTTATATACATGTAAAGTTTCCAAAAACTTTAATAAACTTGTATAAATTGTATAAATATGTCGTGCAAAATTATTTATCTTTAGAATTTTGTATTCTGAAATGCATCTGACGTGATGAGCAGTTCTAGGTTTCACTGACCTCAGAAACCATTGTATCGAATAAATAACATCACTGTCTGTTTGTGGTACTTTCTCCCGATAGATTTCTCCTCCTATTTCCCAACGCACTTTTATAAACGTGGTGATTGCCGTTTTTGTAATATATATTACAGGAGTCTTGAATGTGGTCAGATTTCAGTCAAGACCACAGAGAATGGACGTTTACTTGTCTTCAGGCGAAGAAACCATAGGTTTGCAGGCGTGGGATGGACAAATAATGAAAGGAATATACAGTGAATACACTAGATCCATTCAAACAATTATCTTCACTCTAAAATGATTTTGAAATGAATTGGGAATAAGGGTATGAAACTCACCCAACGGCGCAGTAAGAATCGTTTTTGATCTCTTTTATCTAACACTTACTACGAAAATTGTAAATTTAAAATATTCTACAGATTATTCGTACATAACAGCTGATTAGTGTAGAAGTATGCGTATTAATGAATTGATCTGAAGTAATTCACTGCATTCCGACTGCTCTCGAAAAATTTATTCAATACTAAAAAATTGTTATTTTCTGCTCTATACACTCTAACAAAACAAAATTATCGACGAATGCCAGATAATTCTTCATGTATTTAAAAGATTTATCGTCAAAGAAATTTATTTCAATACTGAATCTTATTGAATCATTCATAAGAAACTTATTCAAACCGAATTGTTTGGGATCTCTTTATATAAAAAATATTATTCCGATGTTTAACAGTAGATTTATGAACTGAACACCTTCAAGTTTTCTTTAGTGTTCTCGTACATGAAATTACGACAACAGACAATAATTTGCAAATACAATACTCATATCATTATCATTCCTTAGTCAGGAAGGAGATATTTCATTAAAATTTTTGAAATTCACCTATATCCTTGTATTATAAATAAAATAACTTGTTTAATGAAAATTTTTACACATACATCTATCTTCATACTTTGGGTGGTAGCGCAGTGTTGGGATTAAAATGCCTATATGTGATTGTATTTTTGTTTCAAATTCCAAAAACATGCGTGAGAGAATTCATAGAAAACAAAATTTAAATGTTATAAACTGAAGACAATGTTTTTAAAGATAAATAATTTTATTTCTTTGTACACATTGTTACAGAAAAGATTTATGAAAAATTGCCCTTCAGTGCTAAAAACGACGAGTTGACAAAATTGAATGTATTGAACATACATCTAGAAGGAGGTAACTCAAAAGTAAGTTGACTCAAATATGATCCTACAAAAAATATCGACTTGTCTACATAAAAATATGTGGTGTTAGATATTCTGTTTTAAAAACACTCTTAATGGATGAGATGGACTACAATTAAAACTCTTTTTAAAATAAATAATTAAATCATAACTTACGACTTTTTTTTCTCGGATGATTACAATGTATTTTTATTGTGTTTTACTACTACTACTACACAACGTTTTAAGCGCTAACACAGAGAAAATATGAAATATTTACATTAAAAAAAAAAAATTTTCATCGATCTTGATTCGAAAAATTGTGTACTATAAAAACACAATTAAAGAATAAAAGTATTGACAATAAAATATATTGAGATTGTCCAAAAAAAATTTGTAAGTAATTATTCATTTATTCATCTTAAAACAATTAAAGTATATTATTTTAAAACATGTATAATATACTCCACAATAACTTCGAACAAGTGTGTTTGTTCACGTTACGTTCACAAGCACCTTACCTCCAGACCCCTCTTTAGTCCCCAGAAACCATTCAGTTAGATAATTATTAAGAGAACAATGAAGTTGATTAACCTGCTCGGCGTACTCATTAACGTGGATGAAAACATCAATGTCTCCCAAGGGATTCAAATTCCGCCGCTCTCCAATGCAATCCTGGGCAGCAGCTTGTGCGTTAGCCGAACCGTTGCCTCTCCTCCCACTTCTCTTCTGGAAGCGCACCCCATCTTCCCCCGCACAATATCCTGCCTTCACCACGCCGCGCCGTCGCCGCCGCTAGGACAGACATTGTCTGCGAGAGCCCTGGCCATCCAGCATTAGGCTTCATTAGACGCGTCAACGCTCGCTCCCTTGCGCTCGAGACGCTCTTTATTGCGCGCATCGCTCGGATGAAACGCTAAGACCACAGCAGCTCATCAAGGCAAAGCTAGCGCTCGCGCCCCACCCACCCACCCACCCACCGCCAGGGAGCAGCAGTGGGCGTCGGAATGAGACGGCGCGGCGACGCGACGCTCAACGAGATGCTCTGGATTGGCAGGCGGACAATTGAAGCACTGTTGATAGAACGATGAGGACAGAGAACGAAGGAAGGAAAGAAAGAAAGAAAGAGAAGGATGGAGAGAGAGAAGTACGATGTTTGAAGGTTGGACACTCAATGCTTAATGAAGGAAAAAAAACGCTCAATTGTGAATGTGATGGAAAAGACATATACGCCAAAAAAAAGTATTAATTGGTTAAAAAAAACTATAAATATTTTTAAGTAGCTGATATATTTTCATAAAAAATGATAATATTTTGATGTTTATGTAGGTAACAGTCAATCACCTACCTTCACTAAACCACTTGCACTAAACACGAATGCAATAATTTTATTCTCGCTCGCATTTGTGCATGTATTCTGATCTGCAAGAAATCAATCCACTATTTATCGTTTCAGAATATGCTTGAACACAAACATTAAATTTCGTTTTGAATTTTGATGTGAACGAAATTTTGATTAGAAGAATTACAATATTGGTATGAGATCGGAATACTACAGATTTTTTTCTTGCATATTCACACCGTCCTAATTTGAGAAGAAGCGAAAAAAATGTTGGTAGCTCTGTGATAACAAAAGCAATTCGCTCACGTGGTGCAAGAGATGGGATTCCCTGTAGGGCAGAGGCCATGTGGATTAGCCGGCTCAGGGAGCAAGCAGCAGTGATTGCGCTGTATCGCGGACGCTGTGTCAACAGAGGGCGTCTTCACGGACTTAATTGCGCCTTCAGAGTTCCCTTGGCTCGCTCTGTCATGCACCGGAGAGCTGGTCTCCGCTCTCAAGACGATCAATATGGAAATCTCGGGAGTTAATACTGGAGGGAAATGTTTTCTCTTCTTGGAACTCTGTCTTGCGGAATCTCCTTACGAAACACAACAAATTTTTACTAATCATTTTTTAAAAGAACAAATTTAAAGGATCAATTTAATTAAGAATAGTTTTTACTGATTCATTTTTTTTCTAAATTCAAAATGTTTCATCTTAACTTGATTTTAAGGGTTAAGATTGACACCGACGTAAAATCATCGTAAATATTCTTACTTGTCAAGTTAATGATTTTACTTATAGTACCATTTTAGAGTGTTAAATTACTCAAAAGTACTTGATTGTGTAAATGTTGAATCAAATGTATGAGCAATCATAATTTTATTTATACTCAGCACACTGTACTACGTTAAAAGTAGATTCACACGTTTGCATCGCTCTTAGTTGAGGACTTCGCCGCGGAGAGCGTGGTGGTCACCGTTAGAATCGACGCCAGAGTCTGCCTCTCGTTGCCTGCCAGACTCGCCTCAAAGAATATTTGTTGAGACGAAAGGACGCGGACAGCGTACACGGATCTGATGACAATGGGGGTCTGTCAACTGTCAAGTACTCTTCAGTTGTATTCATGTTGACGACAGGGGTCAATGGATAAAGTCATTCCAAACCTTGAGTCGAACCATGATGCCAAATCATCACATAAAGGAGCAGAAAAGTTTATATAATACTATAATTTATATTTTATGAAAACCATAAATTTTTAATATAATTGTAATAAATTCATCAGTAAAATATTTATCATACCAAGATAAATAAACGAGTAGTAGCGCAAAAACTTGATTTCATGGAAAATATTTACCAGAGAAAATCATCTTCATAAAAATGAATTTAGAAAATATAGAAAATAGAACATGTAATCAAATAAAAGCTATGTGGTAAATATCCTTCCGCACATCAGTTGACCACATTCTCTCCCACAGAGATCTCCTTTATATTTTTGCAAATTGCCTTGAAATATAAATATACCAAACATTTTTTCATGTGATAGGAATACTTTACCTTATAGTAAGGTTATGGTTGTGATGAAAGAACGAGTAATGCGATTCTAGGGAAGCATTACTCTCCACAACACACTGTACTTGGGGATTTCACGGCATGCATCACTCGATCAATGTCTACCTATAGTAAAGATTAACCAGAAACAATATTTCCGGAATAGTTGTATTGAAACTAGATTTTTCTAAAGCATTTACACGCAGATACTAAGTTATATTGTGTTTTTGTAATTTGCATTTCTTTTAATTGCACTAGAATAAATGAGGCTAGTCTCGACAACCACTGGCAAATGATTAGGCGAATTTGGTGTCCATTCTTCGACAGCTTTTCTATCTTTTAAATAAGCATTGACTGGCATTTATAATCTGTAAAAGAAAAATATTAAATCTTGTTTCGTGTACAAATAAAGACATTTAATTATGTAGTCATTGTTACTATATAACGTCCATGTTTTTTACATTTCTAGCATTACGTCGCTAATTCTAAATACAAACAAAACTTGTCTTCTATTGGGTGAAGCAAAAATCATGTTTAATAGTGGGCACTCATTGAAGTTACTTCAGCGGCAATTAGCTGCTGTCAAACGCGGGTGGAAGTATTACAAAACGAGAAAATCAGTAGGTAGGCCAAGAATCCACGACTCAATTACAGTCAATTGGATCACAGGAATGGAATCAAACAAAATAACACTCTAATTCGTATCTATATTTATATGTTGTTTTTTTTACCAAATCCTCAATTATTCATGTTTTCGTATGATTAGAAATCAGTAGTTAGTCGTTTTGAAGACTGAAGAGCAATAGCTTTTGTGATAGTGAAGACGAAAATATTGTAAGAAGTTGAAAATATAAGAAAATAGTTTTTGGAAATTTCTATTGAGAAAGAGTATTTGTTGTCTTTTATTGTGTATTATCAGCCTATTATATCTACTGCACCTTGTGAGATATTTTTGCTCATATATATTACAAGTTTCTTGCAAGTGAAAACACACACACACACAAATAATTGATAGTTAGAATTGCAAAATATCCAAATTATGAGTCTCTTTTCACTCATTAATTTGGCTAAGCAATTTATTATTCCAGAGTAATAAAATATTACCGTTTGTCAAGATGATAAGCAACTGAAACTCGTGTAAAAACATTTATGAGTTTTAATTTTTGCTTGATAGAACAAAAATTAATAGATAAATAGTAAGTAATCCACCTTACCACATGGAACGTTATGCTCTTTGTTCTTAAAGACCATAATTGTATTAAGAAATTAAAAATGTTCGGAAAAAATGAAGTGTATAAAAGATAATAATTGAAGACGTAAAGACAACCGACAAAAAACGAGACAATGCTCCAGTTACAAAAGAAGGATAGAAGAATACTAAAAGATATTTATGATGACTTATATCACTTATTATACCAATATTAAATCGTACCACGAATTATTATTTAATAATACCCTGCGGAAGAATATTTTTGCTTACAAAGAAAAGATATATTATATTCTTCAAAGGATACTTCCCGTATATGAATATGCAAATTCGGATGAGTTACGTATCGTCGCATACTGCAAATGAAATTCCTTGCATTAGTTCACAAAGGCGCAGCTCCGTAATGGAATATTGATTCAATGAAAATGTCAACCTATTATTAATTACTTGTACTTGACATACGTTTTATTTTTTATCGCATTAGATCACCGGGAAAGATCAAATTCATTGTTCCCGATTCCATTACTATTACAAGATGTAAAAAAATACTGTGTGGAATTGAAATCCATAAAGTAGAGATATTTTATGACACTCGAACGTTCGTATCGTAATTTTCTCAAGATTCGTCATGTGAGATTAGTGTAATGAATTAGATTGATGTAGGTGGAATTTATTCTTAAAAACTGGGCGTAACATTCATCATAAAACGTGAGAATTTAAAAGTTAATGTATTGTAACAACAATGTAACAATAAGTTACTGAAAGATAAAATCAAATAAACTGTAAGAGAATGCTTGTAAAAAGTGGAGTTGATAGACTGCAAATGTCTGGGTAAACACTGAATAAAACATACTCAGTTTAAAATTACATTCATTTAATGTGCAACCACTTAACTCAAAAGATCTAATTGATGATGTGCGATGTTTTTTTTATCAGAGAAATAGAGAGAGAATGAAATCCTACTCAGTAAATAAGAGAAATGAATCATTTTTAAGAAAATTGCTTCAGTAGATATGTGCGAACTAATTAAAGAATTGCGTAGCATGTTGTTGTCCATAGATTGTGTTGGTAGTACGTTGATGGTAGTTTCTTTGCATTTAATGATTCTCTATTGGATATTTCAAAATGATTATTCTCTGCAGCACTTCCACATCATACTACTGTTTCCAGTGCCATTATAAGCATTATTAGGTGTACCAATCACAGGGTGAATACAGTTTTAGTTAAATGAAACAAAAAGAAAAAAGATATGAGTACGACAAAACGGATACAAACATAAAAAACTAAGACTTGATACGAAATTGCAACGTATGACAAGACTTCACATTCATTTCTATACTTTAATATTCACAGAGAAATCACTTGTAAATTTAACCGTATTTTCTACTACGCATCGTAAAGGTTTTCACTCGAATCTTTAAAAATAATTCGTATTTAATTTCTATGATAATAAACATGAATTAGACTATCTGCAGTTGCTTACAAAGAAAAGATATCCCAGGATTGGGAGGGTTTTTTCTCTTCGAAACGTCTTTCTCACATTTATGTTCCAATTTTTGATATACTATTTATGGAGAGTTAACGATCATTTATTGAATTGTTTTATTTTGCTTACATAAAGTTGAATAAAGTAGACGAATATAAGCTGAAATAAAGATATTTTTTTTAAATATCCCAATAAGAAAAAAATGGAGAATAAAAATAAACCAAAAGATAATAGATTAAGTATTTTAACCATGTATGTTGTACATAAATATTTCTTATTCTTCAAACAAACTTTCAAATTTGTTTTCATTGAAATTTTTAACAACTGTGGTACTTTTTAAAATTTGAAATGATTTTAATTGAAAACAATACTATAATGGGTTTAAGGTTAATGAAGAAACTTTTTGTTTACTTCATTTTCAAAATTACTTTTCTTTTGGCTTTTGAAAGCGGAGGATCGTGACAAAAATATATATTCCCCCAATTGTTTTCGCGAAGGTTGTAATGAGCCCGATGGGGAGTAGCTTGAATAATTTAACATCGTTTATGAGTAAGATTTGAATTGAAGACTATACAATGATGTATCTTTACTCTTGAACACCTGGACGTATCTACGAAGGTACCATTGAAACATGCTGCGTTTTCAACATGGATTGAGTGTTGTTTTCATAGTTTAGAAGAACCTGATCGGAAGTGACAAAGCCGTTGGTATTATGAGCTGGTATTTTTTACATGACAGGCGTAACTCAATAAGGATGTTGAGGTTCGAAAAATGTTTAGAGTAAAGTTACACACATTTTTACATAATACAATTTTTTTCTTTTTGAATTTATAAAATGTATTTCATGAATTTATAAAGTCCCATATTACATGTATACTCACGAAGAAGAATGGGTAAAAAAATCAAAATATCACTTGAGACAAAATCCACAATTTTAAGATTTAGATGTGATGGCAAAATCGAGTTACACGCAATAATTTTACGTTGCANTATATATATATATATATATATATATATATATATATATATATATATATATATATATATATATATATACAGGCAACAATTACACTGAAAAGTGCCCGAATCTACGCGCAATGATAAGTATTATAACATTCGTGAAATCCTAACTCATATAATAATACGTACATTGGTAAGTAGTATCATATCGTAGTTATTAATAATAGTAAATTTATTGTGGACGTCAGTGGGAGGAAGTTTAGTATCTCGCAGAAGTATTATTTTGTCCAGAGCTCGTTTGAAGTTTAGGAGATTCCTAGCGGTGACTATGTGTTCCGAGAGACCATTCCATTCATCTACAACTCGGTTTCCAAGGAAATGTTGATATTGTTGAAGGTTGTGACGGCGTTTGATTAATTTCATACTGCGGCCACGTAGTTGAGAGTTTTCGGAGGGACGAAACATATGTCTCAGTTCTGCGTTATACTGTCCATGAAGAATCTTTAAAGTTTCAAGCAAATCACCCCGTTGCCCTCGAGTGACAAGTGCGGGAAGATTTAATCGCTCCAGGCGTTGCTCGTAGCTGAGACCGGCCAGGTCCCGAGATACTCATGTAGTTTTTCTTTGAACATTCTCCAGCAAGTTAATGTCTTTGGTTAGGTACGGGTTCCAAATTGCAGCACCAAATTCTACGATTGGAAGGATATATGTTTTGTATAGTGTCACAAACGAGCTGCTATGTAAAGTGTTGAAGGCTTTCTTTAGATGTAGATTACTTTGTTAGCTTCTTGGTTACGTAACTAACGTGCGTGCCACATTTCAGGTCGTTTGAGACTATAATACCTTCATGGTGGTAGTTTTGGCGACCACTTCGTCCCCCATTTTGTAATCTTGTTTTGGATTCCGTCGACATATGTGCATAACAGCCCATTTAGACTTATTCAGGGGTAGCATCCATGTTTTGGAACATTCGTATACTGTCTAGATCATCTTGTGACTTGAACTAATTACACGTATAAAAAATAAAACGAAGAGGATTTTATTACACTTTTGGATAAACTTTCGGTGTTAAGAGAAGTCAGCTTTTTAACTAGAAATATAACTTCTGACTCTAAGAAAACCGAATACATAATATTTATGAACATTTCCACGATCGTTGTACTACGTCATAGCGGATTTTCTCTTAACATTGTGTATTACAAAATTACCGATTGCTTTTGGTAATTATATTTATTAATTTTATAAATAATTTGTTGTTATTTATAGTTTGATGATAATACGTGCTTGTGAAATAAGTGTTTTGTGTTAAAAACGAATTTGTTGGTATTCTACTGATGCAATAACACATAGCTAACTTTTTAACTTTTCTTGGAGTTTGCTGAAATTTCCATTCCGCCTCTGCCTCAGGGCCCTTAATCAGAATTGATGGGATGGTCCCTAGCTTGCTTGTGGAGAGTACATTATTTGATCATCCTCCACGCGGTCACACGCAGTTTGTACTGTTTTTTTTTTACTATAAATGTATTTATTTTATTCTACTATTTTGTGTTTTTCTGTTCTGTAAAAATATGTTCCAACATGAGTATACTTTTGTTGTCACAAAATTCGTTATTTAATTGGAAGGGTGAACTGAAAACTCATTTTCGTTTGTTTGGTACACTTCATTCATTTTTAACTTCCAAACACACTAGGAGGCTAATGAGAGGGGAACCTATTTGTGGTACGTAAAAAACAAAATGATTATTGAACAAGGTACAAACACATAGCTACACGTTTTATGATGAAGTTATTCCTCGATGTTTCACAGAGTCATTATGTTTGCGTGTTCCCATGAGTATTATTTTACCGTGAAGCAAGTTTATGATATTTTTCACTAACATATTTTAAGCTTTTAAATTAAAATTGGAAATTTCGTCAATGAAGAGTGGTACCTAATGTCTAAAGTAACACAAATATATATTGAATATATTTTTCTAATTTCTTAATGGTCTTTATTATATAATAATTTCACACTTTGTTTTTTAATGTCTCCAGGGTTAAAAATCTATGTTTTGATACCTCGTCTTTTTTATTCTCAATACGTCATAAAACAATACATCGGTAAACGAATATGCCATATGCCAAATGTAGAATATTCCGGGTTCTAGGTCAAGAAGGGAAGGGAAGGGCGTTTGTCGGATTCTTCCGACAGTGGAATTTTTCATCGCACATCACACAGACTGAATCCCAGGTCTACTCAACCTGCTGTAAAATGAGTACCGGGTCTATCCTGGGGTCAAACCGGTCGGAGCGAGACGCTGGTCACATCTCCTTGTGCAGAGTCCTAGTAATTGCGGGGCTCTACAATCCATATACCGCATAGACATCTTCGTGGCGAGAAAGGGGACAATTAACTTCGGCTAACGAGAACACAATTTAATAAAGAAATCATGTTTCGAAATGCTATGGACACGAGTTGGAATATTAACTGTCCACAAGAGGATGAGTGCTACGAAGTTGTTCATTTTATGAGTAGTGGGAGAAGTGTAAGCCAACGGTGAACCAATTACCTAGCATATTTTCCTTCCATATTCTGATCTCGTAACAAATGTGAAATATTTCTTCCGGACAATCCTTTTGAAACGACCTCGTTCGTCGTAATTCATTGCTCGCGGCATTCGGTGCTCCACCACAACACGTAATCCGGTATCCTTGTCAACTGCAGTGCGCGACCTTTGAGTCCAAGGTAAATGAGCACTCTTGAAGCTGCCGTGGATGCAATTGAAACGGAGTAATTAGAAAGAGGGGCAGTGATTCCATGGCTGTCGCGCCGCGCCTTCCAACCAGCGATTTATGCGCCGCTCGTGTCCTCCATCTTAGCTTTATCGAGAGTCATATTCCGCGGCGAACGTAAACGCTATCCTTCCCTCTTTATACTCACCGAGTAAAGGTGTAAGGGTTAGAGGAGTAGAGATACTAATCTCATGCTACAGGTGCTACAAGATTGATGGGGGGTTGTCGTTTATTTCTGCTTGCCATTCACTTTCACTAGTGTCGTGTAAATTGTACGTGTGCTTGGATTAGTTATGGACTATATAATAGCCATAAATTGGTATAACATCCTCATATAGAAACCTCTTTATCACAAGAATAACATGGATATATATTTTGTGTTTGTATAAGTTGTGTTCACAAAATTTATGTTCACAAAATTTGGANATATTTTGTGTTTGTATAAGTTGTGTTCACAAAATTTATGTTCACAAAATTTGGAGCCGGTTTTCAGAAATATTAAAAAAAGCTATTTGATCTCTATGTGAAGTATCCTTCGAATTAAAGTAAAAAAAAAAATCTCATGCTCGTACATCATCAACAAATAAGATCTACACTAAATAAGAATTAAATTTATTAATCCCTTCAGTTAAAATTGCTGCGCACAGATGGACAGGCCAACGAATATTATGCGAAAAACTACTTTTTCGTAATCATGAACCACGTATGTTTCCGTCAGCATCTCGCGATCGAATTAAAATACTTTCTACATGTTTTGTGAAGTAAAAAGGTAGTTTCTATAAGTAAGAAGTCACATATTTGTTTTTATTATGTTGCTATTTTACGTTGTTATGATCACTGCAAAATGACAACACCGTACTATAGCTTTTAAGGACTGTACCAGTAACTATTGTCGTGGAAAAAAGACCTTGATACTCGTGTTTGAGCATTAATAAAACGATAAACGCGCTACTCCNATTGTCGTGGAAAAAAGACCTTGATACTCGTGTTTGAGTATTATTAAAACGATAAACGCGCTACTCAACACAAAAATGAAAAACCGGCACATTTTTCTTTATACCTGCAGTAAACTTTAAATAGGATGCAGAAAAGAAAAATTAATTCACGCTGATAAACGCAGAATGAATTACAAAAATTTTGGTGTAACTCATTTTTGTGTAGAGCAATGGGTTAACGTTCTATTAATGCTCAAACTCGATTTATCAAGACTTTTTCTCACGACAGTGGGACGAACGGTCTCTGTGGTTCTGAACAAAAATCCATTATTGCTTTGATCAGTTCTTATTTTCGTTCTCTCGTACATCTTATCTGCCTCTTTATCCGTCATGAAATCATCCTCAACGAGGCAACACTCATCTGTCCATGGCCTCATCACAACAGTAATCGGTCCACGAGATGATTTTGTGGTCAAGAAACCATGCTCTCAACTGGAACTGTGCTCTCAACCTAGGGCGCTCAAATCAGCCTAGCAACCCGGCACATCGCTTCATCCTGAATGTTCAAGGCTTCACAACGAGGTATTAGAGAATCACTTCATCTCATCGCTGCTATTTCCCCCCCCCCCCTCCCTTCAACGAGCACTCAGCCAATCGCAAATCACGTTTTGTATCATTTAAGTTCTTCTTTATTTTCATGGTTTTAACGAGTTGAATTCTTCTGCTATTTAACTGTGTAGTTGGTACTTCTACCTCGGTCCTCTCCTCCTCACTCGTTTTGTGGTCTTTCGAAATCTTACCTCGCTACAACCCAAATGTGACAAAATTCTCCCTTAATTTTGTACACACAGTTTTCATTCAGTTACACCGAATCTTAACTTTCTTAACTTTCATCTTCACTTTATAAACGTCGAAATTTTACTTAACATTTCTTTCGTTTTTCTTCTCTTTCATTTCCTTACTAGTAGTGACTACCAATTTGTCAACATTGCCATTTTAGGATTTCACTTACTATTAAAAGTTTGCTAAATTTCATACTATTCGAAAGAATTTTTAATGTGGTAACAATTGTTTTGTTTTGAACTACTAGTGGAACTGTTCGCAAACCACAAACATTCGTTGCGTCAGCACGAATATTTTTGAAACGAAAGTTTTAAATACAACTTTTTATTTAACTCGTATGAAACTTTCCAACTCAGACATTTTATGTCCTCTGAAACAAAACAAAAACCCTCGTAAAAAGACTTTGTCAATAGTTATGGACATTTATGTTTTTCATATCAAGTATTATATTATGGTATGAAAATTGAAGACAATATAATTTTAAAGCAATTTTTTCCCGTGTGACAACGTGTAGAGTGACAGAATTTTTCGACCATTTTAAGAGGACAGAATCGTAGGTTGAATAGATCGCGATCAGTGTACGGTAGACAAACTGAACAGATTTCCCCAATTCTCGTAACCCGCGAGCATCACCTAAATTGTGAACGGATGAAAATAGCGGCTAATTTCACGTTTCGGCAGTTCACTTTCGTGAAAGATCTTGTACGTTCTGAATAACAGTTTAAGTGGGGCCGGGATGCTTTTGTATTGAAGGAAAAACTTTGTTGACCTCGTAAGATTCCTGGGCAAGGTCGCGCAGTCTTCCACTCAACGCAACTCTTCTATGAATGGAGATTGTTTCGTTACATGTGATTTTGTAAAGTATGCTCAACGTTACGTCATTACTTTTTAATAATAGAAAATTTCTCTCTACTATCCTTACAACCTATCCCTTATGATTTCTTGCAACAATCTAAAAATATTAATTTTAACATTACATCGAACAATGTCGAGGAATTGTCAAGAAAATTTCATGGGACAAAAATATTGTTTTTCTCTAAAAAATATTTCAAAATATGGTTTAGGTGCATGATAAGATGCACTAGTTTCTTGGATTGGTGATGACAATGCAATGGTGACATTCTAATTAGTGATCATAATTAATTAAATATTTGTAGTAGAATTAGTTATCATAAATAAGATAGTTTACGGCCTTTACAAACACGAGGAAACACAATTAAATGAAACGCACAAGATTTCTGATAAGATATTATCCAAGGAATTTAAATTCATTAACAAATAATGTATTTGCTATTTTACTTGAATGAGATGATAGGAGATTTTTTCGTCCTAGTATGGACGAAATAAAATCATAATTTCGTTGATGTGTATCAATGACTTAAATAAACATTCAGAAATTTTAATCTGAACTATCTGTGATGCAAACTAACTTGATACTGTGTACTGATTTTATGCATTAGTTTTGACCTTAATTTGTATTCTGTTCATGTCGAATTTGAATTGAGTATTCAATATATTTTTTGAATAATTCGTTCGTTTGTGACGAGAAGTCTCCGTGTTATTTTATTCCTTAATCCCACGGCCAGATCAACCTCTCAGTTTTCATGGTCATTTCACTGTCTGATATTTCGCTTTGCTAATACCTGAGTTTTGAGTAATTTATCTTTTACTTAACTCTAACTCAACCGTATAATAAAATTTTACTTATTTCTTTATAATATATCACGTACTATTTTTGCTGTTTGTCTTCTCGTATAAGATAGTTAAACTTAGAAAATACTAAAGGTATTAGAATATTCAGATAATAGTACTTTTGTATTTCAGTGTAACGACTAAGTGTATATTTGTGTATACGCTAAGTAACAATGTGTTCGGATAAAATAATAAAAATAAAATTATTTCCAGAATAGTTATTGCCATGAAACATATCAATATCTCATAATATAAAAAAGGAAAAAGTGTGCATGAAAATGGAAAATTACAACAATTATGTTGGAACTGTAAAAATTAATAATATCTCTATCCTAGATTTTTCTTTCAAAACAATCATAGATTTACGTAACTAGCACTCCAACATGGGAGAGAAATGCTATTTACGCGTGTAACAACCGCGATCTTCTCTACCACTCGCGTACGTCCTCAGTGAACTCCTACGTCTCGCAAGCGAAATCGCAAAGACACAAATCAAAAACGAAAACTGAACTACTCCTTCGGGAACAAAGAAGGATATACAACCCGCGCTTCGGCGTTGCGTGTGGGCGCATGGCTCTCAACAGACACTCACACGCGAGTGGCGACAATACTGGCAGCCAGCGCGCGTATGCCCGCCGCGCCGACGCCGCCGCCTCTTTCAGACGCTGGAGATGGGTGGTTCAAGGTCTGGGAGGCGCCGCGGCCATCCAGTGCCACGCCCTGCAAACTGCTCACCCGCATTTCACCTTTCCCTCACCCCTTCTCTTTACTTTTTCTTTTACTTATAGTCCAGTCAACTGAGGTTTTTAGATCGCAAGTTTGAACGGAATAATAATTTTTTTTTGTACCTATTTGTTTTTTTTTCGGGATGCTGAACACGAATCAGGGATTTGTCAACAAAAGTTTTGATGATAACAAAAGTACCGAAAATTTTCTACTTCTGGGCAGTTTTTTCGGATAAATAATTTTTCGGCAAAAGTTACGAAAACATGGTTTAAAAAGTGTTCTGAAGCGTTAAAAAAATTCAGCGAGAAAATAATGTCCTAATGGTCTCTCAACCCACTGCCGTAGCCAAGAGTCTTCCCTTCTTTTGAGTGGATGCTGCTAGCTTCTTACGTGTTTTATTTTATTTTTATTATGATTATTATTTTATTATTGTTATTATGATTAAGTGTGTGTTCAGGCATTATGACAGTGTCTGGAAGACCGAGGGTACTGAATTTTTTGGAAGGTTTGGTGCAAAATAACACGAAACTTATATTTCTGTAAAGTTATTTTTACTACATAACAATATACGTACTTTCTTTTATGCTATCACCCAGGGATCATCTATTTGAGATGTACTTATGTATTATTTATGTATCTTATGTTTCACGAAATACTAAGTACAGTTAAAGTTCTGAAGTGCGGGAAAGCGATTTCTGATGATTCGAGATAATGGATTGCAGAGCGAATCACCAATCCATCAGTCAACATAAAAACCAGACTATTCGGTTTTCTTCACATCACAGAGAAGGAAAACAAGGAAAATAAATACTATGGAAGAATAAATTATTTCTCTGGTATTCACCGTGAGGGGATTTTCCCGATTCCTCACTATTATTTCAATACCGTTAAATAAGTGGTTTTGCATACTAAACACCTTGGTGATCATAAAATTTGAAGTATGAAGGATTTTTTAAATATGCCCAAATTTTTTAATTATTCTCCATTTGTGTAAATTATACGAGCGTGATGAACTATTATAATGATAGGAAAATTTTCCATTAATTAACACATGAAATATTCCTTTTGATGTCTTTAATTTTTGTTGTAGACGCTACAAATTGTTGAAGACATTAAGTATACTGTCCATCTTATATTAAGTTGAAACGGCGAAAGTAAATATTTGGTATGTAATCTACTCAATTAATTAAACCCCAGTATGTTTGGGGTGGGGTGGGGGGTGGAATTCGCTGCAATATAATACCCATCATAAGAGTATCCGATCAGGAGGATACGCAAGGTGAATATTTACAACTTGTGTTTGGAATTGGATACATTATATTCTTTGCATTCACACTTAATCCAGTTCTATAATACGTGTATACATATAAATCAATTAATTTTACTTGATATGTAATGTTCATCAGATTTCTATTGGAAAAAAAATTACTATAAAATAGGATTTTCATAATGAAACCGACTAATTTCATTAAAGTAAGATTTAATTTGAAAATTGTTTTCTAAAGTCATTGAGAAGCTATTTTGATTCTTTGATAGAATTGAATATTCTAAAATAACCTCGTGTTTTTATTAGTAGTTTCTTTTTGATTTGAACTGCCCAGATGACGTCACTTCACCTAGGTTGTAAATAATGTTTCGACCAATTCACCGCGGCCTTCATCAAAATGGCAATGAGTCACAAAGATACACCAATTCATCAAAATTACATAATCTTTGTTTGATGCAACACAATCATGTTATTAAATGGTAATGGTTAATTGAACATTGTTGATTCTGAAAATTTTATAGTTGCTAAAACATAAACTGAAATTCGTAAAATATTATAAATCTACACTACATATGAGGAAGAACAGTACAATCACGTATATGGAGCTCTTCTGTATACGAATCTTCATTTTATTCTTAAGTTTCATGTTCAAAGTGCAATTGTTATTAAAATTTTACCCTTACAACGCGAAAAAAGTTTTAAACACTGTCGTTAGCAAGTGGTCTCATATAACTTGAAAACGCGGATTTCCTTAGTAATATGATTTAGTATTCTCTTTTATGGATTAAACACGACAATTGTTGAAATATTTCGTGATTCGTATCAATTTAAACAAAAAATTATAAGACAAATGAAAGCTAATCATTATTTGGTCACGAAGATGCAGATTTTTTTAAATTCTCAGTATTTTGTAAAACTTTTTAAGTGCCGAATGACTTCTCTAATCATTGCTCTACCCTTCTCCAATACTCCATTGCTTATTTTCCTTACCATGTCTACATGAGTAGCGTTGCCCTGAGTGAATGACTGACAGACTGATTCATCAACGCAGAGCAAAAGCTATAAGAGTTGAAAACTTGAAATTTGGTCAGAATGTTGGTTTTATATTGTGTAGATCAACAAAGAAAGGAATATATTTGAAACTCCGACTTAAATGAGTGAAATAGTATAGAATGGGCTTTTTTAATGTTTGCTATTTTACTAATTGAGGCATCATCTAGGTTTAGTACGTAAATATTGTTAATCTTAGAATCTAGAAATGAGTTTTTGGTTTCTTCTGAAAACACGAAATAGTTCATAAATATTTATGTATGTAAATGTGCAGTCTACAATATCTGATTAAGAAGGGCAAACTGTACCTCTGCAACAAAAACTCCAGTCCCAGTAAATGAGATTGCAATATGGACATTCAAGTAAATACGAGTGTATTGAGTGTTTCATAAATTGGTATGTGGTAATATCACAAGCCGTTAAATAACGTATACAAACATTTTAAAACTAAATGTTTAAATTTGCATTTACATTGCGTTATTCATACTTCGTATGGATGCAACATTTTTACTCTGGGTCTCTAAAAATCAGTAGAGCTGCGTGTATTCTGCGAAGGGAGGATACTCGGTGGCTATGGCGTGACCTTTGACTGCTGTCGGAAAGTATTGAAGATCGTAGGTCGCTCGTTAAAACGCGAGTGGGATCGCGACGCTCTTTTCGCAAGAGGACTCTCCTTTGTTTCTGTGCGTTCCGTGTCATAGGTATGAGTCAACAGACGCAACTCGAAGACGGAGTGCGTCCTTGCGAAGTTCTGTACTTCTCGTGAAACGCCCAAACGAAGATGAATAAAGGAAAATGACATACGCGCTTAGATAAGTAAATATGAATGAAATCACTAAATTGACTTTAACTTCTGTATTGAAGTGCTATTGCATAGGTACATTTACATCATTAGAAGCATCGTTTATTTGTTTCCATTGGAGGTTGTTGATTGATACTTGTTTAACAAAAGGATAATGATGATCTAAAAGTTGGCCTTATGAGTCGAACTACTGCTGAATCGGCACATCAGCGTCATTACAAATAATGAGATACCTTCATTTGTTTCCATAAATGGTTGTTGTGAATTGATACGTTTCACAAAGGGATGATGATGAAATTAATTTTCTTTGTCTCACCAACCATATATTTATTGTTAAAGTTAACTTTTGACTGCATAGCAGTCATCATCAGTAATCTAAAATTACAATACTAGATAGTACACACAACATAGTTATTGTGTTTATTTTTGTTATACTTTAACAATAAATATGTGGTTGGTGAGACTAAGAAATATCATTTTTAATTACGCCAATATCATCTATATTTAAAGGGATAATGATAAAATAACTAAAAGCATAAAATTCAATAATCCATTTAAATGTAATAAATATTTTGAATACAGATTAACTGAAAGTTTATGTTGAGTGACTGAAGAATTTCGGGAGAATCGTGAGGCTAAAATGGATGAGATGCCTTTGCCGTATCGACAACCTCAGCGCACCGTGCGATTTCTCGAAACTATTGCAAACATTCCACACGCTCTTGCATGGTCTCTCGTTAATGAGTTCGACTCCCCACGTTACGCCCTCGTTCAGGCAATTACTCTAATCAGGTAATCCTCCATTGTATTCGCCCATTGTTTCCATTGCAGTAAATATTCAGTGGCACTTGCGTGGTTCCAGCTTCTCAATAGTGTGTCAGTAGGTTCAAATACTTCAAGAGCAGTGACTGGAATGTTATTAAAACCATAGTTTCTATCTCGTTCAGCATTATGTCAGCCATTGGTTCATCAAAGTTATTTGGCTGAAAATTCCACCGGTGATTGCAAACATTAATGCAAAAGAAAGATAAATTAATGGTGTACTAACAATGAAAGTGAAACAAGTCATATCTTATTGGTTCATGTAGGTACTCGTGCGTGAAAATTAGTGAGGTACAGATACAGGATCGTTTTGGGGTCAGTCTACGATGAAATGTAGGACAGTGAGACTTGAGATGGGTGGGGAAATTGGTGATGGTGTTAGTGGGTGGTAGATGTGAATCAATCTAGGGTGTAGATAACGCGTCATACACCTGTATTCAGAAGATGAATGAAGACATAAACTGATATAGGCATGGGTTGAGTAACTGCATTAACATCTGAAAGTGGTAAAGACTTGAGTTTGAATTTGAATTTCCTACCGAGGAACGAAATTTACTGGGGAATTTGAATGCGCTTTAGACATGAAACTTATTACTACGATGTAGTTTCTTCCCATACGAGAATGCTCTAATACAAACTTGTTCATTATAATGGTGATTTTATCATATTCTCAGTTAATTGTACATTAAGATGTAAATGTTCTTAGTATGATGAGAGGGACTTCCCAGTCAAGGCACGCGATTTGCAGAAAACATCTCACATGCTCACACTACGTCAACTTGAGTTTTACGATATATGATTATTAGTAGAATTATCACAAATTTGAAGATTCACATTAAAATATCATTGGAAATCATAGTTTTTCATTACAATGGTTTTATTTTAATGGAGAGCATCTCATTTGCAAACTACACTGCTACAATCTTGATAAGGTAAGTCAATGTATCTTTCGTCGTGTTTAGTATGAAGTCGTGCGAGATGTTTGCACGAAACAATTTTGCGAACATTCCCTCCGTTGCTCCGTTTCCTAGCTTCAATGGACCGGTTTAAGAAATGTCTCTGGGTCATTTATTTTTAAATTTTAGGTGTTCGAAGTTGTTTCGATGATATTCGTGACATGATATGACGATGTCATAACTGTGGTTTTCGTAATTAAAGTATCTCCTTTCAAACATACCGATCTCAATTACAACCAAAATTATTATGTTAGTCTCATTTCACGAACCATTAATTTCATTGAGGTGTTAAAAAGGAAAGCAGTGTTGCAAAAACATTTTCTTTGAAGATGCTGACAGATAACCCATTTTGTGATTGCTCCAAATATGCTTTTATTGTTCAACCAAGATTTTTTACCTATGACCTTAAATTAACGGAAGAACTCCTTGGCAAAGTTGACTATGCACTAATGTTAATCATCATATGTGTGTTTAATTTGCCCACAACAACGAAGAGGAAATCACAGATATGTAACGCAGTATTGTGGTTATCTGTGTCGAAGTGCTTAGTGCACCCGCCTTCTACCTCTGACGACGCTTGTTCAAACACCGGTGGTGGACAAATCAGATTCACGGCAGGTTTTCTCGGTATACTTCCGCTTCCCCTTCCTTTCATTCCATTGCAACATTCATTTATCACCATTCGTCCCTCACTTCATTCATACATCTCTTTCCGTAGAGGCGATGCATGAAAAAGCATCCGACACCCTTGCCATTCCCTTGCCACACGAATTAGATGGTCAAATCTCATCATCTATATCCGACGCTCTGTATAGTTTAAAAAGGAGTGAACACANTTTTTTTTTTTTTTTTTTTTTTTTAGAAAATGCGAGTTCCTGTAGCAGAAGTTGCGAGCTCCGCGCGAGGCATTACATTGCCATGGAGGCGTACTGGGTCTCTGTGATTTCATCCTACACATCATTCAGTTACATCAATTCCACAATTCATCGTCACATCTGGTTTAATTATAGCATGTAGCGATTGAAACTCTTAGAAACATCGTCTAGTATTCTTACTCATCGATGTAGACCATGTATAGAAACAGGAGAAAGAAGAGAAAAACAGAGGAATGGTGAGGAATATAACAAAATATACGAGAACAAGCAGTAAATATGAAAGAGTCAGTTTAACTATTTTTGTGTGAGACGGGAACTTCAAAATCCACTTTGTTCACATTAAATCTAATTTGAACTCTGCGAAAACTTCGGCATGGCTTCACTGCGATAGTTTTCTTGTGCAGACACAGCTCGAGAAAAAGATTTCATCGCCAACTTCAATGTGCCGACACACACACACACAC
>NNCF01126256.1:1303109-1345623 GCA_002313205.1 Laupala kohalensis | reverse complement strand
TGTGTGTGTGTGTGTGTGTGTGATCACGCTATTTCTTTTAATTTTTCCAAGAATAAAAAGAGTATACAAAAATCTCTTTATAATTACCGGTGGTCTAGTGGTAGCTTCCTTGCTTCTACGATCCCGCTGGGCAGTAGAGCGTGAGTTCGAACCTTGTTCCACCGAACTAGATGAGGTTTTCAGCTTGAGTTTCCCTCACCTGCTCCAGACAAATGTCGGTTCGATACTCGGTAATCCAACATCTCACCTTCACAATTCACTCTCTCTAGTCCAACGGTTCAGTGGAAGAGAAGGTCTCATGTTCTGAACCTCGACGAAAGATGGAAAATATATAGATAAATAAATAAAATAATTAGTGGATTGCGGCAGCAGTAGATCGCACCACATCGGGGCTTGAAATACAAAACTAAGAATATCACACATAATACAATAAAGTAAAATTCAATAAAACCAGAAGCATATGTACAAAATTGAATTGAAGTTACAAGTTTGAAATAACCTCCTCATTGAAAAAAAATAACCACGGAGCATAGAAAGTGAATGTGTTCTAGACGTTGCAGGTAAAAAACTTGGAATAAAAGATGAGAAAGATTTCTATAAGAATATAACCTCTTCCTTTAACCAAATATTAGATTTACACCCATAATCTTAGATAGAATATGGAGAACAACAGAAGCATAGTTACAGACGGGAGGGAAAAATATCCTGTAAAATTCGTACAACGGTCAACTTAAAAAGAAAGTTATGAAATGATATTTATCAATAAATGTTCAATATATTTTGAAAACGTAGAANCGGTCAACTTAAAAAGAAAGTTATGAAATGATATTTATCAATAAATGTTCAATATATTTTGAAAACGTAGAAAAAATACTTTATAATTCTTATGTAAGAATAATACATGTTTAATGTTATTTATGTAAATATACATTTTATATTACTCTAATAACACAATTTTAATTACTCTAATAACACTCTAATATCTTAAATACTTCAATAACACAAGGTTTTGATAAGTATTATTTTCGTGTTCACACTATCTACATGAGCAGTTGTCATAAAAGGTCGGTTGCGTCTACTGGATCTCCGCATTCACGTATTCACTTATTTTCCTAAGCTCCTGAAGTGGAGCGTAGATTGGAACAATCCGCTTGCGACAGTTTTGCTCAAATACATTAATACAATTAGTGAAGTTGACTAGTTTTCATATGCAAATTATCTACAAAATATCTTCATAAAACTACGTCATTGAAATAAATACCGTACTATTTAAACTTATTCGTCCAATATACAATACATTTAAAAAATCATCTCAACCAATAAAAATTAACGTAACCGAGAAGTGTTAATAAATGTTTTCATATGTCGACACTTTGACAGAAACTTGAAATGGATGTGCTCACAATGATATTTCGCGATAATCGTCTCGCGCGGAAAATGTTTGCATTTAGCAGTAAAATAAACGATTTGACTTCAACTGGTTTTTACAACTGGCATCACATATTTGAGTTTTGTGGTATTAATATCTTACCTTTTTGTTTCAATAGAGCTGTAAAAATCATAAAAGATAAATAAAACGACAAGTAACCACCCACATGATTTTTTAACAAACTGATACGTGTGAATTATTTGTCGGAAACATATAAATGGTCTAAGAAAAGCAGAGAATGTATTAGTTATCTCTTTTAAATTATTCTTAAACATTTATTTTTTTCTATCAGTTACAACATTGCTATACTTTAGTAATGTGTAGTTGGATATCGGTGAGGCGATACTTTATTCTTACTAATGTGTGTCCTATACAACAAGTGATTTAGCAATCACTATTTTATTAGTGATTACTAAATAAAATATTTAAATACAAAATGATACTTTCTTCATGCTAGAGAATATGCACGATTTTTAATACATAAAAATATATTATTTTTGTTCCATTAATAGAATATTTTAATACCATCGAAATAAATTTCAAGCGTTTTGTAAATGTGCAATTCAATTTTTAATAGTTTTTTAAACATGACATTAAACTATTGTTTTAAAATAGTAATGTTTCACCAAGTGCATTGAATGATACATCAATATTTTAAACGGTTATATACTAATATTTTTAGAGTCAGTGTACACTCTTCTACATTGTGTCACATATTTAGTGGTACACACAATCGGTTGATGTTATTATTTACTCAAACACTTCGTTCATTTGGAAGAGACATCATTCTCAAAGGACCCGCGTCGACCACTCTCAACGCAGTCTACATTATAGAGAAGAGTGGTTGTCGCTGCTGTGTTACGGGCCCCCGAACATTGTCCCGACAGTTCATGTTGCTCAATACAGACTGAGACATTGCGCAGCAACCGTCAGAAGTCGCAACTTCAAGTTACCCTTGGAAGAAGAACTGGTCATTTTGAAGAGACATTATAAACAACCTATAAGGAAATATTCCAACGCTACTATGATTTCATTAAATAATGGATGATGAAAGGGATTAAGTGAAATAACCGATTACTCCAACGTATTCATTATTTCAGAAAATTTTACTCTTACAAAAAGGAATTCCTAATTAAAATCTCAAATAAAAAAAAAAAAACATGAAATTATCAGTACGTTGTTCATACGATTTTTGTCATGTCATTCAAATAACAATTAAATGAAATATGTATATTGTAACTTTTTCAGTCTATTTCATAGGTTTTTCCTTCAGTTCTATACTACTCTCTGAAGGACACCTTAGGCACCTAAGGTTAAGTACACGGGGCTAACAAAACTTTACCTATTTTGGTTGTTCAATTATTTCATTATTGGTGCTGTCTGAAAAGTTAAAAGATAATTTGTAAATTGCGTGAATGAAAGCATGTTCAATTAGGATGATAGTTTTCTCACTAATTAGATTAATCGACTACATCAAGGATAAAAAATGAACGAGTAATTTCTCCGCCAAGTAGTTTGCGGCTGCTGCCGTTCACCGCGCCACATCACATTGCGCTCGCGGTCTCCCTCTCCACCTCTACTTTCGCACGCGCGCGCACGGAGCAGCCACGCGCAACCATCGCGTAGCCACGCGCCAGTGACATAAGTGGCCGCCGAAGCGCATTCCAGATTGCGTAAAAACACCATTAGTGGCGTTTTATTGGAAGATGGTTCGGAGGAGAACATCTCCACCCTTAAAAGACCATCAACTCCCCTGCACTTTCATTGAAGTCTCCGTTCCAGATTATCATAGAAACCATAACAACTCATTTAGGAATCCTCTTAATTTTGGACAGACAACTTTCTATAGTTCAAGAAATTAACTAAAATATTTTTTCTATTATTTTCAGCATCAACTCTGTCCCGAATTCCTCAAAGAAATGAATTTTTAGTAAAATCTCAATCATTTATTTTAAAAACTTGTTTCTCATTTTGAACGTTTATGAACCATAAGTATTTTTTAAGTGTTAAAAATACTGAAAAAGGTTATGATTACTTCATCTAATTTGCTCCTCCCTTTTGTTTCACTTGATATGAAAAAAAAAATTACTGTTTAGTAGACACAAGAGAGTATAGTAAAGGTTGGTGTGTTTTTATGTATAACCTCACAAAAGGCTTTGTCTTAAGACTATAAATATGTTTTTGCTATGCCAATGTCTCTACCAAGGTTAATGATTCATAATTAGCGCTATTAGCAAGTATAATGTTGAATGAGGCTCCGAAATAAGGATAAAAAAGGGCAAAGATGGACAATGAGTAACATTAAATCTACGGTTAAGGAGTCAAGGGTAATCCCTCGACACGTTAGTGCAGCAATAAACCAGATATAACCCAATTGTTTGAGTATTTTTTAATAATAATGAAATACTCATATTTTTACAGCCAATGCCCCTGAAATTCACATTCACTTCTCCGCGCAGCACATACACCACCCCCTCCCTGCGCAGCACATACACCACCATCGCGACCTCCACCATCGTCACCACCCGCATCGCCATCTCGTGGGTGCTGTTGCTGCAGCGTCTACGGCGAGTGCTGTCGACCTAGAGAGCGGGAAGTCCGCCGAAGACGCAGAGCCCCCGCCCGCTGGCGCAGCAGCACGCCCGCCGCCGTCGACTCAGTCGCCCACCGCACGCCGTCTCGGCCGCAGAGTCCCGGCAGCCGCCGCAGCAGTCACCTCGCAGCAGAGCTCTCCCTCCGACGACGATCTCTCTTTCTCTCGCGCGCGCGTGAAGGTAAGTGGAGCAAGAGCGCACGCCTCCCGCGCCTGCCTGCGACGACACCCGCCCGCGCCGCCACGAGATGAAGAACTCTGGCCGATTTACGAATATGGGTCGCTGGGACGAGTCGGATGTGGGTCACTGTGAACTAGTTTCAAGACTCGTTTACCCGGTTCATCTCATCTATAATTCGCGGAAACGAACATCCAATTCAGTATCGGTGTTATTGGAACAAACTTGAATTAAATGATTTTTAATAAAAATTTAAATTTTGAATAGTCTATTATTATTTTTATTATCAATGAATTATATAGTTTATGACATTTTGAAATTTTCTTTTGCTCAAAGAGGGATAAGGGAAATATGCGTCAGTAAAGGAAGGGTAATGATTTTTTTTTACATTTTTTATATTTTTTTATTTTGCATTTATTTTCATGCTTTGAGTTTTTTATAATTTTTTAAAAAAAATTCATTAATTTTTACCATTTTTCATTTATTTTGCATTTATTTTCATGCTATTAGTTTTTTATCATTTTTTAATTCAGAAAATTTAATTTTTAAAATTTAATTAAATTTTTAGTAAATATTTTTTACTGTTTTACGTTTTTTATAAGTTTCGTTGTTTTACGTTCGTAAGTGATGTGACTGCTCTAAAAAACTTGGAACCTAAACTAGAGTATGCCCAAGTTTAATTTTAAGAAGTGATAGTATGCTAGAATATGAAAATTTTTATTTGTACAAACTGACAAGTTATAATGTATAAAATATTTCTTGTTCAACTATTTCCATTATGTTCTTCATTTCAACGTCTTCTCTTCAATATGTATATCTAAATATTTGTCACATTTTCCCAGAAAAGTCCAAATTATTATTTTCTTCAAATTTAATTTTTCTGAATAACCGAATAAGGTAGTCAGTGCGCTTTTTCACTAAAACTATGAATCATCAGTGGCATTGAAAGAGCATTATTTTCTTCTTTCCTTTGCAATGATACGAAAAAACTAATATTATCCAAAGAGTTTTAATCCAAGAAGAAACGTTTTTCCGACGGCACTTCCGATCTTTCACGCTGCGCAGGGTCGACGTGAACGAACTCTGATCGCGCGAGAGAGAGCTTCTTCACTCGGAGGACGCACCGCCAATCGACCATATTCTAACATTGCATGAAATCCTAATAGTTCCATCTTCTCACGAATTCACTCTACACTTTCTCGTCTTGCGGGCATTTGAGCGCGATCAACGAAATTTTGACTCGGTCTTTTGACGATGTGAAGCTGAGGTTTCCATAAATGTGAAACAATATCTTTCTCACATTGACTTAATAGCTTAACTTCAAGCTAGCGTGGTTCTTATATTTTATACTTTTCTTGAATTATTCCCAGTTATTTCCATAAAGATCGTTCCGCCACGAGTACACCGTAAAAGCCACTAACACCATGAACGCATTAAATTTTTCTTTCAAAAATGTATTATTTATAATTTATCTTAAATCAGAACTGACCACTTCTGATAATCACAAAAACTGTTTGAAAAGCTCCAATCACTTTTCAAAACATGGGTATTGAAGTTTCTAATCATCTTAACTCGTAGCACTGGAGTGAAATTGGAAAACCGTGAGAGAGATCTGCGATCGCCGGCAGACCACGCGTTGAAGTCTCCGGTATTGGCTCGACATCGCCGGCGACACGATGAAAGCAAAGCACGGAGATCCCTAGTTCTCCTCGTCCTCTGGCACCGTATCTTCCCATTCACACGCCCGACACAACCGCCTGGAGCGAACGCGGAAGGAACACTCCTGACCTGAAGGATTGTCAACCGTATATATAAAGGGTTGCGTCCTGTTTTAGCAACGCCTTGGTGTGGCAGCCAACTTTAACTCTGAGGTACTCCTTCTTGCCTCTCTCCGCCCTCTACTCCTTTGATCCCGCCCTTCTCCCCACCCTTTCCTATCTTTCGATCTGCCTCTCCTCTCCCTTCCTCTCCAGGAACCCCACTCCCATGACTTACAAAGGAATAGCGCTTCCCAGAGAAAGGATCTCCATGCCCACCACTTCTACCATTGTTGACATCATCGCCCTCGTCTCCTCCCTTCCCCCACACAGAACCCCACTTCAAGTAATAGACAATCCAAGTAAGGAGTTATACCCGCCCTCCATCCTCCAACCTCATTGCCCCCGCCCACGACCTCCGATGACGTAGGCATCCGACGCCTCCGACCCGCAGGGTGTCTCATTGTTGCTCCGACCTCCCGTACGGGAGCATCACTTATTGTATCCGCCTTACTCGTCTTTGCGACCCGTGGGCGTCGATCCGTGGGAACGATCAGTTTTTGGAGGAGGAAAAGTGGCGCTACTCGGTCCCGAGAAAGTGAACTTGCCTTTTGCCGGAGGGTACCATCAAGCGTTGTGATTCCTGTGACAATCGCATTTAGCACCGTCGACCGATTGTGTCCTCTCTCCCAGGTAGGCCCCAACGCCGAGCTGAAACACGGGCGTTCGCGAACAGTTTCCCTAAGATATAATATGTGGTTTGCGAATAGTACTTTTCGTTTTAGATTGATCAATTAGTTGTGGAGAACCTGAATATAACGGACGAAAATTTCATTTTAATGATAACCGTAGCTATAGATAATCAATCGGATAACATACTGCTATTGTCAACTCCTTTGTTGTTGAAAATAGAAAACCCTTCAAGTACATAGGGTTGAATTGTTCTTCCCTTATTGTTAGAAAAAAAAAAATTTGGCGGGGGGAGATTTGGAAATTTTACCCTGAAATTAAGCAAGAGTAATAAATGTCGCCAAATTCTCAGCATATTACACTACAGAGGTTTATTACTTTTGTTATTTTAAGCAATCAGTTATATCATTATTTATAGGTTATTCGAAGTTTCTCATTTATTCTTTTAGATAACAAAATTTAAATTTTGGAGTTTCCTTCGAACGTGATGCCAAAATTTTGATGCGTATCTATAAATTTTCTGCAGTACTGCTGTGTACTCTTTTGAAGTGCCTTCATTTTTTTCTTAAAAGTTTCGTGTCCTACAAATGAAATTGTGGAGTTATATCCATTTATATTTATGGTAATATTAGAAAGTAAATACAGAAAATAGGATTCGAAACGAACCCTTGTTCTACAAAAACTCTTGGCCACAAAATGAAAGCAAACAAGACTAGTGCTCCGCTTTTCCCGTCATTGCTGATTAACTTTCCACCGCAAAGTTTAACGTATACCTCCGCGCCAAAACGATGTCTCCGTTTCCGCATACCGAGGGTACCAGTAGGCTCTTGACACCAGAATCATCGTTGTTGACCGCGTAACGCAAGGCCGTGGATGTACACGACGATGGAAGTCTTAACCTCCCAGCGCGGAACTGCGATTCATCGTCCCACTGTTGATTCGTTCGGAAACAATCTCCTTGTCTACAACCCACTCAGTTTAAACTTCCTTCATTCACCATTTTCTGGATTACGAATATCGTCATTGATTCAGTTATATAATATATGGATATAAAAAATTGTTAGTACCTGAAAGAGTGCAAGCAAATTTTTTTAAATAAATTTGTCCAAGTCTTTCGCATTCAATAATTTAAAATCAAAATTTTTATTAATTTTATGTGATGCATAAGTATTTTTTTTCATAAGTATAATACATTATATTCAGAGTTATCCCAATTTAATACACACCGAATGAGACGATTTATTGAATATATAGTTTCAAAAATTATGGAAAGACGAATAGACTTTAGAAATACCTACACAAAATTGCGCTTCCTTTTCGATGAACTTACCGTAAGAAACGCGATATATATGAATGAAGAAAGTTCTTTCACATAATTTTCACGGAATGTGAATAGAATTATTCTTTCAACTCGATTTCATGAATGTATCAAAACGCGGAAAAAGATAATATTAGTGAAATGAAATAAAAAGTGTGCCACAATAAGATAATTTAGTTTCTAAACTTTCTCGACGAAATGGCGATAAAAAGTGAAACAAATTTCGATGTAGAAAACTAAACGGTTCCATCTTTTCCGTTCAATACGTAATTCTCCTGGTCGCTTTGAGTATCTGGAGAAGAGCAATATGTTCTATTGAGATATTACATATTATGACGTGCCCTTTGGTGAAAGAAATAGCATTTTATCACGAAGTACCGGCAATAGTAATGATTAGATACCACACCGCAACAGAGATATAGTATATCCTTTTTTCTCTATCTTATTCCTACTCCATCACTCAGATCGCATATTTTACAACTCAAATCGCAGCTTTCTTTAAGTGTGCAATAGCCATTGCGTGTCTTCGCGGTCTAATTATTTGAAGGTGGACACAAAAGAAATGTGATGTTACAAGTTATTTAAGATATTTATTTCATAAAACTTGTTCATCCTCTGAGTGTTCAATAAATTCTGTGAGCCATATATTCTTTACCAAGGAAATTATTCATAACAATTGTGTCATGAGGGATTAATCATAACAGTTGTCATTTTGTGTTTTATTCTTCAAAAGAAATTTTGATTCAATATATATTTTTTTAAAGATTTTCCCAGTTTCTCTCATAGATAAGTTAAAGAAATCTGCGGAATCTTCTAAGGATATCAACGGGGATAAATTTTCATTTCATGTTAAAGTATTTACTGGAAGTGAAACTGAACTAATCATCACAAACGTTCTACTTATTTTTAGTGTGTTTAAGTCATTTGATACACTATTGTAGAAAAAGTGATTAACAAATTTTATTTGATTAAATGTCGAAAATTCTTTTTCACGTGTGTACTCTAATCTATCCCGTACCAGGAATTGCACTAGAGGTATCCTGTTGTATTCCAATTGTTATATGTTTACTACTAGAGAAAATACTAGGAAATCATGATAGTCAAAATATTTCTTTACTGTGCTATTTCAATTCCATTATTTTGTGCATTATTATCCTTTATCTATGCATACAATATAGAGTGAACCTGTATTTTATCCCCAGGTTAAACCAAAACCAGCGGAATTTTATTCTGCTTGAAAGTGTTCATATACTATCGTCTTCCTCACTGTTTTCCAACAAGTCGTAGAACATTTTCTCCAATCCAGCGAAACGTTAATATCTAGATAACATGACGAGACTTAAAGTATCATATCATAAATAATATCATAATAATAATATAAAACCAATCAAAAATAATATGACCGCGATTTTTTTTGTTCAATTTGTTTAGTAGATATACCCTGATGCGAGTTCAAACAATTTTTTAAAGTCGATGGAAAAAGTCTGTGATTTTCTTTATTAAGTCAGGTAGGAGAAAGGGGTTTAGGACTCTAATGTACGACCATACATTACACACAAACTTTACCGTATCATCGGTATATATAAAAAAACATTTTTATAACTAAAACATTATAGATAACAATGACAAAAAGCATATTTTTGTAAAATAATGAAAGTCACATTATATAACCAGCGGTTGCTCGACTTGTTTTATAATACAGGATTAGATTAAGCAAAAGACGCTCATATAGAGTGTGAAATGATGCATGAGAAATTCACCCGTGGTGCAACACCGTGAGTACTATGCTCTGTAAGATATAATTGGGAATTAAAGTTATCTTCTATTAACATTCTGTAGTATTTTTTAATTTTTTTTCTGTCGTATATTTTAATATTTTTTAAATGAAACATACGATGAGATTTTTGAGTGCGATTAAATCATTATTTCAACCTCTATGAGTTAGTCACGGCCAAGACAACCAAGAGGAGAAAGAAATAAAATATTGACTTGAGTTCTGACGTCACGCCATGTCATTTTTTTTTGTGGAATAGTAAATTATCTTCCTATGTTACAACAGTAGTGTAGCAAAATTGAGATAATGTTCAGAAACACATTATATAATAGTAATAAAAACACTAATCCCGTAGCATCCTTTGTATAAAAGCCACTTATTTCACAACTCAGTTTTAATGAGAACACTTCACACGGAGCGATGTCGTTTCGTTCATGTAACGCGTGCTCATCTGCTCCGCACGTGGTTGCAACACTCTCGGAATGCGTTCTGTCCACGATGCAAACGACGGAGGATTCCTGTTCCGCTTCGCGTTTGTCTGCATCCGGCGGCCGCGGCAGCGAGAACCTCCTCCTCCTCCTCCTCCTCCTACGCCGCCGCCGCCGCAGCCGCGCTTTCTCCGACGCCCGCGTTTCCGCGCACCAACGACGGCCACCGCTTCCAGCATCACTCGCTGTCCGCGCTATCGATTTACGGCTTCCGCTCACGAGGAAATCGAAGAATCCACATTCGACTTCTTTGGCACATCAGACAATCCCATTTACGGAAGACGTTCTCTACGAACACGACATATGTACGAACTATGGAGGTCTAAGGAGTACTCTTGTACGGTAAACAATATAAGTAATATAAGAAAAACTCACACAAAACTCGAATCAAAATGACAGTAATTAATGAAAGGAGATAAAAAATATTTTAAAAATATGAGACAAAAGTTAGACGTACATGTAATTAATAAGCGGTGATGTTACGATAGCGTCTACACTCCCTAATGGGAGTGTAGCTGAGCAGGAGAGTGCGAGTGCGATCCCTCGCTCTACCGAACGGGATGAGCTTTTCGCAGGCGTAGATCCCCTCACTTCTTGTAAGTGTTGGTTTGGTATATTGCGTCTCCAACAACACAAAATATCTCCTTCCCAGTATTCCCACATACATCATGGTTAGAAGGAAGAGGAGACCTTATGCCCTGAACCTTGCGGTAAATAAATTCATTTAAAAAACATTATTGTAGAAAAATAAATTTGATGAAGATTGTTTTGTATAATTATCACTAAGTAAAATATGCTTTTTCTTCAAGAGATGAGATCAGGAGCACCGTAGCGATGAACATTCTCTTACATAAACTGTATAACAATCTCTTAACAAAGCAATACATATATGAACGCGATAACTAGTAAATTGTAAATGGGTGACAATTGCAATGAATATTCTCAGTGTTTAGCCCCTGGGGTCGTAATTGATAACGAGGGCAAGGTGAAAAGATGTAGGTGGTGTAAGCGTATGAGTGTAGTGAAGGCTTTGAGTGTCTTAAATGCGGTGGCAGTTACGCTAAAAGTGATGCAGCTCCCGGCAGAGCGCGCTGACCTTCCTGCACCACCACCACCACCACCACCACCAGCGGTGCCGCGCTGCTGCAGCCACCGCCGCAGTCAGCTGATGGTAGTCCCGTTGCGGCGCGGCGCGGCGCGGCAGCTGAACCCGTTCGCTTTCCTCCGGCTCGAGACGCTTAAAGAAGCGACGAGAAAGTTACAGAGTCGCAGCTTCAATTGCTATTTACATTTCACGTATTTTTAACGTGCTCTACTCGGGTGTATTTTCCCTCTCATTAACTTGGGGGTCCTCAGTCTTCAATATACAGGTGTGCACCACAATTAACTTTCGCTTCAGCCGTTTGAAACTTTCTCAATGTCAATACACTAATTGATTGAATCTGTGGCATTTGTGTATTCCACAACAACATTCACCCATCATCATTCATTAATCACACGCCACCGGGGAGGTGCGACAGGAAGAGTATCCGGCACCCTGCAATTCCCCAACCAGCCGAATCAAGTATCCCCCATCTACTGTCTCCATCTACGCCGACCCTGTCTAGCACGGGATTAATAAGGACGAAGGAGAGGAAGAAGAATATAATGTTGAGTTTAAGAGAATGAAGTAATTCTTGGACCGTTATGATTGCGCTTCTCGATGACAATCAAAATGATACCACTAATGAATATTTTCAAAATTTACCACTACCTAAATGTATTATGTATTTTGGTAGATTAAATACATAGAACAGTTGTTGGAATATATGTGTTCCAAAAATGTATATATCTGCAACTTTTTTTTTCGTGGGTTTAACAAGTCAAAATATAATATAATGACTGTCGCTGTTATTTTGACAAAGTTTTTTTTTAAGGCTACGTGAAAAAGTTTTACTTGAGCATATTTTAACTCATATTGCCTATTAATGAAACATCGCATTTGCATCAAAATCTAACAAATATCACACTTAAAAATGTAACAAATTTTACAATTAGAAATTTAGTCCAACTATAAGACTTATCATAATTTAATTCATGAATATTTTATATTGTTATGTAGCGGATTAATAAATTAACATTTTGTATTCTTTATTTCATTTTCACAAAATACAATTATATGCTACTATTCGAATAAGATTCAGGGAATAAAATTGAAGTTCCAACAGTATGTCTTCCAATTTATTTCCTAGATATTAACCTTAATGTGAGAGCACTACTACAAATATTATGGAACAAACGTAAGATTTTTGGACTACTGCGGTATGTTCCCGTTCAAAAATCTTTTATCTGATCGTTGATGTAAAATTCTTTTATGAATATAAAAATTTTGAAAAGCGATTCGGAGACAGAAAGAGCTGTTATTTATTAGATAAATTAAATCAAAATATTTTTTTTGATATTGAATGAATTCTATAATGCTACTGGATTTTGAGCTCAATTATACGCAAGAGTAAGACGTTTCTTAGAACAATTCTGGGACATGGTCTATCGTGACACCGAATATTTCCCTCTCTTGGTCTAAAAACGATCATCACAAGGAAATACATGGAACACCTGGTTGTATAGTGAGCTGTAGTGAATAGACGTTGACCATTTCCATCCACTTAATGCAGCAACCAAGGTTCTTCCTCCGTTCCTTTGAACCACCCTGCTTCTCTTGTTGAAATAAAGCTGACGTTCTCTTACTTCTGGGAGAAACGAGAAACTCCTCTTGCGCTTCGATTGTCATTGAAAAACAAAGACGTCTATGTTTCCATTCTTAAAAAAGCGAAGGTAAAAACTGGAAGAAGTCGCCTAAGATTACGATTTCTCAAATCTTAGTCTAGTATGTGAGCTTTTGGAGTTAAGCTTCCAAGACATTTTTTTACCATTGAATATCGTTATTTCTCACCATTCCTCACACTTCTTGTTCATATTTAGGGAACGTTTTCTGTAATTGCGTTATTTTATTACTCTTTTCGTTTATTATTATATTTCTTAAATTGGGGATATAAAAAAGAAAGCTAGTTGTAGTTTGACTCCATTTTCTGAAAGATTCTGATGAAATTAGACTATTTCGATATGAAATATTAAATGATATGGAATACATTTTATTTATTAAAACTAATTTAAATAGCATATATATCAGCATTTACAATAATAATTTGTTGACAAATTTTGGTTAAATTGATACGTAGTTGTTTCATTTTTTTGCACTTTTATTAAATATTTATCTTGTGAGTGGTGCGGCATCGTGGCTGTCGACCTGTTCAAGTGCAACGCTGCCTGACCTAGAACTTGCGGGCCGCCCCGCAGCTGCACGGGCGTTATGTAAGCAACTCTCCATCAGCCTTCACGCGGGACACCGAAGTCTCAGGGAGCGTTACCTCTCCCGACAACCTCGGAAACTGTAGCAGATTTCTCATTTGTCAATCAACTATTTGCTACCATTATTCGTTTAGGAAAAAATTATATATCACGTTTTATCAGTACGGCAGCATTATTTTCAAAATTTTGTTTTTTTAATTCAAAATTTAAAAAAAAATGTACTTTAAAATTAAACGCTTATAGAAGAATTATTTCTCCGGTACAATTAATTTTTAATAGATTATATATGATTATCAATGATTAAAATATTATAAATTATAGTTTTGATCCAAAAAGTATAAAACAAGACATTCTCGTAGTTTGAATAATCGCACTAAAATATTAATCGAAGTAACAGAATTTTATTTCTAATGAGTAATAATGACATCTAGACGAGATTTAGTCACAAAATTTATTACATAAGAAATTCAACAGTCCTTTGCTGTTCTTGTATCAACAAATATTCGCATTAAATATTAAAATTCTATAATCATAAATTTTACATAAAATTTGCACTATGTAGCATATATTTTTCTCACCACCGATTTCAAGATATTTCTTAACTTGTAGTTGGATAAAGCTGGAGACTCTAAGCTATGAGTAAGCTGGATGATGTTCTTAACTAATTACTAGTGTTGATCTTCATTGTTTTGCACGCCATATTCACGCATGATGTGTTAACTCTCTCCTTGTTAAATACTTTTCTTTAGTGCAATTCACCTTTAAAACGCATCGAAGATATATTGCTAACAGATTAAACGAGATCTACTGAATGAAACTGAGGAGATGGGATATTTTTATCTCCATTTAATTTAAAATTGTACTAATAAACAGAAAAATACTAAATTTTAAATTATCACAATCATGTTTGTTATTACGAGCTAATGAAGAAATGTTTTGTCAACTATAATATGTTCGCTAGGAGTCAGCGTGGCTCAGTGGATAGAGCGCTGAGTTGGTGGCTGGATGGCCGAGTATCGATCCCCGGTGAGGTGAGGATTTTCATCACGCCTCAACATCCAGACTCGCTCCCAGGCCTACTCAACCTGCTATAAAATGAGTACCAGGATCTATCCTGGGGTCGAACCGGTCGGAGCGAGATGCTGACCACATCTCCTCCTTCTAGTGCCGAGGTCAAGAAATCGCGCGAGCTCTACCCTCCGCGAAGGCCAAAACCCACAAAGGGCTGTAGTGCCAGATAAGAAGAAGAATATGTTCGCTCATTGTAACTTGCTGTTATGTTTGTTTCCTTTTTTCAGTGAACTGTAAAAGGAACTCCCAAAAATAAGTTTTAAAATATACGTAAAAATGAACGCTTAACACCACATAAAACTTGTAACACCAAAATATATCAAAACATAATGAGTTAAAATATTGAAGTCAATAAAGTAAAACTGGAAATCATATTCAGTAGAATTCTTTTCGAATACTAGTACCCTAATAATGTGAATGAATATACTTTGAAATCAAGTATTTTATTGATATCGAACTTATCGCATGATATGATATGATATGATATGATATGATATGGGAATCACAGCGTGTTCATTTCTATCAAATTGAACATCACTGTTGAAAGCGTTTTCCCCACTTTTGTATTGAAAATTAATTAAGGTATTATTATTAACTTTACTTCAATTTTCATTCATAATTTTAAAATAAATTGACTTAAGAAAGGATTTTAATTTTTAAATGCTGTCTATATTTGCCCAGTAACAAATTATAATTAATATTTATTTTAGACAGATGTATTAGTTTTAATTAGAAAATAGATTTGAGTTTCATGTTTTCGTTTTATGAATTTCACAAATTGTAAATTTAACTATTAGCAGTTATTCAAATATATTGCAAATGTTTTCATTCATCTTTCTTATGTTTCGTAACTATAGAATTCTTGTATCACATTCCCTATATCTACAAATGATTTCCTTGTACTTCTCTATCTCACATCCGTCCTACTCAGCATTTTACCATGAATACCACATTCATCTCACCACATTAAAAAATAATAATATTGGGGCAAAATTAAATCATATGTCGGAATATATCAGAAAGTGTGGATTTTTAAATTATTGATGATGTGGAAGCATGTATCTGGTGGTATAGTTGTATTATGAATGAAATGATGTAATATATTCTCATTAAGTAAATTTGATTTTTATTTCACATTAATTAAAATATTTCGTTTTTTTCTTAACCTTATAAAGTGATATTTATATAATATTACGAGAACTGTGCAGAACCTCAAATGATGAAGAAATTTGAACGAAAGTAACTGCCTAACGCTTCTTTATCATGCAGCGATTCAAGAGTCGTGGCCTTAATTGCTTTAAAATGGTTGAAGTCACGCTTTCTCAAAAGTCACCGTGTCCTAAACGTTGCAAAAACAACGTGTAAACAATTATTAATTACAAAAGGACATTACTAAAAACATTAAAGCATACGAATGTTTTATTGTCGTGTAATATTATAATAAAATATACTAATTATACAAAGTGAACTTTTTGTTTTTGAGTTTTGAGTTTGTTCTTGAGGTTTTTTTAGGATAAATTAATTAAGTTTTATGGAACATATTTTTAATTCTACCTTACCAGAGTTTAAAATTAAAGACAAGAATAAAAATAATGTTCATCATTATTCAATAAAAATATTAATTTATTTAACGGTACATATTTAGCAGCACACGTGTTTTGGCTCTTTATTTCCTTCTCGGATGTTTTGAGGTCTTTGCTATATACTGTTAGAGCGATGATAGGTTTCCAAAAGTTTCCTAAGTAATATATTAATATTTACAATTATTATTGTTAAATAATTTCCTCTATACTTACATCTATAACATACGGAAGTTTAGATTGTATATATGTTTCAAGTAGCCATTATTATTTAACACAACAATACACTTCATTTATTANCATTATTATTTAACATAACAATACACTTCATTTATTACCTCGTTTTTCCTTCTTTCAATATTTATTTATTATTCATAAATGCATAAATTTTCTAAAATTCATAAATAATATTAACCCAGAGTCAGACGAATGCGATTAAGTACTACTATAAATACAAAAAACACCTCAATCTTCGTGTGGAGGGATTAAAACTGATTAGTATCTATCCCTCTCGTGTTTTCTTTCTATTCCTTGAAAAGTCATACACACTTCATTTAATACCTCGTTCGTTTATGACTCATTAATGACTCATTTAATGTTGAAATTCATTTAGACTGAATGAGTCGACCTGTTTCCATTGAGTAATGTATACGCGTGTTTAAATATTCTCATCTGAAATAAGCAATACTTCTCAACATCACCTCTTCACCCGAGATGGCGAACAGAGGTGAACTCGACACATAACTCATGTTAAACATACTTATCTCGAGCTGCCACGCGACTCGCATGAAAAGAGATAACGCTCTCGCATCTTTTTAAGCAATTTGCTCGCAGCTTACAAAGGCTCTTGTATTGTGCGCCCTCGGCGTTGTGTATAATCTCTTGTAACTAAAAAGGTGAAGTGCAGCCTCATTGTTCGCGTGAATATGTATCGCGAGAGCATAGAGCAACGAGTGTGCATTTCCGCAGAGGTAGCGCCCATAACGTCGCCGATTACTGTAAACAAAGGCTCGTATTCAGCCGCAACGCGAGAGGCATTTGTTGCGAAATTAGTGCAAATCGCGAGGCGTTGCCACGAACGCTGGCGGAGAGGAATGCGGGAGAGACGCCCGAATTGGCTTTCAGTTGTTTTCTACGTGCAACGCCATTTTCATGAATGTCATAACATCGCTGGTTAAAATTATTGATTCAATCCACAATCACACAGAATAAATAGAGAAAATTGAGTGTTGAACATTTCAAGATTTTCTTGTTGATATATTTCCTCTCATGACTCGCAACATTTGCAACCCTTATGAATATCGATTGAGATGAGGAAAGTGGTTGATAACCGAGAAGGAAATGAAGAGCCAAAACGTTATTCTTCTAGAAGTATACTGTTTAAGAATTAATATTTTTAACGAATAATGAATCAATTAATTTTAATCTGATTTTTAACTATGGTAAGATAGAATTTAAAATATATGAAATAAAACTAATTTATTTTCTCTAAATAAACGAAAAAAAACCAAGTTAGGTCTCATATTGAACTTAGATTTTTTTGGACGAAAAAGAAGTCCCTCCCATTAATGCGTTCATACTACCATATCATAATAAAAATCCCAGAGATGTAAGAAAGTTATTTTAAAAGAACAAATTAATTAATTAATTGATAATTCACTGAAAACAGTTAAGGAATTTATTTTCATCATACAACGTATTAGTTTGGTTTTATTGAAACCGTTAAGGTAAGGTGCAAGTAAAAGCCCATTCTACCGATTGTTACCATATCCACGAAGAAGGAAGTGTTACAGAGTACGCCACCATAGTTGCATCAGTGTTCTAAACTGTACGTTCGATTTCGTCTTAAGCCAGTGAAACAGGAAGAAGTATTCGTTGAAGATAGCGGATAAGGCGCATCGAAACGTTAAATTTTCCATTTATTTCTCAGAGTGATTACAGTCACAGGTGCTGAATTAAAAGTGAAAGTGATGGAAAATCGCCACCCAGTAAGATTACTCCGAAGATAAGGCTTTACGCATTATGTTCCGGCAATCTCTTTTCAAAGAGCACAAAATGTTTAGCAAAGGAATTTTGTAATGAAAACCAACGATTGTTTCATCGTTTCACGGAGTTTCTTTCTTTTCTTCCGGCGCTGCGGGATGTCTTCGTCTAAATAGCTCAGAAAGTTTTCCAAACACTCTTGTCGTGTCTGACTGTTACGATCCTAAGACATTTAATCTGTTTTATTTTGTCACTAATGCGTTGTGTATTTTTTTCGGCCTTACGGAATGTTTTCTTTTTCTTTCTTTTTTTCCCCTTCTTTGTCTTCTTTACTCGTAAACAACTAAAACATATCTATTGATTAATTGGTTCCTAACATTATACAATTTTTTTCATCCGAAAAGGGAAACGATACAAAGATGTGTACCGAATTAGATGTACAGTTTTCCTACACAAGAAAAATTATTTCCATGCTGATTTAATTTCTCCCATGACTCACAACAACCGTAATCTCATCAATATCGTCATAGTGATGACAAGTGTGGTAGATCGTAAAAAAATATGATATTATAGTAATGAAATATAATAATACCAAAACACATACGAGACCTTTTCTTGTGAGAAGTCTCTAATAAAGTGAAAAAGAAGAAGAATTGTACATATTTAAGTTCTCTTTCATTAATTTCCTTACATTATCTACTCTGATACAAATGCATTTCTGATACTTTTCATAAGGATGGGTGATACATATTTAATTTCATTTACTATGGACATACTTATCTACTCGTTCCCGAAAACATCGTTCTGTTGAATGGTTCCCGCGATGGTATGTGTTGCGTCTTATTCTCCCTCCTTACCTTATTTTCCCTGAGCAAGACCACGAACGGAGGTTATTACTTCTTATATACCGTTGGTGTGCTTGCGTGAAGCTTCGTAGACTACGGCGATGTCACGGATCCGTTTTCCAATGAACGTGAGACATGAAGGAAAGTACGTATCATTTGCATTCAACTTACAATGTCCGACAATTGACCATAATCCTCGTATGAAAAAAGTATATTGAGTATTTTTAGTTATAGATTATATTGTGTGGAATTCATTCTCAAAACAATCAAATTAGTTAATTTGTGTGGAAACAAAAATAATGGAAGGTTACCCACCGAATGGTATACTTTTTATATCATTTTCTTGAAGATGATTCTTATTTAAAGAACAAAATTAAATTGAATGTTATTTCTCTAAAAATAATATATTTTATTACGCTTATATGGTTACAATGAAATGATAAATCGATTTCAAATACGAATCAAAGAAAATGGACACGTACTTTTTATGTCCAAATTATATAGTATCCGATGGTTTTTATCACTATAGAAAGTAACAACTTCATTGGAGATGATGCGTAGGGAAATAGATTATCTGATGAGAGACTAGAGAAACGCAACACCACAAAGAAGAAGCGCGACTTCTGGTTCATTAGAGTTGGATTAAGTTTCAAACTTTCCTTAAAGTCGAAACTATAATTCCTTCCAATAGAAATTCGTGTCGTAAAACGATAAAGGAGTAAAAGACTTTAGAACCGGCTACAAATTTGTTGCCTATGAGATTGGTCCTTTCACTTACCTCATGTACAATAAATTTCATTTAATTAAGATTAGTGATAGAACTTGAAAATCTGGCTTCATTAGAAGAAACGCTACGATAAAATTAATGTTGAGAGAAAGTGTTGGCGATATTTTACTTGTGAACGTATTTAGTTATCTTTAGAAATAACAATTTCGACGTAAATTGGCTTAGGATGTCGTTTTGAATGCATCATGACGGATGAAGAATTTGATTAGTAATGAAAAATGTTTTTATTTTAAAAGAGCGGTCTTAACAGTGTTCTCACTTTAGGTGCCGTGTGCTTGCAAGTATGATTCGAAACGCATTATGCGAGAGCAATGGCCTTCGACGAGAAACTTCAATGCGCGAATAGAATACTAGCTCCGAGAGAACTTTATGGCTCCGATACCCCCACTCTTCGTTCATCATTTTACGGCTGGAACAACTCCACGAAAACAGTGTGTTTGAACACAAAGATACGACTACTCTTAGAGTTTCCCCATTCAATTTGACGAAAATTCACATGCTTCATGACACGTTGAACTGAACGCGTGTGAAAAAACAAGATTGTTATACAGACCTTTGCTCTTTCTGTGTTTCACCATCGATACATTCCATATGAAAGTAATCACATACTTAGACAAAAGAATGGGTGTTATGACATCATTCGTTTCACGCTAGATTCATTTTTACGATAAATGTTCAATCACCGAAGCTATCAAACTATATTCGTATTGAAACCTACAAAAATGCAATTTAATTTACGAAACAACACTCAATTCTTCTGTACGAAACTTAAATACAGTATAGCAAATACATGGTTGATTGGGTTAATAGGTGTAATGCTTCGATATGATGACGCATGCACAGTTTGAGGAGAAAGTATAGCATGGTATGCACGAGCAAATGTCGTGCTCCATGAACCATCATCTTGGATTGCATTTTGCATGGTTAGTAATTGGAGAATCTTATTTCCGATTTTATGTACATTGCGATGGTTGGCTAGCGGTCATTGAACAGCGACGCCGTGAGTCACGTACAAACAACTCCTGCAACTTTTCATGTCGTGAAGAAAGGGAGATTGCCTTTGCCGTTATTGTATTATTAAAATGGTTGTCTATGAAGCAACACATTAAAAACACTTACGGTGCCAAAAATGTATCTTTTTTAAAAAAAATTCTATCCTTTTATACACATTAATATCGTTTATAAATACATGGATAATATGGAAATAATAAAAATACAATTATATTATGACAATAATGAAATATATTATTCAAATTAAATAAACAAAAACTTACGACATTAAAAGGACGAATACTATACAAATGAACTGTTGTTGTGAACTTTAAATTAAAAACTTTATAGTTTTTCCCGTTAAATGTCGTAGTTCTTATATTATCTATTTAATTCTATTATGTAATGGACGTTAATTGTAGTAGAAATATAACATTTCTTTCTTTCAGATTTTATACAAATATTTTGAGTTATTATTAAAAGTAATATTTTTATCTACTTTGCAAGTTAATTGTGTTATAGAATAACACACATATGATTTAAAATATTAACACATATATTGAATTTACTCCTATTGGATATCCTCTAGTTGGAACAGGGAAAGCGGAAAATGCAATGGCAATGTTGTTATCTTCAGTTCTTTACAATTAAAAGATATAACGATTTAGATTTAATTTAACCATTTTCAGCTATTGTAAAAAAATATTTGTTTTATGCGGTATTGGTGCACCGAAATACAATATAGTGAAATTTATGTATAATTATTTTTAATTAATAACAGAGAAGTATTTTAAATGAGTGAAAGTGTTATAGAGGGAGTAAATACTGTCCTCACAAGCTGTCTAGACAGAATAGTATTGGTTCGCGAGTATTGTATTTTGCACTATTTTGTCTGTGAGATTTAAGAACGGAAAAATCAAACGTATCCTGTCGTAAATGTTCAATGTTCAGGTTATTGCATGAAGTTAGATATATTACTATTTTAAACATAACTGCAAATTTCCAATCTTTTTATATAAAAAAAAGAAAAAGAAAAGAAGAAGAGTGTATCGAAGAGTATTATGTGTAGACTTACACATTAGCTTCCCACGTTTGTATTTTAAAAAAGTGAAACTATTTTTGCGTACTGAGCATGTGACATAATCCCTCTCATTAAAGCATCGTGAACGCGACGATGACGACGAAAGCGCGCCGCGTGACCGGGGCGAAAATCATGTGTGAGAGCTTCCAACTGGAGTGTACAACCTGGGCGTAGTAGTGTCTTCGCTCCTCACACACAGCGCTGCAGCGACGGCGGGAAGCGGGTGCGGAAAGAAAACGCCTCGACGGCACCTCACAGAGCGGATAGAAAAAGGGGAAGAGGCGAGCCGGCGCTATTGCGAAAATGAACTGGCCCACCCCCGCCTGAACACCCACCTCGTCACACTTGCTTTCAGAATGTTGCATTTCCACGGAGAAATCTGTCCCACATTTTTAAAATGCGATTTACCACAATTTTACACTTAGTATGGACTGCGTTGGTGAGTCGTTTGTACTCGAGAGTGAATGACTGTTACTAGTTGTTTGTTTCGCCTTCAAGGTAGGTTAACATTTGAGTTTCCACAGCTCAGTGTTGTAAGAAAATGGGAAAACAAGTATGAGGATTACGTATAGCGTTTATATTTCCCCGAAGACTAAGATCATTACGTGTTGTCGTGTTGTGGTGACATAACTCCTAGAGTAACATTTTTTACGATAAACCTTTGTTCTCCTTTTATATAATTTTGATATGTTTCAAATGAAATAACACAATAATTTTTATGAGACATCGATGAAGAGTATGAAATTTTAATTAATATAAATTAAAGTATTTGTGAGATCTTATGTCCAATCCCCTCCTGAGAAGGCGGACCAATTACAACAAATCTGTTTCCTATGACAAAGATAAATTTTTATTCGTACATTCAATTAAAATTTTCTTTTCCTTGATTAAATGATTCAATCAAGCCAAACAGTGACATTTGTGCTCCATGTCAATTAAACCCCAACTGTACATTCGTTCAACGATGTCTGACGGACTGAAATTACAATGATCCGCGAGAACAAGCAACACTTAATCGTCGCACAGCTCATTCGCTTCGACCAACATGCCCCGCGTGAGGCGGAAACTCAAACGCCAGATTGGGACACGAACCTTCCAGTCGGGGCCAACAGCCACGATGGTCGTGAGCTCACACGGTCTCTACTCCAATTTGTTTTGAAACAGAAAAGCGCACTTGGTATTCTAGACATCTTTATTTGTAGTACGTCAGCATTAAACAAATGTTTAGTTCCGTTCGTATAATGCAAATTATATTTCAGTATTTTAGTGCTTAGTTGGAGTTAAATGATGAGGTATGCTCAACAATGGTGTGCTTCCTCGATTTAAAATTTCATTTCCAGTATATCACAAATTGGTTTTATTTCTTTTTTGTATTTTTTGTTTATTGATTTAAATTGAAAGCAATTTTCATTGAAACGAAAAAGAAATTAGGTTTAGAATAATTGTATTGTAAGATTGTATGCGTTATAAAATGATCCCACGAAAATTGTGATATGAAGATAGTAAGCGGAGACAAAGAAAAGAGGTTAGTGAAGACCCAGGAAGCTTTTGCAGTGGGAAAGTGTTCTTATCCGGAGCGGAAGTTGTTGAATGAAGCTCCTCTCCAAGTGGGATGAATGATCTTCGAATCGATGCTTCTCGGCATCGATTGAAGATCGTGTGAAACGTCTTTGCCTGTGAACGTATTCTCGAAAAGTAGTGGGAAAAGATTACATATACCGATTATGGTAAGATAATGGAATAATATTCGTATGATTATTTTACAACGATATTATTAATATTTTCTATTTATTTCAAGAGTAAAATTCTTGCTGAGACACAAAATGTGAATTTTCAGAAATGTAAAGAACTTATTGAAATACTATACTTTTTGGGGGTGTTTAAAGTCATGTTCATAATAATTTATTGGTTTACTTAACGCAATTACTCAAGCACAAAAAATATCATTCTTAATTATCAAAAGAAGAAAATAAATATTCGCATTCTTCTTGCCTTTAAATCAAAGTGCGACCTTCTCGTACTTAAATGTGTATAATAGAGATCATAACATCTATCAATAGTAATAATTTGGAAAGTTAAACTTTATGAGGATGTGGAAACAGTGGAGTGAGTTCATAACTGTCACGAATTCCTACATAATGCCTAGAAGTGTATCATTTTCTACATTTACGTAGAGACATAAAAAGTAGAAAAAAATTCGAGTAAGATACTCGTAAAATTATAAACTTCACAAAGTTAATTTTTTTAACTTGCAGTTTCTTGATTGTGTGATTATTTTTATAGGAATGTTCTACCAATGTTCATAGGCCAGCAGTAACTGATTGTAGCTTGCTTATTGTAACAAATACTGTGGATACTTTGTAGTCCTCCTCATACTAGGTGGTCGAACATTTGTGACGGAACATTCGCTTTTTCTTAGATTATGTGGTTAACAAAATGCAATACTAAAGTAGATAATTAACTAAGAATCTGATACTAGTAGAGCTATTTATATCTAGAGTTACTCGTAACTTGTTTTGATGTGTATATTACGTAACACGAAAGTTGCAAAGTCAAATCAATAAGATATAAAATATAAGAGAACGTTCTTTCCGTGAAATAAAAAACAATCTAATGAAGTTTCTTAACGCGTGGCTAAGTGGTCTCCTTGGTATTCAGGTTTATCAAGACACATTATAATTTAAAAATTTTAATAAATGATTTGTAAATTAGGTGATTCTCCAATCAATTTCTATTCACTTTATCGTGTAGAAACATGTCAAGACAGTCTTAATAGGGCTATTACATATCAATACTAATGTGCTACAGTATCATCCTCTGAAGTAATGGGCAAATAGTCTGGATAGCAAAACGTTTCTGATTGAGAAATTAACTTCACATATATTTACCTATTTTCTCCAATTTACATCTAAAGGAACATAATATACTCAACGTTGATTATAAGATTTTCACAAGAGTCTCCTTGAATCTTTTACGTTAAACCCCATTATTTAGGAGAGATATTAACAATTTTATTTCAATATTGTCCTTTTCGAAAAAAAAGACGTATATAATCTTTCATAAAGTCCCATTAAAAAAAATACTTTAAAACAAAGTTGATGGGGGCATAGTTTGTTTAAATGTGTAGGAAGTAACTAGATATTATACATCTTGCATTGCAACGTTCCACCTCTGTCCTGGAACAGATGATGTAATGCTATTTTTATTTGCTTCTGAACACTTTTACAAGTTCTTCATCGAATAGTGACCGTTATAAAAATTGCCTACAGCGACAAGTATCTTTGCAATCATTACACGCATGAACACGCGTATATAACTAGTGTTGTTAGTTCTGTTTTTATTTGAACGAGTCTCCCCTTTTTATTTTTCGTTAATTAACTCAAGGTCACTATGACTATTTTGTAAAAATTACAAACTATACTATAATCTATTTTTCTTTAAAGCTTGTTATATTTTATAATCTGTCCGTATGACATTATCTTTGTTGACACATTCATTGCATTTTGTCGTAAGGTAATTGAAATATTCAAACGTGAATCGAACATAATGAATTTCTAAAGGAATTTTTGAGTTGGATATCAAATACACATTTAATATTATATATCATTCAATATCACCTACTATAAACCGAATTTTTATCAAGAAATTTTTAAAAAGTTCTAAATTGCGTAATTCTTTTTGAATTAGTTAATTTTCAAGGTTTTCTTACTTCAGTTAAAAATATTGGAATTATTCATCAAATCTTACTTCGGCTAATATAATTCATTAAAGTGCACGATTATAGGGTTCACTAATACCCAATATAGAATATATAAAATATTGAGTACTATGGAAAGCAGATTTGCGTATTTTATTTGCTCTAAATCGAAGCTCATACACGAAGACGTGATTCATTTTAGTATGTTTAAACTAATTCAATTACTTATTTGTTGTATTTTACTATTTATAAATAAATAAACAAACTTTATTGCCAAAAAAGCAGTTGCAAACTGCGTGTGACCATGTGGGGGATAATAAAATAAATTTCTCACCGGAAACAAGCAACGGACCATCCCTTCAATTTCTATCAAGTGTCCAAGGGCAATGGCGGATTTAACACATTTTTTGAATGTAAATATTTTTAAAATCTATTTTTTATTCCAAAATGAATCGTAGATATAATGTGCAGTCAAAATTCGATATTAATAATAACAAAAGTATTAAATGACATTCCCGCCTATGGAAAATCTGCCACTACCCGGAGGAAAACCGGAGGAGTACCCAGGCCAGGATGGGGCTACAGAGATAATGAACTGTGTCAGGGTTGCGTACAGTTAGAAATAAACTATTATTAATAAAAAGGATAAACAAAAAATAATTTGATCAAAAACAATCCTTGTTCAATAATTAAATAACACTGGAAATCTATTATTTCGTTTCACTCTTTTAAGTTATTCTTTCAAATTACCTAAACAAATGTTAAAATATCTCTCACATGGATGTACAACACGTAGATAGAAAAGGTAAATCAACCTGAAACACGTGCCCGCTGAAAGCGCCTTGTCACAGAGTTCGTGGTACTTTCAAAGGATGCTCACCGCTGCGCAGCTGTCTTCACGGGCGTGATGTCTTTGTATGCCCATCCTTTGTTGAGTCATGCGTCAACTAATCAATTACTCACTATCATTGTCTCCAAATTCCTGTGTCAACTTTATATTAGCGTGAACGGTGGAGCTGATTGCTTTAATGACTTTGCAATGTATGTTGATATTTGATTGTTCAGTCGTTTGTTGATTATTGGCTTTGCAAGAAATCATATGTTCCAATCGTCTGTTGATTTTACCTATTAAATTGTTTCACTTATACATTAACCTCCGAATTTATGACTATATTAAAACAAAATTTGTTTTGCAAAATTGATATTGAAAGTATTAAAAATACATTATCATATTTGATAAGTTTCTGTAAATGATTTTTTAAAAATTAAGTCTAAAGCAACTGCATTAATTTTTGTATTATGATATGAATTTTGGTATTTGGTTTCAGGCATAGTCAAATATTCAAAGTGGATATGTTTAGTTCTGTATCATTTATTAGTAGAATTAAATGAGATTCAGATCAAATTACAAATGGACACAAAATCGTGAAGAATGCTCTAATTAACAAATATATTTTAAAGTTTTTTTTTCATCACGGGGTTGTTCTATTGAAATTTATATCGTGATTATTATTTTCATTAATTTAAATAATTGTCTTTAACAACTTACCGATATAAATATTTACATTTGAAACAAATTAATATCACGTCTATTTGGTCGATAACTTCCATCTTATTGCACCTCTTTTTCTCCATTGAATATATGAATTGAAATTTTTGGGTGAGTTCAGTAAATCCATAAATGGAACCTATTCTTCAATTTATGATTTTAATCCAATTGTAGACAGAGAAAATGGATATCGTGTATATAATTCGTCAAGCACCGGAGGTATTGTTTTAAAACTTCTCGCAGATATGTGCCAGTCATGCAATGGACCGACGATAAATTGTAGATGAGAAGGCACGACAGGGAACGTGAGAGTGACCGAACATTCGTCGCGAGAGGTGGGCAGCTACATCACTTCCGCGGCCGCCCACGCGCTATCACCCTCCCCTCTCCCCATCGTCTCACCGTACCAAGTCGATGACCGACGCGCGAGGAGGCCCACCGCCGTGTCGCCTCAAGGCTCCAGGGTCAACGTCCCCCGTTGCGACGACAGCTCCACAAGGACGAAGGACAATCTCAGGTCGCTGCATTTATCTCGGATGAACAGGACTACTACGACAATCATAAGAATTTTTACTGATCAGAAGTCATTATTAATTGATTTCAAGATACATAAATAAATTACGACTTTCCACCTTTTTATGGATGATTACGATACTTTTTGTGCGTTTTTAGTGCACAACGTTTTGACGCGTGGTTTGAGTCGTCGTTATGTGTAAACAAATTGTCACAATAATTAAACGTAACAACAGAACAATTGAAAACGACATTAAACGTAAATATGAACTCAAAATTTGTTTTCATATAAGCATAAATCAAGTGGTTTTTTTTTCTTCAAAAATATCGTTTCTATATAATAAACTAATAATTAATTCTTCGTCTAGTATTAATGTGTTAGCTCGATCGATCAAGTGATTATTCTGAATGTGATGTAACTACTCTTAGTTCAATTGATTAAAAAATTTTGTTTGTGCTCCTGTATTCCAGTTTCTAACACTCTCTTTGTTTGTCCTACATAGCCGTCATTACTAGCTTTGCCTTTTTATTTTATTTTTTTACTAATTGATTTCATTCAATTCTCGAAATTGACAGATACTTACAATGACAGAAAAGCAATTGAACAGTACTTTATTGAATGCTATATGGATTTTCTTCTCACGCATGAGGTGCAGAACAAGTTTCGGGATTTACTAATTTTTTAGTATTGTGATAAATAACCTTGATTTAATACTAATTGGATACCATGAAACACGTGCATGAAAGTATTTTTCTTTAACATGCACTTAGAGTTTTGCTAGATATAAAATATACATTTTTGCCTGTTTTTTCTCTAAAAACCAGTTAATAACCTTGAAACTGATAGTATTGCAACTTCCTTTTCCTCTCTAATACATCATATTTTTACTCCAATTTAAACATCGTCAATTCGGTTTTGTTTCGCACTAATAGGCGACCTTCATTTGCTTTTTCTCATTATTTCCTGTTCATTAATGTCTCATTATGGTCGTTAAACAGACACCTTCTCTTGGCTCATTGAATGACATTCGTAGTCATAAATCCTCCAACGAGGTACACGAGAGTAATTTCTTTATGATGTATTTCTTATAAGAATTCTAAAACGTATTCAAATTAGGACACTGATTTTCAGTTGCGTTCTTATTCAAGGAAATTAGCCACAAGAATTTCCCAAATGAACATCGGATCATATCATATTTAATTTACAAAGAGGAAATTATAATGTACATGTTCTAGTCATAGACTAAAATATCGGAACACAATATTTTGAAAACTTTCAGAGAGAGTAAATATTAGATTTGTTACATAGTGTTAATTAAGTTTACAATTAGAGTTTTTAAGTGCTGGAGTTTTGAATGGTAAGAAATATATAAACCTTTGTATGAGAATATTAAATCCTAAAACAAATATTTCATAATAATATTTCTTTGTCTTGATTGCTTCTTACGAACACCCTTGGATTTAATTTGTCATATTTTTTTCAAGGAGTAATTTTATGACATAGTGAGTATAGAACGTTATAGAGCTAGTGATCCTCCTGATGTAGCACAGATAGTTCAAATAATTTTCAGTTTTCGAATGCGGATATAAATTCAATTTGCTACAGATCCCCTCTGGTATCGAAAGACCGGAAAATTAGACGAACATTTATATTGTAGTGCACAAAGGTATGGTGAAACTATGAGACGAATTTAAATATCATGATTATTACTAGATGATGGTGAGATGTAGATGGAATTTTCAATAATCATAGGGGAAAATATAATGTCTCTATAAGAATTATTTATTACAGTGCAATTATTTCATTGAAATAAGTAATTATGATTGACACACTATGTTTTCCTCAATAGCCATTGTTCACTTTTTGTATCCTGTAACTATGATGTCTTTCGAAACTTTTAAGGTGTTTGATAAATTTTAATGTTCCTTTCATTTTTTAATTGCACTCAAAGTGTTATTTCGTTTCGTATTCAACGCCCCTTCGTCATTGTATCTTCTTGTATTCCATTGAATTATCCACTAACAGGCTCTCGACAGTGGCGGCGATTGGGAATCAAAAGAGGAGGAGGCAAGAAAAATATAATACGGACAAGTACCGGTGAACCGGGACTACAGGTGGTACTTGAAATCATACCGTGATAGATATTAAAGAAAGATACACTCCTTTATAGATGGGATATATGATATTAAGGAAGCACTGAAAATGTAGTGGAGTACCTACGCGGGACTATTGAGTAGACTCAAAAACATTAGGTGGCAGAAAGAGAACACAGGATTTACGAGACATACGAGTCACGTAATGTCTCTTATGATATAAACATAATTACATAAATCAGCAAATGAAAAATAAAGACAACAAAATTTTCATAATACGGTAATTTTTTTTATATTTCACGGGAATTTGCATTGAGGTACTAGTTACCCGTTTACCAACTTACCTGCTTTAATAATAGTGCTCACATTTTGAGTAGTACTAAAACATAACTTTCAAAGCAAAAAACCAAAAGTGATAATTAGCCTAAGTCAAATACGTGACTTAACTCTAGGGCTTTTCGTACCCTATCACAGTACGCAAAACGTGAGGAAAAATAAATGTTGTGTTAGATATAGAAACTAAACGTAGACAATAAGCTTCTTATAGTCATTTATTTACTTACAGTTTAAAACAAGGTTAAGTGTCTTTGTTTTCGACTGGCGTACACTTCCACACAGTCATACTAGTTGAGGTCCATTTTATCAATGGCCAACATTGACAAGTGCAATAGACGCAAATACTCAAAAAAAATTTCACTCTTTTCAAGATACTGATCGTTCTACCGATGAAGTGGATTCAGGGACAGTTAAAAATAATCTCAAAAGCTGGAAAAGGTTTGGAAATACATTCTGATTGTGAATGTTTTCAGACTTCAATTGTAGCACTACCTTCGAAATAAGTTTACGATCTGTTTCTTCAGGATCTTTTCGAGAGAACGCATCAATTTCTGCAGATAAAGTTTCACTGTCAATACCAAATGCTTCACTCACAGCTGAACAAGCGTCTTTGATAATGTCACTACAAACCTTATTGTTCTTCATTGAAGCAGTCAGTAATGTTTCTATGTGGCACACTAAAATCAGATGATTTTTTTTTCAAAACGCGACTTGATGTTCTCAGAGAGGGTGTCTAGTAGAGGGTAGTAAAATGTTATTGACCAAAAGTCTTTAGGTGAATTTTAATTGGGGGGAAATTTCTTCCGCCAATTTTCTGCGTAACTTTCTGTTTGCGTGGAACAGTAGACCCCTCGAAACTGTGAGTTTCACAAAAGGTGAGTGCTTCAGACCAAAGTTTCTTGAATTCACATTCATTTCTATAATCAGCTAAAGACCTTATTGTTCTATTCGCAATATCAACTACTTCATGAACTGATACATCATGATTTTGTATGTATTATGAAAGAATGTTCGTCTTTTCAAACACACGTTTCGTGACATTTATTGCGAAAACGAACTCAAACTTACTGATGCACATTACCAAACCGTGAACTTCACCACCAATTTTTGGGTCCGTAACTTTAATTTCTCCCAAAGTAAGTACTAGTCTGCTAGGTGCTGTTGAACGGCACGAAAGCTAACGTACCTGCTGTTGAATCTTGTGTCGTTCAGTGCTTTGAGAGACAAATCATTACCTTCCGCACTGGCTGCACTAGCTAAATTCTTCACATTTGTAAACACTGCATGCCGTTTGGGAGAAGCTTCAATGAAACAGTACAATTCTTGTGTTGTACTGACATTGCGTACAGAAACAATACAGGTATCTGCAAGTGCAAGATTTAGAGAATGCATGTAGCAATGTACATACATTATGTGGGGATTGCTTTCCTTCTTTTGAAACCTCTGTTTCAGTACTTAATGAAACACACTACAGAACTAAACGTGGAAACAGTATCTACAACGGTGGCGGTGTCACATTGTTCAGTGTCACTTGTTGCTACCAGCCTCTGTTTCTTTGCGAAAATGTCAAAGAAGGTTCTTTCCAGTTGAACGCTTCACTTAAGCCTCGAATCAATATTGCACGCGAGAAAGTATAACACCGGAACTCTAGATAGAACTATATGCACTGTAACGCACGGATACACGCGAGAAACTGGCGAATAAATTTCACAGTATCCATCGGTCTAGTAACTCACTAATCTCCAAGACAGATGATGTGCCACTCAGGTTCTGGTAGCGCGTTTGGCTGCACGTGTGTCCTGTCTCGGATTGCGCTAGCCGTGATAGTGCGCAAGGCAATAATGATACGTTTTTAAAACACCTTCAATTTCAACCCAGACCACCACCTCTCCATCAAGGTCACGCGCAGATCCAGAAACCGGCATTGATACTCTGTTCTAACGACACTTATCAATTGTTGATAGCGACGCTGGATGTACATCAACAACAAACTTTCTCCACTGCTATTATTACATACCCAATTTTCCAGTATAAACAACTTTAAATTAACCAACAATCTGTTATTACTATGCTGCAACTCGTTTTTATCGCATATCTCACGAAAACAAAATTTGAATTAGAGGGTAGACAGACTTTGAGAGGACACTTTGTTACTACCTCGATATAAATTAAAGGAAAGACATTTAGGTGACACCAAAGCAAGGCAAGTATAAATGTTTTTTTATAATCCCATGTTTGGGAGGGTTCAAATGAAATGTTTATTTTTTCTCGCTAATCGCCCCACTGACTTTCGATACAAACCACGTTGGCTTATTGTGTAGTGCCTACGTCAACATGACACCATGCTACCACACACGACAAAAGAGAGTTGCACATACCCTAGTGGATAGAGAGATCCCGTAACCGAGCGACGGCATGGTACAGCTCTCGCAACGTCACACTAGCGTGCACACAACTCGTGCATCAATGTAAGGAAATATATCACGCCATGAGCACACTAGGGATGCTTATAATCCATCGATAGAAATGCTGATATGGTTTACATTCTACATTAGCATTAAGCATGCTATGTCCAACATTCCGGTTCACACAGATAGAGATATACATATATTTTCACACTTGGAATGAGAAACTGTCATTTGTAACTTAGCACAGGATTTGCTAAAGTTTTTGTACTGTTCGTTGAAGAATAATGCACCACATATAATCGTTTCTTGAGATCAGCTCGTTATTGATATTTTCATTTGAGAGTACAAGTAATGTGCGTGGTTTAGTTACTTGGTTTTGTAATCATATTTTATTTGACACATGGACCATTTTATGTATAAAGGAACCGAGTTAAGACAATGATACCACCATTAGGATAAAATATATACTAGAAGAAGAAGATCTCGCATATCAATAAAATATAATATTGAATTATCAATAAAAATAATCATATTTTCACTACTCTGTCGTCTTGCTTCAATAAATTACGTTATTGTGATCTCGTGTCTGTTTGATACTACAAGCACATTTGTATTCTACACATAACATCACACTGAGAAAACACTATGGATTTGAGATCCAAATCCAAAGGAAGGAAAGGATTTCTCCAAACCTTTGAATATAAGAACCCAATCTTATAGTTTGTATACTATAAGGTTGGAATGTGACATCTTAAGGCTGAGATGTTTCATCCATAATTTGGGATGTCACATCCAAAGGTTTAGAGAAATCCTTTCCTTCCTCTGGATTTGGATCTCAAATCCATAGTGTTTTCTCAGAGCATATATCAAAAATATTCTTTGTTAATAACTAACAGTTTTTCATATTTACGAATATTGTTCGAAATTCAACCAACGTTTGGTTTATAATTATGAACTGTATCGAACCACAACATAGAAACGTGTGGTAAAGGTGGCTGAAAAACTACCCAACTCCAAATTTGGTGTTCATAAATGCAACAACACATTGATTAAATGTAAAGCTAATAAAATTTCTTGGATATGAGTTAATGTGAGTAGAATAAAAATATCACAGAGAGGTTTGCGAATACACGTAATCAATGTTGTATCTCGGTAGGAAATAAGGACCACCTTTGTCTGGAGCTATCTCAAGACACATCTTGAATCTCTCAAGGCCTTGAGCTCAGGCATTCCATCTGTTACATGTAGAGCGAATGAAGGTATGCGCGTCTGCATGAAGTGGTATCACACTCTTTATCTACATCAGCAGTGAATGTGATGGATGAGTGGTTAAGCAGAACTCGGGCTCCGGAGGTCACGTGATCGTAACTACGATGAGGAGGATATCCTCGCGGGTATTCGTCTTGGACTGGCATCTCTGATAAAAGATAAAAGTGATTCCCAGGCCATTGCTGAAGTAGATCTTTATTATACGATCTCGGACAAAATCAATCCTTCTCCATATATTCCATTTTTCAGGCATCATCGCCATTTCTGATAGAAAAGAGAGAAAGGGATAATATTTGAAAATATTACGTACTTACAATGTTAAATTTAGTTAAACCGCCAAAGTATAACTATAGTAAAAATAATTCACATTAATTTTTAGTTGATGATGCATGTTCACATAGTAATTCAATTGAATAAATTCAGCTAATTGAAAAATATTTTCTCAGTAGTTGTATTGTTCGATACAACTATGCACGAGATAAGAAAGGAACTAAAAAAGAAAAGAAAAACGCCTTTTCATCTCGCCGTTTCCGAGAGCTAATGTAAGTTAACAGTTGAAGCATCTAAGAAACTTCCGGCAGGGGACTAAAAGTTAGGCGCAATAAGCCTTAATCGTTTGAGCAACGTTTCATACAACGATACAACAAGTGCTTATTAAAAGTTAAAAAATTATACCATATTGCAACCAATATTTTCAGTTTAATTAGAAAACGTGTAATGTTGACATCGATTACAATTTTTGTTGTTTTGGACCTTCAAAACACGTTATGCAAGTCGTAATTAATACGCATTTGACATATGAAGAAAACATTTAAGAAGAATTCACAAAGAATTTAATATCCACCAAAAGTAGAAGGTTTTAAATAACTTCAAGAAAATTTGTAAATCTCTCTGAACAGAAATAATAGCCCCAGTAAGATTAGTATTTGGAGCCACGAGAAAGTAAAATAGTCATTTCCTGAAAAGTCTCAAGGAAAAGAAAACAGCCTCAATTAACCTCTGCGTGAACCCAGAGGTTACACATGTCGGAAGCCACACGTCATCAATATCTCCTCTACACTCCCACACCAAAGCGTTTGCTATGTCCTCCGCAACAATTTTCACCTATCCAACCTGCCACAGCAATGTATCACCTAACAGGTCAACAACTGGATACGATTATTAAGCCTATGAAAAGCAATAGGGTACCTTCATCACGTAGAAAAATGTTCAGAGAGAGTATTCACCCTTGAGGGTATTCATTTACCTGTATATACGAGAAATATGGAGAGATGCCTCGGTGTAGTTAAAACTCATATAAGGAATACAGAATGAAAATTTGTACAATCTTTAAGTCTAATAATTATTATGAATCATTTGGGCATTGAACTAATTACATTATTGCATGATTATTTTTCATGGATATTTCCTTGGAAATTGTCATCGTTTCAATACAGGAACTGTTTTCAAGGGATAATGGATTTATTTCTTATTCATTGATATGTAAACCCAATTCGGACGAGATATCTTCCGCCTTCAGAGTTAGAATGGTAAGATGTAAACACGTGTTTGTCATACATAAAACTAATTTGTTCTTTTTTGTTCTTTCTATATAACTTTATGTAGTAAGCACAATTATCAATAGATGTACAAGAATATTCACATATATTATATTTTTTAATTTTTTCATGTATCACTTACGCCAGGAACAACGTCTTTAGAAAATCATGGAGTAATTATTTAAGTACTTAAAGAAAGCACAACTATTACTTTTATTGGTGACATACATCAGTTCAGTTGGGCCCAGATCGAAAATTGGGTTGACTAGACTATCAGCATAGAAGGAAAAATTGTTATGGTCTGGAAAAAACGATGGGAAGTGGGTAGAGGTTATGAGGAAGGACGCAGGAAACGAATGGGTTGGTATAAGGATGCTGAGTTCATAGTGTCTTGAGAGATCTCCTCCGCGGGTGGGCGCTTTCCCTACACGTACACAGTGTTAGCTCTCGCGTCTCTCTCCTAAACCCTCCCTCTCCGCACGCACAGTGGCTAAACAGTGTTTAGTAAACACATATACTTCTGTATTGACTCTCCATCAGCCATTGGGATCGTATTTCCACATGTTTGACAAAATGTTTGACTTAAATGGAAGTACTCTAATTCTAATATTAAATTATTGGCAGCTCCATCTATGAAGAGACATCGCACTATTTGGACTTGACATGATAAAGAATCAGAAATAATTTCCGCCTGATTTAAACCTAATGCTTGCGACGCTTAATCGTGAAAATGCGAGAAATTTTTACACTACTTCGAAAATCGCCGTGAATCCATGAGTTCCATAGCTCCTCTCATCTACTCATTGATTTTCAAGTAATTATACTGCAATAAACGTTCATTATATAATCTAATTAAATAAATAATGAAAGACTCTCGACCTTTTATGGACGAACAATAAAATTAAAAAAACTGAAACGTTGTGAGTTCTTATCATATAAAATACAAAATCCACTGCGCTAGCGAATTCCGATAGTTTCATGGATATATTTCTCGGTTGAACCAAAATCCATAGCTTCACTTTTTTTTTAATAACTCCATCTTCTACAGGTGCGTTAGGATGACCTGGTAAATGGATTCCTAATCCCCCCCAGGGGACTTACATCTAGTAAGTACGTGTTTGGCAAACATGGGGTCCCGAGCTGAGTCTGGCATTACTTCCACTTACTTGTACTAGGTTCCTTCCTTTCTCTTTCCTGACCTTCCTTTGTCACCTCTTGTTCTTTTCGATCCCGACGCTAGGGTTTCTTTCATTTTCCTCTTTCTTCTTCTTCTTTTTTATAATGATACATGTAATGCTTTGAGATATATTGATAGTTGAGTTTTGAGTTGTAATTCAGGAGGGTTTTTAGTGGGTATGTTTGAGTCATTCGGCGAGTCCCACACGCGGGGAGAGTCATGTTGGCTCTCCCTAGTGCGTAACTGCATTTTCCCTACCTGTACAAGTTTTAAGGGCTCTAATGACCTCGATGTCGATGAACCGTAAAGACACACACACACACACACACAGATTCCTAATGTGCTTGCTAACACTCACAGTCGGAAAGTAAATAATCCATTGCCCACCATATCCGTCTCGATATCCCGAGAGCCCTCCCCCTCCCAATTTTCCACTTAGCAACTTTATTCAATTCCGTAATTGAACCAAAGTTTCTAAGTGTTAATAACTTTCCTCTTAAACCTTCTTGCTCAGCTTCTAAAATATATTTTGTGAATAAGATGTTGGTGGACCAGTTTGTTAAAAAATGTTGGTAAAAGTTCTTCGGGGGCTGTCTGAATCCCGGCAAGCCTTGGCGGTCGGTTGCACAGTCTTGCGCTGCTGTTATTAGTTATCTTAAATCAAAGAAGTGTTCTTCTTTTCACGGAGTTTTGATGTAGAACATAATTTTAACGTGTAAAAAAGAAAACACATAAAAATATAACTAACGAACGTTTTTAAACAAACAAGGTTTCCTTACAATTACCTTGACAAGAAAAAGAAATAATATAATAAAAAAATTTACACGAATTAAATATAAAAACAAAATAATTAGTCTCTAAAACGTGTCAGTAGTTGGAAACACATCACTCAATGACAACAAAACCTATAAGAAATGAAATAGCAACAAACATTTTCACAGAATTATTATCCGAGAATCAAATATCATTATGTGAGAACACCAAGTGTCGATATGAAAAACAAACAACAAACACGAGAAAAATCTTACACATCTTTAATTATAAGCCTTAAATAAACATACAGTATTCCGATTAGAAATAGTAAATTTTAAGTGAAAGTAGATCATCATTTAAGTGAACTATTACAATTTGTCTTTAGTTTAATACATTTATTTCACCAATGACTCATAACTTCTTCTCGCGGCTTGATATCGTGAATGAATTTATAATAATTGATTATAATTTTCTATAATCATTCCGCAGATTTGATTTTTTTAGTGTCTTAGAAATAATACCGCATTAATCACTATCCCTTTGAAAAATTGTATACAAAATTTGCATCTCTGTGTGTTGTATCGGTTCTGTAGAACCAAACCGAGGTGAATATAACGAATTAGTGGCAATGTTAACTAGGTTTTATTACATTTTAGCAATACAGATCCTATAATTATTTCATTGATCCTATATATATATATATATATATCCGACACCATCTCTTTAATAACAATATCACACTGTGTTAAAATGTGATACTTCCTTCGAACCGCTAAGTAGGAAGGAACTATTGTTCTCCCATGTCGGATAAGACGAACGAGCACGTAGGGAGGCCGGATTGTGACTAGCACGCGAAGCATCAGCAGTCGAGTAGAGTCCTTAACTTAAAAGAGTAACGTCAGCTGTGTTAGAGCACATACTTTCTCATAACATCTTTATTTACTAGGCACAAATTCTCATAATCCTTTTGGCGCCAGCTGTTACTCGATGCTCACCTCTCATGGGTGGAACGGGGAATAAGAGAGGTAGACACGACACAATCGTGTGTTCAACAACATCTGATTGACACCTCTATGAGAAACAACGAGTAGTATTTTCCGGGAATATGAGAAATTCGGCATCATATTTCCGCCCCGGACGGTTTTTACTCGATTAAGGTCTCTACGGCCAAGGAGCATGAGAGAAAGGAACAGAGGTCGTCTCTTCGTCCAGTGCTTCGAACTTTCGCCAGAGGCTCCTTCGCACCGCTGCTGCCTCTGATGGCAGCCGAGACAGGCACAAGCGGGAGGGTGCACAAGGCGAAGGGGTGATGAAGGAGAGAAAGGTCATTCACACGGTTGCGTTCCAAACTCACATATGCTGACTACCCAAACGCACATTGGACACGCCATTCTGATCAGCGATACGCGATACTTGTTACTTCCTGTGTGTTCTAAAGAGCTTTTCAAAACACGTGAATCGAATGGAATGCAAGATGGGGTCCACGATTATAAAAGAGATTTCAAATCAATTAAATTTTCAGTTGCCGACTAATTGATTATGATGTTGTAATGTACATAGAGCGTCGATTATCTGAACATATGGTAGGTACGGTTAATAAAACAAGAAATTCGGATTATAAAAATTCACTAAAAATGGAATACAGCCAAAAACGTTTGTAAAAAAAATAGGAACTTTTCTTATTTGCACGTGCCATCTGAGTCATAGTGAAAGTAAACGACGAATAAAATGTGTACAAGGAATACATATTAGATGGTGGTTTCCCTCATAGAAGTACACTGCAAAAAATAATTTGAGAGAAAATAAGATAATAATGTTAGCACATTCTAGAAATGACAACATAGAACGTTTTCAATAATTTTAAATGTCGTGATATTAAATCGTATAGCAGGCGTTCTCAACCTGGAGCTTGCAAGCATATTATTAGGAGCTCTCAAGAAGGAAGTGCTCGAAAGCTTCTCCGAGTTTGTATTTTTTTAATATACGAGTCGAAATAATAGTGTTCCTGCTCCTTAATGTGCTTATTTTTAAATGAACTTTTCAAAATTGGACAGGACACTCTCCCAATTCGTTTTATGTCTTCAAACAAGACGTCCATGAAAATTACAAATTTTAAAAATATATTTTAGGTATCACAGGTGCTCGCGCGTTTAGTACTACATGAAGATGGTGTTCACAGTCTGAAAAACGTCGAGAATGCCTGTCGTAGAGCTTCAGATGAATATATGAGTATGTTCATGTTCGTTGTAATGACAAAAATATTTTAAACATCTTTAGCGGTGCTATTAGTACGAGGCTGTTTTAAAGACCTTTGATTTGAGAACGGCAATATTGGAGATGGTGGTATCGAGGAATTGTGCACAGGATGTGGTGTTGAGGATAGTGTTACTGAGGGGTAGTGACGAGGATAGCGGTGTTAAAGATAACATTGTTGAAGATACTTTTTTGTGGGGATAGCACAAAGGTTGAGATTGACAGTTTGAGGATTGAGATGTGAGAGCAGCGATGGAGTGTCGTATTCTTGCCATTGTTCGCACTCCGCTGCACATGTCTCCGTATCTTCGTTCCTATCTTGGTGTCGCGCAGGTGGCTGCTTGCCGTTGCTTGTCTAGATGTGTGGGGTGAGCCAACCTCTACAGTGGGAAGAGGGAACGTGGGAAAAGTTTGCATAAAGTTACCTACCTTGGTCGGTGATTGCTATGCGCAAAGCAGTGGTTTTTGTTTCTATAGAAAGGTACAGCCAACTTTCTGTGTTTCTTTTTGTCTAGATCTGGATTTACATTTGTTGTAAATGTTTGCAATGCGAAGAGATTTATCTATAAAAAATTAATCCTAAGAGTGGATGACTATTGACAACAAAAGTTATTTTTCCTATGCTTCTGAAATTACAAATCATTATTTAATATGAAATTTGGAAATAGTTTGTAATACTAATCGTACATTTAATACAGTTAAATTCTAATTAAATTTCGCAATATAAGAACTATTCTAAAATACGTGTATTTTACCATAATATTTTGTCTTTAGCTTAAGAGTTTCCCAATTAAAATTCTCTCATTCCTCCCACATCGCGTGCTCCTTCACCATGCAAGTGAAACGACAAATTCACACCTGCAAGTATTTTGACACTAACGGATGAAACATAAATGTTTTTGTTACATAAAAGTTTCTCTCGAATGAAATGACGAGTCTAGCTTCTCCTTCGAATACATTTTTAGAAAGAAAAATAGGAAAGTTAAATAAAATCTCGGGAATAAATAACTCTCCACAGCGCATTGCATATAATACGGAGAGAGATATTAAAATCATTATTATATACATAGAATTCAAATGGCTTGAATAAAATCACATGTAAATCAATTATTTAAAAAAAGGTGAGTGATCTACGCAAATGAAGAAAGAAAATTGTGCATAAAAATGAGATGACTTTATGAAGTACCAACACGTTTAACACATCCTCACACGTGTTTCTCCTCATGTAAGATAAGAATTCTTTTCTTTCCATTTGCAAGCAGGGGTGCGACAGTGGAATCTCCAGTGCGCTCGTTGACACACGCTGTGCGACATTCAGGCGCGTGAGGGTGAGATGGCCGCGTACATGCAAACCACAAGGTTACCATCTAAACAGAATTCTTAATAAGTTGAAGGAATTGAATTAAAAATGGGTTGGTATAAATGTTGTGTTGGGACGAACTTTCAAGGGGAAAAACAACAACAAACTTTGAAGAGTGTTTCTACACGTACATTCTTGAAAACTAAATATACTTTAATACTAAGTAACTTAATATACTAAATTATTTTATATTTATTCGTCAAAATTTCTGTTACGTAATTTCCCTTTTCATGTTACTAGTAATCTACTTCTTCCACTGTAATCTACTTCGCCACTGTAAGTTTCGAAAGAAATCATAAAGAATGTTTTTGACAATTTTAAAANAAAGAAATCATAAAGAATGTTTTTGACAATTTTAAAATGTTCGATATTTTAAAAATTATCATAGTTAAAACTCCGGATCCAGAAAGTCTAGAGGAACACGTTGAAGTCCACTTGGAAGTCGAATATTAACTCAATTATTCATATCAATATTTGTTCATAATTTTTGCATGATTAGTTATTTGTGTTGACTTGGATTGCTTTATCGAAATGTAGTGATTGAAATATTATCTTCAAAATGTAGATTGATGAGCGAGACCGATTTCATTAAAAAATCTAATGCTAAATACATTTTGCAAATAAACGAGAGAAAGCACGAAGGATGTTACATTTATTTTTATCGGCATGGGTTCTCATCGTACCACAAAAGGAATAGTACAAAGTAGTAATAGAAATATATAACTGAAAGAAAAAAGTCTTACGTAATAAAAAAGAAATATAGTTTTTATAATTTAATTTGTTTTTTTATTAATCTAATTAATTTTTACGCTTGAAAACATTTTTATTTTGAAAATTAACCACTTCTTAGTCACTGGCTAGCCTCTGCAAACAGTGTGTATGTACCTACTCGTTTCATTCCCTTCCGTCCAGTACCCAGACCTGTTCACACACCACGCACTGATAAGCACAGCCGCCCAAAATCACGTAAAGTAGTGCTATCCAGAGATCAAACCAACACTTCCACGCAGAAATCAAACGTGCTCATACTAGCTGATTCGCACGGCCGTCAGATGTCCTCCGTATTGCGTGGATTGCTTCCTAGCCAGTTCTCAGTCTCCGGTTTCTTTAAGCCAAACGCTCGTTTGGCTGAAGTTATTCGAGAACTGGACACTTACACTAAAAAACTCACAGACCGGGATACAGTAAGTGGGCAGAACAGATAGGTGGGCAGAACGATATTAACTTGGGTGGTCATTTCAACGCGTCTGAACATCTACAAAAACTAAAAATGGCCTCCTTGCACACGAACATAGTGCTCTCTAGCCTGCCTCCACGCTTCAACGTTCCACAAATAAACCACGAAATTAACCTGGCAAACATCTCCCTAAAACATCACCTGGCAGACACAAAAATCACATTTTTTGATTTGCAACCACACCTGACTGCCAAGGACTTTACCCAGCACGGTTTACACCTGAGACCGTCTGGGAAACAGCACTTCGGTTCTCTCCTAGCTTCACATCTGACCTCACATCATCCATCTGCACCACTACCCACTCCTACACCTCCTCCTGCACCTACCTCAAATCCTCCTTCTGCTCCTACCTCATCTCCTCCTTCTGCTCCTACCTCATCACCATCTCCTCTTCCTATCTCGACACCCATTTCTTCTC
>NNCF01126256.1:1283855-1299899 GCA_002313205.1 Laupala kohalensis | reverse complement strand
CTTGCTTCCGGAGAGTAAATTAGTTTATTGTCCTCCACGTGGTCATACGCATTCTGTACAATAAATTTATTATTATTATTATTATTACTACAAATGATTTAGTCAGTCTTAACGGACATTTATGTAATAATAACAATAATGAAAAAATTGTTGTATATCAATAATATATTACAGATAGAAATTTATGTTATTGTTTTATAATTATTATTTCCTTTTTTTGACATTCTAACAGAATGACTGATTGAATTGTACAGGCAATCTGACAGGAAACTTACAGTACTACTGTTATGACTGAGATAGAATTATTATTATTATTATTATATGAACTACCACAAAGCAACGCGCTCTTCAATCATTTATGTAAACATTTATGAATGTGCTTTCCTTTTTCCTATCTCCTGTTTTTTTAAGAAGTATGAATTTTTTTCTGTAAATGGATATCTTAATAATTTTAAAGGACAGTAGATATGTTAAATGAACATTTGGAAAGTATTTTATAGCTGAAAATAATAATTGTGACCTAGCACACCCTTCTCCTATTTCAGCAGTTTCCTTAGAAAAGACAAGTTGTAGGCCTGCTTATTCAAGAATCCTCAGTACTTTTTTGAACACACCATCCATCACCAATTTTTACCGGAACTAAATTTCAGTAAAAGTTGAAGAGTCTCATCACTTGGCCTAAAGTATATTTGAAACTCATTCCTCGAAATGAGAGATTTTTAAAAAGCTGTAATGAAGAAAAGNAAAAAAAAAAAAAAAGAAGAAGCAAAATTGGTGGTTCCTGGAACGAAATAATTAGAAATTTTTCTCAAAAGTGAAAGATGACTTTGTCATGATGTAATATTAATAGTCTTCCTTTACTTCTTCCTTCCGGTATTATTATAACATTTTGAGTTTTTTATTTATTATCGTGTAAAAGTATATGATTTTAAGTTATTATATAATACGAAGTATAGCGTGGGAATATTTTAAAACTGTGCATGTTAGTCTCATATTAGTCGTTTTCGATTAATTTTATTCGACATCTCCCCGATGGGGCAGAACTACCATTTAACAGCATCACTATTCATTCGACTGAACCCAAAGAATCCGTTCGTTTCCGACACTCCTATAGGCCGTTTTCAAATGTTTGTACATAATATCTCCTCCTAGCACCTCCCCAGGCAGGAATTTTGAACGTCACATGAGCAAAATTGTATTAATAAGTTCTAAAATACATTATAAAGGGGTGGAAAAGAGGGATGAGGGTGGTATTTTGAAATTTTGTGAAGAATGTGATCCTCTTGTTTGCCAAATCAATTTCAAAATAAAACTGCCGATTTGTGTAAAAGACTAAGTCCGCCCATCCACCCCTGGCAATAATCTTTACTCAGATGCTTAATCTTCCCACTGAAAATTAAAATGCCGTAATTAAATGATTTGAAGCTTTTTCAACAACAGAAATATTGATAATTTTCATTCTCTTTTCAAGTAGAACTATCTAATTGTTTTAGTGCTACTTGAAAGCCACGAACATTTAAACATTTGGAGATAATTGCAAATAAAATGAACGCATTATCGAAGTGTAGGTAACTTTGCCTCGGTGTATCATAACACTTATCTTTCCTTATATTCCGATATATTTTTAAAATTGTAATGTTCTTACTCTGGTTCTTTTTCATATTCAGTGCTGTTATATTTTTGTATTTTTTGTAATTTTTGCGTTTTTGAAGGAGCGCTTAAAAAATACATTATTCGAATTTTAAAGATCGATAAAATTGTTAATTGATTAAAAACGTTTCAAATTATTTGAATACTTCAAATGATTAGTCCCATGTCACGACATATCTTAGTGAAAACGTCACTCTGATATATTTATTCTTTTATTAGAAATTTGAGATGTACTTTTTTATTGACTCATTCTGTCTACAGACATAATCACACTAGAATACTGCAAAGGGTAAAAAGAAATGCGTGTATCATGTAAGTGAAACATTCAAATTAACAATAATGGGAGTGGTAAATGTGTAACATTATTTCATTCGTTAAAAAAGTCATCCCACAAATTACACATTGTTCCGAAGAAAGTTGAAAGGAAGCGCGCAGGTGCAATTCTTCGCCCGACAAAAAGCACTAGAGGAACTTGAGCGAAGAGTCGTACGTACAGAATCTCGGAGTGCCACAGGGTACGGAAATAGCCCCGGAAGAGTCTTAAGTTGCATACTCTGCTTCTGGGCGGAACTATGTGCTCTGAGGTGCTTCCATTGAGCCTCACTCGCTTCACTACAGTACCGTGCAAAAACAAAGCCTTGGCTCTCTCTCTCCTTAACATAAACGGTCAATCAGTTTTTTTTCCCACTGATATTCTTAATATATTTCTTCTGCACCTAGGAAACTGATCTTAAAATCGGTTTTCATTTTTACCCTTTTTCTCATCGTCTCGTAAATATGCTTCATCCCTTTGAGCTTTGCAATGGGCGTCGTAATAACCCCCTCATTGCGTCTCATATCTGATGCCAGGCTGCACTTCCGCTCCAACGACGCGTAATCCTCTTCCTCAAACGCCGCATCCGCCACCGACCGCCGACGGCGCGGAGGCGGCGGTCGCGAAGCAGCAAAACCTCAGGAACCGCGGAGCCGCTGAGCGCCATAATGGGGTAATGAAACGATGTTGTATTCGGACGATGGCTCTTGGGACAAGGCGCTTGCGGTTAGCTCCATTGGGCGGTCGGAGCGAGCGAGTTCTCACGCCCGCGGCAGTAACAAACGGAGTAGTATTACTTTAATGGCCGCGCAGCTACTACGCCGCCCGCCAGCTCTCCGTTTAGATTCGCGAGTAGCAGCGACTCTGTTGGAGCTGAGGGGAGGAGCGGGTAGCAACGCACTCCCCGAGGAGCAACTGGACTTTCTCCGCCCACATGGACAACGAGTCTCTCCCTCCCAAGACAACGTATCCAGATTAGTGGGAGCGCCGAGGAAGAAAGCTAATGGGCTCGACGTATTTCTTTTTTCTTCTTCTTTCCATTTAGTCATCGTTTTAGATGAAGTATACACATTCATTCTTCATTCAAATATTTCATTTAGTTTCAAAAATATTTACATATTTTTAAATTTACGACACATAATTTATAAATCTTACATAACTCTTCCACTAATATTTGTTCATTTCCTGGTATTTCACCACTTGAGTACATAAAAACGTATAAGGAGATGAAGCAGAAATGAGAGAATTGCACTGTTATCGACCATCATAAAAAAAGGAAGGAATTAAAATATATATTTATATTGTAAATACGTCTGTATGAATTATATTAAAATAAAATTAACGCCCTTATATGAAGAGGTACGTTTTATTATTACGTATGAATACAATTTATTTATTGTCTGTTTTATGATAGTCAATAATAGTACAATATCGACTAGAATGCAACGTTTAAAAGCGAAAGACAGTTACTTCCATTTTATAATAAATATATACTAAATATTTTACTACTTTCATATCAAAGGTTTACTGTACATGATTCACGAAAGTCCCTACTTATATGCTGTTGTTTCTCTTCTGTAAAAAAAATAAAAATAGTCACGAACGCATGAATGACTTGAGAGGAAGGAAACGTGAATTGTTATCCGAAGACCCCTTAGAATTAACTTCGTCATTCATACCAATTACTCGTTCCTAGCAATCACACGACACATTCGCTTCTTCCCGCCAGGAAGTATAAGAGAGATCCGAAGGGGACGTGTACTTATCTCAAAGCAAGTTTCTTTCATTGCATTTCGTATTCTCGAAGCTTTGTCCGTTCAAGCTGAATAGTCTTTTCGTTATCTCAAAAACAGTATTACGAGTTTTTGGATCTTCTCTTTACGTGTCTTTTTGATTACGTTTTTCTTTCTGTGTCCAATCGCAAAGAATTCCAGTAATTTCCGGACGTGTTCATGACATCGTGGAAAGCTGTTATTAGTACGTAATCGCATGTTTGGCGTGAATTACGAGGCGAAGTGTCATGCCAACGCGTACCTCTTGCAATTTGTGTTGCGTGGAGTCAACCCGGGAGGTCCCGACGCGAGGGGGTGTCGTAGAGAGCTGCGTTGGGTGACACACGCATTTTGCATCGGTGTTGGGGGAGGGGAGAGGGTTAGGCGCCTCTCTGATAGGAGAAGTAGCAAGCGCCGGGATGAGCGGTATCCGGAAGTATTTGTGTGAAAGGTCACTTGCTCCTCACACACACGGAATTTCGGTGTGACGATGCAAAGTAGAATTTCCTTTTGTATGACAATTATTCATGTTAAAATATTTCAACTGGCATTTATGGCTTTTCTTCTCCTCTAATGGACTTGAAGTTTCTCTTTTAAGTCGTATTTTTAAATAACATGATTAATTATTCACGTTACGAAATGAGCTCTTCCCCGGACAATGCTTTCATAGTCATGAGGGAAATTTTTCATCCCGAATATGCAATAGTAAAAGTTTAGGTCACATCAAAATATTCACAATATAAAATACAATTAATTTTGAACATGAAAATGTTTCTAAGCGTAAACCTCATTCCATGAATTTATATTATCACAATATATTGATTAGTTTAACAAGAAATAACAATAACAATAAATCTTATTGCAAGCCTTACACAAAGAAACGATTTTAGTTGAGAAATGAATGTTTTCATGAAGACCGAAGCAACATTTATAATTTTCCTATAATTTTTGGAATATTTGATGGTATCGGTACGATGTGAAGTTCAATTTTTCTGGATTCTACCAATTCGATTGCAAAATATTGAAAGATTTCCCAATCTTCAAGTGGTCCTAAAAACTCCTTGATTTCCAGGAGACTATGAACAAAAAAATTGGTATTTTTCTCTTGGGATATACGGAAAAATTATTTAAAGCATTAACATATCATGTTCAACCTCATATAGTATCAACGATTTTAATCATGCTGGAAGGACTGAACACAACTAATTTATTAAATAATATTTCCAGACAAATATGCCGCTGACCAATTGAATTATAGTGAGAAAACATTGTTTCACAAAGTCGTGAAAGTCTTCCTTCACAATTCATTGGTGAATTCAAATTTTATAGCATTACCTCTTTTATTTATATGGAAGTTGTAAATTAATATTGTAATAATCCAATCTTATTATTTTCTGTTATTCATTTTAATTGTCTCTTTGAGTTATGAAAAGCTCTTTACTTATAAAAAAATGCATATTTTTTTAAAAATTACAAATTTTCGAAATATATATTTTCCTTTAAATTCTTAATTAATTGTGAAACTGAATAGATGATTTTAGTCTGCATTATTATAAACGCAATTCATATAAAATTTAACCTTCGAATATAAATCCTATATCTACACGAAATTGGTGACGAAATATCTCGAGGAAATTTCACAACGAATCTGAGACATAACGAATTACGTTAAGAATTTTTTCCATTATGTAGCTGATCGGCTTTATGAATCGTTGTCAGTGAAACTTCCTGAAAATATTTTAATGAGCTAATAGCTGGAAATTCAAATCCTTTATAAAGCTCCTCTCAATAACCAGCATTGACTAACACGCTATTCACTGCTGCTAAATTTACAGATATTTCCCGTCCTCCTCCGAAATATATTCAAATACAAAAGCAGCGACGTGTTTCTGGAGCCTGTTCACAACCATATAATATATGCCTCTTCGCGAGAGAAGAGGTTCTGTTCGGCGACAGCTAGCTCTTTAACATATATTTGTCTCCTCCTGCGCCTTCCTCGTGCACCACGCAACAGCTGCCACCATCTGCCTCCTCAATCCCTCATCCCACTGCAGCCTCACATCCTCCAACGTCCGATGAGGAAGAAGCATCCATTCTTTGTAGTACGAAGCTGTTGATTTATTCTACGCGGTGTAATTAAGTGCGGAGATTAGCTAAGGAGCTTAAGGGACGACGAAGGGCTCCGCCTCGAAAGACGTAATTCACGCAGGACACGTGTCGCAACGCCACGTGCGAGAGCGGCAACCGCAGTCACAACGCATCGTCACGGTAACGCGAGTTGTGTTTTAGGGTAATGCACACGAAATAATGGAAATATGTACTTCCTAAAAATTAATTCTAGTGAAATATATGTTATACGACTATCTTTGGACGATTCATAATATTTATTGTGTTCTTTTTAAACACAACATTTCGTTCCTAGATTTGGGCCTTCATCAGATGTAACAAATTGCGACAATTACTTTTTGTTGCCGTTGATGATGTTACCCAAATCTAAGATCGGAACGTTGTGTTTAAAAAATCACACAAAAAAATTATGAATCGTCCAAAATAGGTCGTTTAACATATATTTTTCAATTCCTGATTATAAAATAGATGTAAATAGTAGAATTAATTCTAAAAATTCTATGGCAATCTCTCTCATTAAATGTTAAAAAAATTATTAAATACAAACTTTTACTTTTTAGGAGGTGACAGAAAATTCCTGCTCTGGAAATTTGCTCAATTTATTATTTGAGCTTAGAGAGGGTTATTTAATTGTTACTTAGTTATGAGACCTGCCACCTTTCCTTTTTTAAGGATGTCTCTCTCCTAACAATATGTTCTGTACGAAATTATTTTTGAAATAATTTGTATTGGTTTATTGTCTCTAATATTAGCAATTTATAATTACTATTGAATATAATCTAATTTTTAATGACATGAAGTACAGTTGGGAAATCATTCAGATACGAATCATTAATATTTTTCAATTAAATCGATTATTTCAATCTGATAATTGATTATTTATTTCCTTCCACTGAAAGGAAATGCAAGTTGTAAAATTGAGTGTGACATGAAACGCTCAGTCGTGTTAACTATTATGAGGATTAAGTTCTATATGACTATTTTGGATTCATACTTTAGTTAAAACCTTTTACACATTTTTTAAGCATATTAAAAACTTTTCTTCTTTATGTTTAGAATAACTCCCCTGGTCGCTTCATTATAACTCTATAAGCTTAACTACATTAATTTGAACGAGAATTAAATATTTGGTTGCTTGTGAAACTCATGGTAAAACATAAACTTAGGCCTATGTTATAGAAAAGTAAAATGTAAAAATCCTAGTGACAGATAAGGTATAGTGTTTTTGTATTATAAAATGAGAAATAAACCATGGAAAATATTAAATTTAAAATATACATTCTTTTAACTTGGATAAGTTTCTAACACTCCGTAAATAGTTTAAAGTTTTCTCAATTCAAGAAACCAAAATAATACCTTGGTTCAGATATTAACATATCGATCCTTTACGTAAGTAATATTCGTTCCAGGATGTACACAATCCTCCATTTTACACAATAGTTTTCCTACTTTCTTCTCCGAATAATACTTTTTCTTTGTGTAGTACAGAAGGGTATCATCAACATTCACTCTTTTGTGAAGATTTGAACAAGGACCTAAGAAAACGTTCCCCCCTCTCTTTTCATATCCAAGCCACGCACATTGTATTCGTTCTCATTCATGGGTTGCCATTACTACTCTCGTTTCACGAATCGCCGGTCTATAGGACTTCTAATGGAAAAATTCCTTCCATATGAAACGGAGTTCCTATTATGCGCGGGAAGGGCCGCAGTTCTGGCGGCGGGCAGGCGTATGCTGAGATAAGGGTCTGCAGCGTGGCTCGACAGCCCTCGGGGAAATATCGCGTCTCTGATATTGACGTCACGCTCGTGTGATAGTATGAACGTATTTTGAACAAGAAGCGCGCGGTTTGACATGTCGTTGTCAATCTGGTGCTCGAGCGCGCGCAGAGAAGTTAGATTTATTCTGACGGCAACGGACATAGGGACACGATACCTGCAGCCAGCGCCATCGAAACTGTGACGGAAATGTGGAGAGACAGATGTTCACTGGAACTTATTGACGACTCGCGAGCCAAATGGTCAATAGAGCAGGAGATTTGATTTTGGAGGATTGTTTTTATTTTGGTTATTTATACCGGTAGATGCCTTCCGACAATTTTTAATGATTTATTTTGTGGATGCACTATCAATTAGAAGCATAATGGAGGTGGTATCATTGGTATTTATTCAAGAAAAAATCTTTAGAGTCGTACAATTTTATATTTTTGAATTTGTTAAAATAATTTCCCTTGAACAAACTTTTTACAATGAAATATAATATCATTGATAATATTAAAAAAGACTCAGGTTGATACGTGTAATATTGCAAAAGAAATTTTTTAGATTTTTAATAATTGTTATTTCGAAGTATCTAAGTTTAAATTAAGTATCCTTTACTTACAAATAAAATATAATATATTAATTCATAAATAAATATACAAAATCTACAATTTTGCAATCTTAATATAAGATAACTCTTAATCATCACTTGTAGCTAATAAATATTAAAGTCAGTTTCCTAAAGGCATGATATAGCAATTTCCGAATAGCATAATACGATATAGCATTTTCGACAAAATTTCCACAATAGCGTCTTTAGACAGAAATTTTTACTGTAATATCCAAATCGGATTAAACTCGGTTAACTTCGTGAAGGTTAAGGAGCGAGCAAGGCGCTAATGAAGCATCTAACCACTTATGAAACTTTCTGTAATGTTACCTATTTTGTTTATATTAAAAGTAGTCTATATAATAATTCATGATTTGTTATGTGTTAAAAACTGTGCTTCATTTACACCGTTCAAATTGAAACTATGTATTTGAAGAATTTTCTTTATTTTGAGTAGAGTTCTCTAGTTTTGCGACAGTTTTCTTGGTTAATTATCGGGAAAGGAAAGGCAAATTTCCTACTGTTCTTTTCTGTAGTAAATGTGTGACACGTGTCATAGTTTTTATATTCTTCAAGTAAAAAGTTATTGAAAATTCGTCCCACCATAGCGTTTATTCATAAGAAGCCGTATAAAATCAAGATGATTTTATTTAAATATTTGCCTTTCAAGGTCAACATTTTATAGTTGAATGGGTAATAGTTTGTTCTTTCATTTTTTTTTTAAATCAGGACATTCAAAACCCAGGTCACTCACACTAACTTCACATAAAGAGTAGACATATCCTTGTTTCCTTAAGAGGAAAATAGGAATGATAAAATTGATATAAGAAATATTCCCATTCGATAACCCGGGCCTTCGCGCTCACTTGTCACGGAGATTTGTAGCTTTTTTTTATAAATCTCATTGTCAGTTTATATATCTCTGATGATTGAAAAGTTTACCATCTCCGGTTTACCACCGCAATTATAATACTCGGATACGGCAATTTAGATTCCACTTAGATGTTGCTTTTCATCAATTTCAATTATGTGGCACGACGTCGTCTAGTGAGTGAGCTCACGTAGAATGGGACCTTTTCTAGCACTCGTCACCGTGGTCCTTAGTTGACCGAAAAGAGAAATGCGTACATGCAGTAGAAATATTCGTGATCACGCTGTACATTTGTCAGCCATGNTAGAGGCGGATTTATCATACAGGTTCTCTAGGCTTTGTCTAGGGGTCTGTTTATTGTAACAATAAATCGTGAATTTAGTGTTATTTCAATTTTTAAGCACTATACTCAGAATAATCTATAGTTCGATAATAACTTACATGTAATTTTTTGCTTAAAATTACAAACATATTGACATTCTATTAGTATTATAACTCGCAGCTAACTTTTTATCTTATCTAGGAATTTTTGCTGAATTTTTTGAATCCGCCTCTGCCTTAGGGCCCTTGATCGGAATTGATGGGATGGTCCCTTGCTTGCTTCCGGAGAGTAAATTAGTTTTTTTTTCCTCCACGTGGTCATACGCAGTTTGTACTGTTTTTTGACAATAAATTTATTATTATTAAATTTATTATTATGCCCGTCGTAATTCAAAACCTGTTCGGCTCCGCGTACTAGGAAATTCCCGGGAGAACAAAAGCGTCCCCGGTCTTCGTAGTGGATTTCCTTCGCCAACACGTGAAGAGCAACGAAGGACCAAGTCTCAGTCCCTCGCGAGTCTTTCGGTTTCGATTTCCCCTCGAACGATTCGTCCAAGTGGAGCGACGTGGGGCGGAGAAGGAAGGCGAGGGACGTAAGTATTTTTTGGAACGTGAGCGAATTCCTTCCAGAGTGGAAGGTGGTGACTCTCCATGAAACTCACGACGATGGAAGGAGAAGGGCTGCCATCCCCTCGGGGTCGGATTTATACCAAGAGAATAGAAGAAAGATTTTTCTTACGACGCACTTTGAGATGGTAACCACTCCGAGAATAGCATATTTCTAGATGTTTCTTTAAACCTTGTTACGTGTCATCGTTCTGAATAATTGACTGTCCTTAGTTCTGATAAATACTTTAAAATTCCCGTGTATTTTCTGCACTTTTACGTTGGCCCTCCTGTGGAACGAGGAGAACGTGTAATTTCAATTGTTATGAAAGGACAGACTTTCCAGTTTGTGAAAACAAAAGAAAGAAAGGTTTTAAAATGAAGTGGTTTGATACATTGCGTGATCAAATCATTGAAGAGCATACCTCTGAGACGCGCATGAAATTCATGTCAGGTTTGGAAAACACAGTGACAATATTTCATATTGATTTTTATCTTAATACGTTAATAAATTCCGCTTCTGAAGAAATAATGAATTGTGAATTCCTAACACAATTTTGAATAGTTAACAACAGTTGCAAAAACATACTTTTTGCTCTTATTAGTATTTCTTACGCCCGTCAAAAATGATCCACACGATATTCAGAAAGTACACCGAGAATATATCAATAAATTTTCTAGTTCGAGGATGTACTCACAATAAGTGGGAGTTACTTTTATCCACCGAGTTATGGTCTCTCCCCAGTTAATATTTTAAAGATACAATATTTAATTAGATAAAGTAAAACATAACCCGGACGTGTAAAATATCCTTTGATATATTCTCCCCGAGTGCACAGTTTTTCTCTCCATAAATTTAATTAGCTGGAGTTATTAATTAGGCGTAAGAATGTGTAACCTAAACATAAACAAAACTCATGAAAAGTGAGTATTAAAAATTATTTTTTTATTCATAACACTAACTCACACAAAGGCAGTTGTGTTCAAATAATAATTTTGTTGCACCAAAGATAACAAGCGCGCCTGATATTTTTCTCAAAAATTGTTTTTACCATGTACAGAATCCGTGACACAAAGTTAAATATTATATTCAACAAATTAAAACAAGCCAGACTAATGTGTTTTTAGGTCCCTTTTTGAGTTGTGTAGACTCTATGAGCCATTACGTAGTTAGCTCATGTCCCCTGTGTTGACCGGGGGATCTCCAATTATTACCTACAACATGTTAGTTTCTTAGGTGATATACATACTTTTTTAATATGACATGCCATTTTGCTACTTTTCAAAATAAAAAATCAATTCACGAAGAAAACCAACAAAATACATGGAGTTCTTACAACTCGTTCGCAGTTATGTGTGGGCCGAAATCCTGGTAGGAAAAAAAAAACACACATTAAGTTATACTTAACGCTAAATAAGCAACGCGTATCGTTCAGACCTATACATTCTTGGATTTTATAACATTTTCAGGTTATGTGAATAAAAAAGAGTTCGTCATGGCTTTTGTTTAATCCAGATTCCATGTTTATGTCATGTAGATTATACGTTCAGTGGATTGACAGACTTCCGACTCGCGCATCACTACTGATATCTAGCGGACACGTCTGTAATCTTGTCACCAGTTATGTGAGTGAAGTTCCAAATCTACAGGAAAGCAACCCCAAGTTCTTTTTGCGTTTTACTCTTGAGTTCCATCTATATTAACCATACTTAATGCGTTACATAGATCAGTTCTTAAGAAGAACCCTTCAAAATTTTAGATCAATTTGTCAAGTAATTTTATCCATTTTATTATCACATACATTACATAAACTTTAATTTGATTAGTATAGATAACACGTAAAGCGTTTATTACGGTCCAAAACAATACTCTCAAGGTAAAGAAAGAAGCAATAATGGAATCCTGTAAACTTAGGTTCACTTGAAGTAACATATATAACCATATTCAATTCCAGAGGTACAAATTCTACTACAGTTAACCACCGTTATTTAATTAGGTTCACTTTTCTCGCGATTATATTCGATGCTGTAGCGGTGGTTTTAGTTGGAGCGAAAGAATTATAATAATGCAATCTAAACAAAACATAAATATTCAGATTTGATAGCTAGCCAAATAATTCTGATTGATTGACGCCATGGAGAATGTTTTTCTTCCCCACACCGTGTAGAAAACCGTTACCCGTAGACGTAGCGACGTTGTGCACGAAGGCTCAAAGGAGTGGGAAGGTCGAGAGACGTGAGGTGCGCCAACGATGTTTGTATTCCATGACACGCGTCAACAACGCTGCCAACGGAAGGTTGCTCAACCGATGGGTGGACTGTCGACCGCGGCGGCGTCGTCGGGCGCCTCGCCATCTGCCAACGCACGCTGAAGAAAGTGCTTGGCAAAGTTGGTGGATTACAGTGCAATGCGTGGTCAGGGTACAGAACAGGGGCAATGATTTCAGAAGAGAGGTGTTGCGCCGCCGCTGCGGAATTCTATACGATTACAGAGAGTGAAGAAATATTAATATAAATTTATGAACAGGTTTCGCCTGAATTGAGAGAAAATGTATTGCTCAAGTCAAAAGTAAATAATGCACCCTCTTGCTTCCCGAATTCAGTTTGTATTTTATATTTGTCATTAGATATTCCCCACTAGTATGCACGTAAAAACAATTCACTTTTTGGAAGTGGAGGGAAGGATTTGGGACAGAACTGGTAAGAAATAAAGAAAGATTAATTGGGTGTTAAAGCTATATACATTATTAGATGATGTGACATATTAGTATTTCTTTTGGTGATCACGTAAAATTTTAAGTAATGTGACAGTGTAACAGTTGTAAAAAAGGACCAGACCCTCGCGTGCCCCCCCCCCCATTTGCACAATTGCGATTTATTTATCAAAATTGTGACAGGTTCGGTTTCTGAATTACATTGGCAAATACATTTTTATTTACTTTTTCCATGATTGATATAATTATAAGTGGGCACATTTGTGAGAGGGTAAGTATTAGAGGGTAATTGGGGCACATTTGTGTAGGAACTTTTTCTACATTTTGTCATTGTCCTCAATGAAATGTCTGTATAACCTCGTACTATGGGATTCCCCGAGAGTTATCTAATTTTACCATTATTATTTATTTATTTCGTTTTTCAAATTATTACCCATTAAATTTCATTGAATAATTAAATTTGCTATTACTTTAATCAATTTTTTTGTTAAAATAAATTATAATTTGAAATGATTATGTGTCATCGTGAAAAGAAATACATAGCATGATGACAACAGTTTCGCGAATATTAACAATTAACAAAGTATATTCGTGGGATACGAATATGGTTTGACACTAAGATATAACCAAATGTGTTATTTCATTTTGTCTCGTGATACTTTCCACCCCCAGATTTGGTGGGGTGAATGACTTCAATGTACGCACGATAAATAGTATCTAAAATATTTCTAACAATTGGGAAGTTTTTTTCCTTATAATCAGAAGTGTAGGTAGATCTGTAGTAAATAAAATGAAAACTTATTTCTATAGATAGTAAACACTTCGTTTAAATTTACAACCGAAACATTTAAAATAACTTTCCCGTTTTGTTGATACCGTAAATATATGTAGAACCTACTTCACATTTGTCAACGATGCAAACAATTAGTATAATTTATCAAACATATTTACGCTTTATTTTAATTTATTTCTCTCTGGGGTGGAATTGAATTCTGTATACGTGGTTCAGTATTACTCATATTATAAAATACACGCTAAGTGACAACAAAGAACGAAAAATAGTTCAGATGTAAATCACTTATTTTGTGTCGATAATTAAGTAATGGATCTCTAATTCATTTTGATGAAAAAATGAATAAAAACACTCCTAAATTTTATCTACATTTGTTTAAGCAAAGATAGATTTATGAATTATAAAATAAAATTCTAAGAAAGTTCATTTTTAAAGTTTTAGAAAGAATACATTATTGGATGCAAGAATTATGGATTTATATATAAATTGAAACTTTGATTTAAACATATTCTTACAATGCATGCAATTTTTCATTCTTGAAGAACGATGTGTGAAAATTAAAACCTCTTCAATAACCCATAATAAATAACATTCTAATTACCCATTGAGATTAATAATGTGAAAAAAAAAATTTCATTTTTCGATGTTATTAAAAACATTAATTCAAATACTGTAAGACGAAATATAAGGCTGAAGAAACTCAAAACTGTGTATTCATGTGAGTGACACACTTATTATTGAGTTTGAAATAAACTGAAGGACAAATATCATTCTAGAACACTGAAAGGAATTTCACCTAACTTGAAGAAATACTTTAGCACGAAAATCTAGATGAATTTGAATTTTGGAGAGGGTTGTAATAGAGTCAACAGGGAGAACTACTCTTACTAGTTTAACCGAAACCACTTTAAATTCTCTTTTTCATTTCATGGCTAATTCAATGCGTTTATTTAGTTCCCCTCTTCACTTCAACTCTTTGCTCAACAGAAAATTCATTAACGGTCACAGAGAGAAGTATTTAATTTCATTCCAGCTCTTTTTTAGTTGAAAGCTCTACCTCCCACAGAATTTATCCTATGTTTTTTTATCCTGCAGATATTTCGTTGCTTTTCAATGAATTTTTTTCTTCAACTTCCATGCAACACGCTACTTGAATTAACGCTTGCTTACCTCTTACCATTGCGGGTTTGAGAATTCGTAGAGTCGTTGAATTACGCTAGTAAATTGCTCTGATTAATCGTGAAATGACTATAAAAAGATTTGAACAAGTATTTTATATACGCCACTCTATACTAGACGAGGACGAACGCGAATAAAGAACTTAATTTTTCGTTTTTGCTTCGCCGCTTGGGACTTTTGTATTGAAGTGGGTCTAATCGTTTGTCCACGTCGAGCACATACAAAAGATATGGACTGAAATGCCGTGATATGTACAGAAAAAATGGATTCCGATATTTCATTATAAACTTTTCAAATACATTTAAAAACTACTGTAGAGATTTAAACAGACACGTTGAATATAGTACAAATGAGAAGGAAATGTTTCAACCAACACTTTGCAAAATTAATTATTTCACTACAAAACTTTTAGACAAAAAATATAACAACTAAACAGGGTACTGTCAAACAAGCGTATTTTTCATACATATTATGATAATATAAACCACTTATAAAGCATATTGTAATACTTTTTTCGGAAATAAATTATTAGTATTATTATAAAGATTATTCTTGGTCAAGATTTATTGTCGATTAAGGGTGGATTTTTAGTCGATGTTGATCAATCAATGGGATACTCTTACTCCATTCTAAGTAAAAATACACATTACAAATTTTAAAAAATCCAGATAAACAACACATAATATAGCATAAAATAATATACAACAAATAGAATATTTAAGTATCGACAAGAATACAGTATTTAAATGTAAGGAAAAAAGCAATAAGGAAAGCAAACAAAATAGGAAATAATGTCAAAATGACTTCAGCATATATCGAAAGTGAAAAATACACTTACGACAAAAAAAGTAAATAAATAAATAGTCCTCTTCAACATTACACACAACTGATAACTTATTGTACCATCATGCACTGTCCTCTTCAAGCATTTATTAATTTATTTATTTATTTATTTAAGCTTCCTATTTACGACGGTTACATTAATATGGAAGCCGAGTTTAATTTAACATTATCTCTGAATTTACCAGACTGTGTTTACCTTCTTACATTATACCTTACGTCTCATTCGAGATGAATTATTAACAACATTGTTCAATGAATAAAACTACGAGAGTTCAAGGTCTGTCTCTTGGGTATATCAACACAAAATAACGATTATTGTAAGAGTAACTTTCATTTATTGTTCCACTTTTTAGCTTTTTTGTGAAGCCAAAGTACACGAGTGCTTAAAGACTCGTTTTTCAATAAAGATATTCAATTGTGATTATTGAAAACTGTCACGCCTTTCCCAATAAGTTAATTGTAAATCCAATTTTCTAAAAAAAAAA
>NNCF01126256.1:1244600-1281744 GCA_002313205.1 Laupala kohalensis | reverse complement strand
AAAATGTATATGATAAAGTAATGAAATATAACAAATATTTTCGTCGGGCTCAAAGCCAATAATTCAACTTCTTAGTGTCTTTTATTAGAGATTTGAAAGTAAAATATATATTAAGAATATTAATTTACTCTACCTCTGCTTCATCCATGCTAAGTAATATTCAAGGTTCTTCAAATAGTGAACAAATGTAGCAGACGGAAATTATTTTACTGCGTCTATACCAAACTTTCAAGCGATATACCCCTAATGCGAATGTAAATTACATACAGAATACTAATTGTACTTTACATACAGAAAATTTAAGCAAAATCGTTGGAACAGTTTTAGAAAAATGTTTAAAAATATACTTTGACCTTCATGTGAAGTGCCCTTTACGTTCAAGTAAAAATAAAATTGAAAGCACGTGCATATGTCAGAAGTAAATTCTACCCTAAATACGAAAAATGAAAACAAAATATTTGTCCATTCGGTCAGGAGTGCTGCGCACAGACGGACGGACCGGACCGACGTCCAGCCAAAAACAACTTTTTCGGAATCAAGGGTCTCCAAAACGGTTATTTCCGCAAAAATCTCGTTTTCGAATTTTTTCACGATTACAATACTTTCTATATACTATGTATATAAGAAAGTAAAAATTATTGAATTAAAAAATATTATTGATCTGAATACATAAAACACACGAAACACAAGCGTAGAACTATTCAATACTTGTTTGACTTCGTTTTTCGAGAAAATCACTGGATTTTAATTAAAATAGTTTGTTTACGAGCCTCGTTGAGGTAAGAAGCACCGTCTCCTAGCGACAGGTTTCACTGGCGCCGTGACCCAGACCCGGCAGCTGTGCTTCGCTTCATTGGGCGTTATCCTCTGCCTCTCGTGCCCGCCACTCACTCCCAGACGCCCTTCATGGCTTACTTTTAGCCTTTAGTTGTCTCGCACTTTCTGCAGCTGAATCTGCATTGCCCCAGCTTTCGCTTTTGTAAATAACGTTTCCGAGTTACTCATTGTTCTACATCTTGAGGTTAGTGAATTCTACTTCGTCATGTGTGAGATTCATTATTATTATTATAACCCAGAATCTGGTCATATTGAGACTCACACCGCTTTGAATTTTTTTAATCTGGACGAGAGACTGGCGTCCAATACAATCAACAATTTTCGATACAGTTTTCTTTAATCAAATAATTTATAATTCTGTGCTTAGATACAATTATTTTCTGGTTATTTTTATTCAGCTCGTTCTAGAAACCCATAACATGCTGTAGTAATGTTATGTATCGTGTGAAAATAGATTCAATGTTGTTTTTAGGACGGAAACCAATCGCATTACTCACTGTTTCTCTGCACGTTGTTTTTGAAACACGTAAACGAGTCGAGGTTTACTTCTCATAAACCTCTTGATCCACTAGAGTATATTTATAGCATGTTTCACCCGCTGCCTCCTGTTCTCGTTCAGTGATTAGAGATTACTCACGCTATCCGTTTCACCCACTTCATCTCTATCTTTCCCGCGAGACTAATCCTGCCATGTCCCCTTGTCTCCTCCGCCCCGCCCCCCCCCTCACCCTCTTTTGCTTGTGGTTCTCTGGCCTCCTTCCAGCGTCCGTCCCGTCCCGTCCCGTCCCGTCCCGTGCCGTCGCGTCGCCCGTTCGCAGCCCCGCCCACACCTCTGCCCCTCTTCTTCTTATTTTCCCTCGCGTTCGACTTCTCCGAGAGGTTTCACTTCATCGTGCGTTTATGTCGCACCTGTTGAGTCAGGGGAAACGGCGGGGCGTCCTCGTTATGTCGGGATAGGACACGTCCTCCTTCTCGCCTTCTGATTGCGTCGTCCACGATCCGAAGAATCCCAATCACAGGAATCAATTTCTTGTAATTAATAATCCTCGATGGAGTATAACTGTTAATTGAAGGAAGTGTTGCTGGCGTAATAAATTATGAAAATTCAATTATTCTCTGGACCATTAATTTCAACAAGAGTACGATAGTCAACGAATGAAACCGACAAAGCTGGTGAAAGTACTCATAAAAGAATAGAACTTCCTTGTTTTGACATAGTAACACATGTATTAGTCTCAGAATACGGTTTTGAGGGCATGGTCACCTTGCTATTTTCCCAGTGGCGGATCCAAAGGCGAGGGGTATAGGTGACACGTGATCTCCCCCCCCCACACACACACACAAAAGAGATAGAAATAGAATAGAAAGGTTTTTTTCCTGCGAAAAAAAATCAGTACACTCATTCCAAGCAACATGAACTAATAAAATCTGTGTAAAAAGAAGACGTTATTGGTCAAACATACTTTGCTTTTATAGATTCCCACTCCAACATGAGCGATATTTCACTGTTTCTAGTATGCGTTCGAGCGAGATTCGGAGTCACTTATCTAATAGAAAATTACCTCGATAAAAATTTAATATTAAAAGATAAAATAGTGTAAACCATAATTAAAAGAAAATAAATTGTTTGTAATTGGAATAATGGTGCTTTATAAGTACAACAAATTTATGTTTTATTCGTGTTCTTATAAAATGCGTAATAATAACATTGTACGATTCATGAATTATCCTACCATAAATTTCCGACCTTCAGTGATTCTCTAATGATGAATCCGTCATACAGTTGAAAGCATATTCTGAGACTAATAAATGTGTTACCGAGGCAAAACAAGGAAGTTTCAATAATTTATAAAGTAATGGTAACAATACCTCACCTCTTCATTTTTGAAAGTAGGAGTACTATTCTTTAAATACATAATGCATGATGATAAATAAATAAAACTAATGCAAACGTAACTACATTATTATTTTGTAAGTGAGATTCTTGGGCCAGGGTAGGGAAATTCGGAGTGAAAATCGATCTTAAAGACCACAATTGTTCATTAATTTCCATGTTAATGGAAGTTACCGACACGTTTAAGCAGGTTTCTTTGTAATTGAAAAAAATCAATTAATTTTTACTTTGATGTGCCTACTCTCTCTCCTTAATGGTATTTTGTAGTCCGTTTATACTTGACTTGATTCTTTTACATTATTATACTCTGACTATAAATCTAGACGAAGCAAATGCAGATCCACTATGCAACTGTCATTAAAAAACATTGCTTATGTGTAAAATATTCTAAATAGTACTAACTCTTTTCGTTTCCAGAACAAATTTCGACACTTGCTTATTCATATATAAGGTGATTTTGACCAATATGCACAAACTGTAGGGGTCGATACCTGAGAGGATAAGGAACTTATGTTAGGAAACTCATGAGTTTCATGCTAATGGCCATTTAATTGATTCATATTTTTTCACAGAGAATACAGTTCAATTACATTGTATCACCGTTACATGAAGTGTCGGAAGCGGTGTCCTCGGGCAAACATTGTATACTGCAGTTGTTGTTGGCGGGGATAAGTTTCCGTTGCAGCCTGCCGCCCGTTGCCATTTGCCTTTCCGTACGTAAACATCATGACGGCGAGCTCCCGTATCCAATACCTACCCACGGTCAACAGCGCTCCGCCAATTCCATAGTGACAAGTAACGTTAGCGACGAGGCCAATATAGTAAAGGAAGGAGAGAGGGTGCGATACCATCTTGTGAAACAGCACCAACCTCTACGAATAGGGAGGAATCAATGCACTTCTGGACATATTTTTTATATTTTTATTGTAGTATTTGTAAATAGGAAATGTAGCGGGATATTGAAGCTTATCTTCATGGAGTGATAGGAGGTAGGAGTTTGATGGTATGCTATTGTTAGTAGGTGGGCCGCTTAACTGGGTTTACCAACAAGTTGGCCCACGTTGAGGGGCTGGTAGGAGTTGTTAGTGATAGAGTTATTGATACTAGGAAGAGATGGATAGAGGAAGGTCAGTAGTCGCAGCTATATGAACTGGGACATTAGTGTGAAAAGCTAAAAGTATTTTTACTGACCCCAACAGGAGTTGAACCCGGGATGACTTGTTAATGAGCTAGAACGCTATACCTTTGCCACGGAAGGGCTTCCGGACGAATATTCATTAGACCTTTTATGTTTCTTATCATCTCAGATCTCGATCCCTAAAGTTTATGAACGTTGGTCAAAATCACCCTGCGTATAATGAGAAAGTGTTAAAATTGGTTCTGGAAGCAAATGAAAAGGGTTAGAACTATTTAGAATAGTTTACACATACGCAATTGTTTTGTAACAACGCATAATTAACCTACATGAACTTGATCTTGACGTATAGTTTTAATATAATGTAAAAGAATAAAATAAAGTATAAATGAACAACAAAATACCATCATGAATATTGACGAGGTGAAAGGAAAATTGGGATTACCAAAACAAACATTAGCTGATTTTTTTAATTACAAAGAAACCAATTCAAATGTGTTGGTAACTTACCGGACATGAAACAAACGAATTAATAGTTTTATTTCAATTAGGCATATATATAATACAATAACAGCATGCAATAAAATAGTTTTTCTGAAAACATAATAAAATGTTAGAAATAATCACAGTTGCAAAACTATTAATAATAAAACGAAAGAAATTTCTTTATGTTTTATTCTTACGGTCTTACAGAATGATTTCAATAAATATTTATAATAAAATTTTATTTTTAAATCGTCTAAGAAAATGTTGGGTCTAATTTGAGATATTCGTACAAAATGTGTAGAGTTAGTGATTTTTATTTAAGAGACATAACAAGAAAAAGATAACTACTTCTTTAGATCGGAGAAAAAGGGACGTAAAGAATTAAAAACCAGCGATGTGGGACAAATAACAGTTGATGCGGTAGAGAACATGTTATTGATTCTCCCCTTTCTCAAGAAAACAGACTTAAACGAACCTCATGTATATTCAAATCCAGTTTTGGAAAGCTTTTAACCAGAGACCTTTTCGCCCAAATTTAGGGAGCTAATGTCTAAAATAAAACTACTCCGAATGACCCGTCTCAAAGGACTTGTTCCATTTACGTTACATGTATAAAATTCTTCTTGTCTAACATACTTAATTCAATATGTTGCTTTAGTGGTGTGTCAAACAAAACTGAAGGTACGTTAATTATGACATATTTGAAATAAATGTAACATTCAATCTTGACATTATTATAGGCGATGTCCGAACTTAAATTATAAATTTTGATATTTGTCATATCATTTTCCTTCTTTAGGCATGCTGAATATCTATTTCCAATGTCTGTGCCTGAAAGGATTTAATGAACATGTTTCGAAACAATCATGTTGATTATTTCTGTCGGTGTTGTAGAAAATACTTTCCCTCCGTTCTGGGATGTAAAATCATTTCATTTCGGCTTCTCCGCAAGTTTTGCATACGATTTTTCTAAGATATTTTGAGAACTTGTATGCCTTTCTTTAGGTTAACATAATTTTATGCAGATGTGACCAAATTCAACTATTCAAAAACAATTCGATGGTAATACTCGTAGAATACTGTTTTAATAATAGTATTATAACAATACCATACAAACTTTTTGATCGAGACATCTTTCATATTCTGTCAGGTGTCTAACCAGTTTGGAGCTGGAGGGGGCACAGGAATTTTTTTACAAGTTTTCATGAAAATTTTCATCTGTATAATATTCTATAATTGAACATATTTAATGTTATTTGTCAATAAAATATTTTAAGTTAATATGAATTAACTTTATGCTATAAGTTTTGACAACTCTGAAATTAATTACTGTCCATGGGTCTGTATTTTGATTATATTCTCATAAAATGATTTCCAAGAAAATATCTATTTTCCCCAATCGTAGTTCTGAAATAGTTCGACGTTACTTTTTGAACTCAAGATAAGAATAGTATGCATTTTTTGTTTCGCGTAGCACAAAGACTTCAAAGACGCAGAGCTTCGAAATTCGTCAAATTAGATCTCAAGGGTTCGTCCATGTGGACTTCCTAACTACTGTTTCAAACTCGGCATAGATTTTTTATTTAAATTGTAAATGTAATTTGATGTGTCATAGAACGCAATGATGGAATGGCATGAAGTTTTCAGATACGGCACACGCGTTTTCCAGTGTAGTCTTTAATTTTTTAAAGTTTAATTTGTTTATAATACTTTGATGAATGTTTGAATAATTGGGACGACATGCATTACACAGCTAAAAAAATGTCATGAACACTAAATGTAGCTAATATTTCGAAATATAATAATAATAATAAGGTTTTAACGTAATGTATGTTTTACGAAGGTTAGTTCTAATTAGATACGTAGCTATTTAGTGATAGTGCAAATTATTATGAGAAGTTAATAAAAAATTGTGATAAAGGAAAATGGTGTGAAAATTGAGCACGCCACAATATATCTTGAAGTGAGTACAAAAATCAAGAACGTGTGTAATAGTTCAAGTTTTCTATAATCACATGAGTGCCTGTACTCAAATGAGCTAGTGAGACAGGTTTAGATGTTATTACAGTGGTTGGAAACTGACTACATGAACGGAAGAACTCAATAGTATCATGGACCTGTAGGTGAAAAATCATCTGAAACATGTTGCAAGTATAAAAAGAAATAATTTGTAATACGCAATGTAGTTAATTACATGAAACATGTTCTTAAAGGATTTAAATTGACTTATAAGTTTTATTTAATGTAAATCTGCATAATGTCGAAAGGCAATCGTCATAGTAGGATTATACTAACTTAATGCGTATTGTCAATATGAAATTTATTTATTCTTCATGACAATCTTTCAAGTATTCTTCTCAAAATTCTTTGTCCTTTTAATGCTATTGAATAAATATAATTAGCAGATAGTTCATTAAGAAATGTACATGTATGAAAATAACCAAAATCAGTACAAATAATACTCATTACTTTTATCAGTTGTGCCAAAGACATATTTTTGAGTGGAAGTAAAAGGACAACGCTGAATTAATTTTTGACATGCGAGACATACTCCTATTATACACCTTTCCATTATGAAGTTTAAAAATCTCCCGTGACATTGTATGTTCCAGCAATTTATAAAGTAAATCCAATCTCTCCTCTTTTCGTACATTATAAATAAAAAAATGTAATAGTTGATGTGATATTCTAATTTTAGTAGGCCAGAAACAGTAAATTACATAGAAGATAACATACGTCTGACAGATACACTCACGAATCGGGTTTTTCGAATACACCTTCATCAGTCCAGGAGATACTCATACATGTTTTTTTGTAAACAATCTTCTTTTAAATGTTTTTTTTTACTTCTTAAGATAAATGTCAATTCGATGGAAATATTCCCTGATAGCGAGGACCCACTGCGTGGTCCAGGCGTGGTCGTACTTGTCAAGGTCGGCGACTCGGCAGGAAATCCTCTCACAGCCCGGGGCCGAACTCAAGACCTCTCCCTCTCTGCCCCTTTCCATCAGAGCTGCAGCAGCTGACGGGCCGACATCGCACTGATGAGTTTCTGTCGATCGCCTGTAGACACTAATGAACGCCAGGGTGCAGTAAGAAACGTCTCTGGTGGGCACGAAGTTTGCGCACATTCTGCGGCTACGTGGGTCTAAGAGATGACGCACAAAACTTTTGCTCAGGAATTTACTAAGTTTGAATCTTATGAGAAAATAATAGAAATGAAGTCATCTTTACGATTTAAATATCTTCAGCCACTGTGAAATTTCTTATTAGGCATTACTTCCACTTATCTGGCATTACTTCCACTTACTCGTGTAAAGCTCCTTCCTTTCTCTTTCCTCACCTTCCTTGGTCACCTCTTGTTCTTTTCAATCACGACGCTATTAGGGCTAGGGTACCTTTCATTTTCCTCATTTTTTGTCTCCCCCTCTTTTTTTGTCCTTTAATGTTTTGATGTATGTTTTGAGATATGTTTTGATGTATTGTAATTCAGGAGGATTTTTAGTGGGTATGATTGAGTCATTCGGCGAGTTCCACACGCGGGGAGAGTCATGTTGGCTCTTCTTTGTGCAAAACTGCATTTTCCGTACCTGTACAGAATTTTAGGGCTCTAATGACCTCGATGTCGACGAGCCGTAAAGCCCCACAAAAAAAACTTATAAACATTTAAAATAACTCAAAACGAGTGTCATTTATGATAATTTTTTTAATCATCACTCCATTAAGCATACGCGCTAATCCTTATCTTGTAGAATTATCATAAATAACAGCAATTATTTTGAGGTAAGAATTATTCATCAAAAATTAGTTTTTCATTTTCATGAGAGCGGAATAAACAATACAATGATATGTGCACTAAATTTCTAGAACAACAAAACATTTTTATTGATGTTACATATGAGAGCCTCAAAAAAACATGAATTTCTGACTAAGATTGTTATTATATTTTTGTATATCAAAAATACAAACGTATTAAAAGCGAAAATGAGGGCACTTAACTATTTACTATGAAATCACAAAGTTCTTTCCATTCTTCGTCTGTCATTGTGGTAAATATTGTTTAAATGTTGTAAATAATATGAATCATTACGTTTCTTAATAGAATAAAGAACGAAATCCTCTCCTTATCATGGAACATAGTTATTGATTTTCTTCAGTCAAATAATGTGAAAAAGTTTGATTGTTAACAGATCAGATAAGATTTTTAATTTACGTATTTAATACCTAAAAATACTAGCTCCATATTTAATTTCTTTTAACGATGTTACCACATCTCTTGACCATAGAGAAAATCCTTAGGATGTTTTTCTTGACTCATCACAAGCATTCGATGTCATCGATCACGACATTCTCCTTTCCAAACTGAATTCTTTAGGCATTCGTGGACTTTCACATCAATGGCTAACTTCTTATTTAAAAGGTAGATATCAACAGGTCAAAATATCCTATACTAAAAATAAAATACTTGAGCGTTGTCTTTCAGAAACAAAGCCACTTACTTGCGGAGTACCCCAAGGTTCAATTCTCGGTCCTATACTCTTTTTATTGTAAGTGAACTACATGGAATCATCCACATCAGATAGCAAATTGGTTCTTTTTGCTGATGACACTAATTTACTATGTAAACACGCCAATGTTAAAAATGTTTTGTCTAACCTTTCGACTTGGTTCCATGCAAATCGTCTCATTGTAAACACTGACAAAACAGTATCTATGTCATTTCACAATAGTATCACAAAATCTTTACCCCATGTTTCTCTTTCTTTAAACGGAACACAATTAAAACCCGTTACGAACACAACATTATTAGGTCTCCATATTCAAGACAACCTCAAATGGAATTGTCACGTTGACAATTGTGTTACGCATTCCGAATCTTAGTTAACGTAGTTAATCCACGTATTTCTCCTTGCGTATATCTTGCAAACATTTACTCCCATTTACGTTACGGCATTGTCTTCTGGGGCAATTCTGGGCAGAGCGTCCAAACTTTCACAATACAGAAGAGAATATTTTGTAAATCTCACTCCCGAAACTCTTATAAACCTTTATTCAAGGAATCAAATATCTTAACACTTCCCTGCATTTATATTTATGGAATGGTCGTGTTTGTTATGACTGAATTACTGAAACACCACCCTTGCTTTATACGAAACAGTCTCGTTCACGAACACAATACTCGCAATAGGAATAATATTCATCGCCCTAGAGTGTCAACCACTCTTTGCCAAAAAGGACCATATTATTCGGGAATCGTTCTATGTAATACCCTACCCAAGAATATAAAAGATATTATGAAATTGAATCTCTTCAAATCCGCGGTTAAAATCTACCTCCTGCACCAGTGCTTCTACAATGTAAAAGAATTTATTGATTTTAACAAAAGTTAAATTCGTCTTGTACTTTATCACGCCATTGCTGTATTACTTTTAAAATAACTTATAACAATTTCAAAAACTATTTTCTTGTATGGTAATTTAGTTTTATGTGTACTAAACTTTGGCACGGTTGTGTACATTAATTTTGTAACCGCATCCTGGTCCGGGTTTTTCTCTTGTTTTCCTTTGGGTAGAGCCGGATTTCCTATACAAGTTCTCTAGGCTTTGTCTAGGGGCGTGTGTATTGTAACAATAAATCGTGAATTTAGTGTTATTTCAATTCTTATGATAATTAAATTTTTGTGTTACAAAAATATCGACATTCTATTAGTATTATAACTCGTAGCTAACCTTTTATCTTATCTAGGAATATTTGCTGAAATTTTTGAATCCGCCTCTGCGTTAGGTCCCTTGATCGGAATTGATGGGATGGTCCCTTGCTTGTTTCAGGAGAGTAAATAAGTTTATTGTCCTCCTCGTGATGATACGCAGTTTGTACTGCCTTTTTGACAATAAATTTATTATTATTATTTATTATTATTATTTCTAAATATGTTTGTATTATTCTTAGTGGTATTCGTTGATGGGATCGTTCATCTTATTATATCGACTCTGTTATGAAAATGAAATAATATTTTAAATCCAAATTGAAGTTACTACATTGTTAGTGATAAACTCGATTTAGCAAACTAATTGCAAACAAGAATATTTACCATTATTTATTACACAATATTATATCATCTGTCTTTGTACTACATGATAATTATTCAATAAATGGAACTTTCACATAGACGTATGTTTTTTTTGGAGATAGACAATATTTCAACCAGCTTTTAGATCATCATTAAATGAAATTATTTTTTGATCATGGTGACAAGACAAATTATTTTTCAAAATATTTTAGTCTTAGCACAAGTTAGAAATATCGTACTACTTAAAATATATCAACTAAAAAATATATATATTGCGATATGTTACACATTTGTAATTTTCTGATTATTGTTAAATTTTTATTTTTGTTTGTGGATATTGAATGACTGCTTTAGATTATTTTATCATTTTTATAGGCTATTAAATTCAACTAGTTGAATTCAATCGCTGTGAATAAATGATCGGCATTTGGTTATAATATACATGTAGTCCTAAGATTTAAACTCCGTAGCCAACTATCTATTCCCGACTCATTTTGTGTTCAAAAAATTTTACGTTACACATGGTAATATTTATTCTCATAAGTTATTTAGTCTATGCTTTCAACATTCATGTTTTTCCTGCAATAGTGTTCACAAATAACAACATCCTCCCTGAATTTTTGTTGTCATTACACAGTTATGGACACGAAAATGTGTGAAAAGGATGTGGATAGGATTCTTTGTGTATTCACAGCTTTTCAAAGATAGCTGTTAAGATTACATTCATAATTACTCCTTTCCTATAATAACACGTTTTGTTTGTCTATGTCCCTCTAAACCTAGGAAGTTTATTAATTCGACGAACTTTCTTTAATACACAATTTATTGCAAAGTACCTGCTGAAAATACACCGCTTTCAATTAATACTAAAATAGTCAATCTTTCAGCAAGTTAAAAGAAAGTTTTCTCCGAGTTCATCCGCTTTTACCAGTTGCATGTTAACCTAGCTATTTACCTATTTCTGAGAAATAGTTTTTATTGTTTGCTCGCAGATGAATGCGATAATATACTGATCTATTGCTGCCTCCTTGTTCCTTTGTACAGTCCTCGCTACAAACTTTATGAATCATGATAATTGATATTTTAATTTAATTTAAAGAACTTATTTATATATTACCTGGAGACGGGACTGTTATGTAGCAACATAATCAATGATCATTTGATTAACCGCGTTTTGTGCCAAGAGGAGGAATAAGAGAAACCACCTGATTATTCTAAATTTCTCAATTATTCTTCTTAGACCATAATGTATACAAGTAAGAAATAATATTTCACAATTTTTCAAGTAAAGAGCAGTTTTCAACAGACTGGCACGTTTTAGGGGGCTTTCCTCAGCCACAATCTTCTACAAAACAAGAATTCCAATTACATACATGTATAAGTGAGTATTAAGTGAATGTATATCCTAAACATAAAGTGAAATAATAAAATTTACCAAAGTAACAAGGAGTTAATAAAAATCACATGTTAATCGCTCATATCAAATAGTTATTAACAATTCAATTATACGAAACGAAGTTTGTGCAAACGGAATATGCAAAGTAAAGAAACTACAGTTCAGTTTTAATGGTGATGGTACGGGAGAATTAAACAGAAAAATAAATATCAAATAGCAGTATGTTATCATTTAAAATTACTAGAAACATCATGGAAGGTTATTTCTTTTCTTTCACATTTTGGAGTATTCCAAATAAAATATTGACTAAAATATCTTACATGCTTTTTAGTCTCTCATAATGAACAACATCTTTGAAATACTGCACGAACTGTTCGAACTAAGCAAACGAAAATTAAGCGAATATCTCATGAAGTGCCATCATGGATAATATAATATTATTCTTGTGCCAAATATTTTCGCGGACTTAACCTTATTTTTTAATCATTCTTCCCCCAAATCGTTTCCTTTGTATACCAAAATGAAAGATTTCCTAAATCTATGTCATCCTATCGGGAAGGGGCGTCTTCACTTAAAATGGCAAAAAAAAGGGGGTACACTCCAAGTTGGTCCAATCAATGAGAAGTAAAATTGTTTTCTTTATTTTTTATTCTTATTGTTTTAAAACACAACGTATTAATTATTGTGAAGTAAACGCATGATTTGACTTGTATCTTTCAGTTAACAGTAAATACAAACAATATTCAAGAAATCGCTTTACTCGTTTCAAATACTCAAAAGAATGTCAAAGGATTGCACCGAGTGTGACGGTTGTGTGATTCCACTCCTCAGAAAAAGTTAAATACCTTTCTGAAATATCCGGTGGCGTGTAGATAAAAGTGGTGTAAAAAATACCACGGTAAAATTTCTACAAATTCAATTAAACTTATCTACTTATTATTCGTGAAATAAAAATAATCTATTTTTGTTTGTTCTGTGTACTGTATTTCAAGATAAAAAAAATTATTGCAATTACTTCATTTAAATAGTTGGTGAAGTGTGTTTTTAAATTGAAATCAAAGCAAATTCATGTAGTTCTATTTATTTATGCCATTTCAGATATTTTAGGGATTTAACTCCTCACATGCCAGTTATTATCTTAAAGAATGATAGTATAATGTTGTTTCTTCGTCAATGTGACGCAATAGAACAAATGAGATGCGTTCTCCCAGTGGAAGCGTAATGGGCGTGAGCATGGGGTGGGGTGGGAGTGGTGGGAATTCCTCCGCGAGAGTTACGTGTGTCGCGGGAGTGGAGGGTTGTGTCTCCGTCGTTCGCTCCAGTTCCTCCTCCGGCCCCTCCAAGGTCTCTCGACGTCCTTCCCCACTTCCTGCCGTCATTCCCTGCCCTCCACCCTCTTCTCTCCTCCGCTTCTCACCCGCATCTGCACTGCCTCTGGTACAGCAGCAGCAGCAGCAGCAGCAGTGGACTCAGCGATAAGTTATACTTTACACACCGTTCTTGCAGCCAGAAAAGAACTCATAAAAAGAGCATTGTATTTCGTGTGTAAAATTCGCATTATCAAACGGATTCGGATTCTGCGCGTCAATCTACATAAGGGTACATACGTCTAGTGTTAGAATCAGACCTTTTTTATGTTCACGATTAACTGTTTTTGTCGCAATTATAAAATAAATACATTTTTCTATTACGAGATAAGTGTATAGAAAATGTGAAAACTTCTCTATATAATATAGAGTTTTATTTCACTAGGTACCTTAGAGTATGCAAAGTTTTCTAATTTGTAAGCTTCTGTATTTTAGTATATATACGCACGGATTTATATCCTCTATGGGATACATATACCTACTAACCTTTATACAGTTATTTTAAATAAGTAACTTAGTTTTCCATTACTTTTGTAATTATATTTAATTGTGCAATGTATATTGATTTTGTAATTGAAGGCAATAAAATATATATGATATACTTATTTATCTTAAAATGTATACGAATACGTGAGCCGCATGTGAGGAATGGAACTCTAGTTCTTGTCAACAGACTAACTTCCCTCTCTTACCATCACATCGGAGACACTTGCCAAAGAGCTGCTAATGAATAGAAGGCCAACTGGACGTATCCCAAAGTAAAGAGATAAAATCTGAAACCTGGCAAAGTCAAAGGAGAAAAAACACCGTAAAATTGAGAGTGAGAAGAAAATATCAATTCCAATAAAATATAATTCGTGCTTCCACCATAGGATAAATAATCATAATTAAGTACATAATTAAATAATATGTGTTTGATATTGTCATGCCAATAATACTGTAACACAAATAACGTTGCCGCGAGTATAGCAAATATTTATTGCCTATTATGCCGGATTTTCAAATATTGATTTGCATACGCAGCATATAATAAATAAGAGCGTTAAAGCTAAATTGTGAATTCATTGAATTAGTTAACCTTCCTTGAGTGTAAGCGAAAGCATGTTGGCCCAAAAATAATCAACTTGCATGATAGAATTCACGATGCATTTCAAACCCACGGATTCTTAATTGTTGGTTCCGCGGTTGCTATCTGTAAACAGGTCTCGTTTGTGCCCATCTGGTCCGGTTTTCAGACAGGATATTTAAATGGAAAACACGGTCAACAGCTATTAGATCTCTACTCTTGCTTTCTTTGCGTACAAGTATGTTATGTCCATCTTTGGTATTTTCTCTCTTTGTAAACGAATACACTTTTCTCTTTTTAACAACACTTCATCGTCATTATATAATATAGACAATTGGTACAAGTCAATTTTATTGTTTACGTTATGCCAGGTACATTATAATGGGAGAAACCGTCCAAAAATAAATAGAAGTGAACATGACAAACAGTGTAATAAAGAGGAGTTTTCTCAGGTTGATTAACTTTGTTTTATTGCATAGCTTTTTTATCATTGTTACTACGGGATCACAAAAACGTTGGGGTGATAATTATTTTACATTCGAAACCTGAAAAATTGAGCCAATCTTCGATCGTGAAGCAGGACATAACTAACCGTGGGGTATTATTTATGTAAAAGTAACTGTACGAAATTGAGTTTTTCGTATTATAGTTAATTTAGTTAATATTAAATGAAGAAAAGTATATTTAAATATTTCCTTTCTCTCACGATGAAAAAATGTAGCAACTCTATTACTTATAAAGTTTAAGTATGAAGTTGTTCGATGATCGTGAGATTCACAGATTCGAGGGATAGAAAAGTGTTGTCATAAATCTCTTCTCTAGAACATACGATGTTGTAAAAAGATTTGTGGAAAAATATTTCTTAACATATTGATGACTTTTGATATAATATTAATGAACGAATTAACAGGTGTGATGTTAAAGTATAAATATTCGTATAGCCGAAGTCTTATTAATCTGCAAAAATTGTAAAAAATGCTGTTGACGAATTGCTCTTAACTGTATTGCTATTAATTTTTGTAGTTCCTCATTTTTTGTGTACACGGAGGACACATAGTTTATATGATATTCATAACGAGGACTGGTCACCTAGGTGGTAGCGTTCTTGCTCATCATCAAGTCATCTCGGGTTCAATTCCCTGGCCATAAAAAAAATTGTATCTTTTTACATTAACGTCCCAGTTCATATAGCTCTGACTTCTGAAAAGCGAACCCTCCTTCCTCTATCCAACTCCTCCTAGTATCAATTACTCTAACTACTTCTACTACCCCACCATGTGGGCCAAGTTGTTGGTAAACCCAGTTAACCGGCCCACCTACTAACAATGACCTACCACCCAACTTCTAACTCCTATCGCTCCATGTAGATAAGCTTCAATAGCACTAAGCTACATTTCCCACTAACAAATACAACAATATAAAACAAAAATAACGAGGAGACAGGCTGAATGAAAGATATTATGTTAACACACTTTATTGCAAAAAGGTAACAGTAGGTCTGCTTTCCTTCCGATTCTTCTCTAATCGCGTTCACTGATCTAATCGCGCTCCCCATCGTCAACGATTTTGCTAAAAGTGATTGGAGAGGTGTGCGCCGAAGGAATCAACCCTTATTCTGAGCGGGGGCTGCCTTCCTCGTTGCGTCTACCGTCTGCGACCAATTAAGCAGCGTCAGACTCGAATAATGAAGTTTCGAAAGTCTAGGGTCGGAGGAGTCTTGAAGAGGAAAAGCGATTAGTAGTAATTACTTGGAAATATCGCTATTCTTCGTCATTCGCTGGCCCTTAGTTCATCTTGCAATTTGCTGTAAGAGGATTCGATAATGATCCTTTATTTCGAGTTGTCTCCTTGAATATTGTGCTTGGACATTTCACTTTCCGCTTTCTCGACTGGAATCGAATTATCAGATTCGATTATAAGATTTTTAGTTCTTAAAACGGGGATAATGTTTCCAACAGAACACGATATATATTCTATGATTTTCAATGAAGTGTTTCTTTCTGATGTGATACAGCTGATGCATTAAAAAGTATTTCTTTCATATATCAGTTAAATTGAAGAACAAGCATTTGATTTGAATGATTTTATTTCTTTATTACTTTCCAATCGGCTTCACAGTCTTTAAAATGGCAAAAAACTTTCGATCTTGACCACGATTACACTATTCAGCGAGTGCAATTTAGTGTATAAGTTATTTAATTTTCTGATGGTATTAGGGGAATAAATAGAATAGGAAAGTACAAGGGAGTAAATGACAATTTTTGCATTATTACGTGTGAGTCTTTGCGGTTTGAATATAACTTTGGGAAATGGGATTTTATTCTGTTTGGGGTATTTGCTTCCCGTGATTCAAATAGTTTGTGTATAAATAAAATGTAATGCGGTAATTTTTTTCAAGTACTTGCGAGAAAAACTTACATCCCTTTTAAATTTTATAGTTCGAGTCTGAAAAAGTAAATATTCTGTGAAATAAATAATAAAACCGATGAGTTACAATTTTTGGTATCTGAAATTAAGGAAGATTAATAAAAATTAAGAATGAATCCAGATCAAAGGTTATTTATTCACTTTTGTGGAAAAATCTGTACTTAATTTTTCTTGTATTTACAAAAAGCAAAGTTCATCGACAGAAATATGTAGGGAGAAGACCACAGTTTTGTCGAAGTATGCATGTTGGAATATACATAACACTTTCTCTTTTGAAACAAGACAAGAATTTTATAGATATCGTTCTCTGTTTCTCCTAGCTGTAAACTTGAAACATGCGGAGGTAACCTTTTCTGGGAATTGATAGGTATTTACTCTTTGATTTTAAACTTTTCATAAAATTGTTTATGACTCCACGAGTGTTTTGTGTGTGTACCGGATATACAAGTCTTGGCTCACTATGCTTGAGGAAGCAAACTGAATCTAAATGCTACGTAAAGTATTAAGGATACTGGTATGAAGTACAATGTGAAATAGCAACAATCTAAAGACTGAATTTCATAATCTTTGTCATTGTAGTGTCATCACATTATGTTTAAATTTTTACATAAATTTGTAGGAAAAAAAAAAATTAATACACTATCCTCAACTAAAACAGTATCTTGTCAATCATCAAAAATATTGTCAATAGAATTATTATTTTTGGAATATATCATAAATCTGAGAGTTCCTATGTAAAGAGTCTTTATTCAATTAATTTTCTCCAATTAACCATCCGTTCCTGACTGGAAGAAGAAGAAGAAGAAGAAGAAGAAGAAGAAGAAGAAGAAAAGCCGATCACCCGTAATTCTCTCTGATGTCAAAGCAAGACTTCTCAATCAAGAAGTTACAGACACTTAAATAAGGTTTTAATGAACTTGTTAGATATAATTTTGTCTGGGTTGTTATAGTTATCAAATAATATTGAGTAAGGAGAAAGTTTGGAAAACAAAGGCATTGGTTAATTTAATTAATCTACTAGAGTATTCTTTTTATTACAAAAAATCAATGTTTGGAAAGTTGCATTAATTTTTAGAATTAAAGTCATAACAAGATGTTGTGATTGTAACTTCGGTCTTCACCGAGAAGATAATAAAAAATGTTTCACCTTCACTCTTACATGTCGGAGACTCTTCTTTCTTCACGACCTGAATGTGTGAGTGATTCGGGAGTAAACCAATATGAAAAAAGGTTGTGAATTCGATTCTCGATTTAGACGTCAATAATTGAGAATATCTTTCATTATTCGTTTCATCCAGCATTTTTAAAGTCATTTTTTTTTCATCATAAAATTGCTCATCTTGTTGTCCAGAGCGAAAGAGTGGATTTTAAAAAATATTCCTGAAATTTTAAGTCATTTGAATTATCTTTCATTGCCATAAGTGGTACGTGGAGTTACGGTTAGTAAATTTGTCAACTACTGGAATGGACCATTCAAATCACAAATCACTGTTAGTCTAAATAGACTTTGTTCTTCTCAGTAATATGGAAATGAAACATAATTGACACGTTGATAATGAAGCATGAAATTTATTGGAATACGAATTGTAATCTTCATTTTAAAGTAGCTTTAAAAAGGGCGTATTAGTACTATTATTATGCGAAAAAACTGGAAAATTATGTTCACTTCTAACAAATATCAGGGAGAACATTGAAAAACATCATTGAAACACATCTTACTTTGCGTTAATACATCTGTGACTTCATTAGCAAAATATTTGAATTGTATATTGTAACATCTATCAATTACTGACGTCTTCTAAATGTTATATTATTTTCAAAACTCATGAGTGCTTTGGAATTTTGAATGAAATTTAAATAATGGGGGTAATAACAATTATTATGAAAGATTACAGTTAAATTTTGAATAGTAAAGTGTCATTGAATACATAACGATCGTTGACAAAACATGAATGTGATTGCAATAAGCAAGAGATGTAAGAAGACAAGTTACTGTGTTTAAACTCGCAAGTAACATAGCTGTCAACAGGCCAACGGTTAAAGCCGCATCCAAAAGTCCTCCAGGATGAGCGCAGAAAGCTGAAAAAGAGGAAGCCAGAAACAATTTGCCGCTAGGTGCACAGCTATCGCAGCGGAAAAGGTGCAAGGGAGCTGTGACAGCACGATGGGGTAGCGGGTGGGGGTGGGGGGGTGGAGGATTGCAGAAAACTAACGTATAGAGTATGCGTAGCAGGAACATGGATCCGTTGTCCAGCAATATATTTCAAAGATCAAAATAAATAGTTTCTCCATTATCATTACGTCATCAGGGTCGTAGCCAGTCATTATTCGGGGATTCCCCGTACCTCTCTCTCAAATTTTATTCATGTTAACATTTAAGTTCTTTCTTCCTAAGTATTATAAATTTGTTCAATAATTTAGGGAATTCGTTAAAGAGAGTATGTGATGAAAGTAACACGAAAGTTAAGGAATCTCAAAAACGGTGGCAATGTCCCACTTCTATTTCATGTTAAGAAACTGTCAAATATTGTTCAGATTTAACTACCTTCTATATAATTTGCATCAGGTAAAATTTAATTATATTTAAGATTATATTTACATTACTACAAAGCATTGAGAAAATGTATTATGTGATTGTAAGAACTTGTTGCTGCCGAATTCTTATCATCGTTTGCAAATTCCTCTATTCTTCCCATAAGGTGAAGACCCTAAGGGTAGGAAAGACTGCGCACAGTCCATCACTCATATTATTACATCAGCGGAACCTCTTTCATCTGGGTTCCATATCTGAACAATCAAAATTCCGGATAATGCAGATGGTATGTGAAATCATGAATAAACCCCGCGTAATTTCTTCCATCGGAAAATTGAATGAAACATTCTGCACGATAAATTGAACGTTTTACATTTATTTAGCAAGACCATTATATTCTCTGGGTAATATGGCAAATACTACTTACATTCTTCTGTTAGTTGCAGACACAATTCACTCAGTTTCATATTTAATATTAAGAACGTAAACAGAACAGGTAAACTATGATAATTCTTTAGAGAATACCTGTCATCTATTCGGTACAAAGATTATGTAAGGAAACTATGAAGGAAACCCTGAGGATTGAAATTAAAAATATCTATGTGGTGTCCACAACAGACGTGCAATGCTGATGGCCAACTGGTGCTCACTTACCCCGCCCTAAACCCTGTGACGAGAATTTCCCATTCCATCCACAAACGCCCGATTACGAATTAGACTAAGTTACCTCAAAAAAAAAAGTTGTAATTCATCTTCGAAAACAATAAAATTATTCGACTTTTAAACTTATGCAAACAGAAAGAGATAACATCGATATTTAATTTAAATGAAACGACCGCGATGGATTGTCATAAAAAATTGACTAAAACATCCAACTAATCCTTGCAATCAAATCCATAATGAAACCTTTGAATTTGAATTAAACTGAGACTGAATACGACGAAAATAATTGTGTGGGTGGGGGAATGAAGAGAGAATGCAAGATGATGATTATTATCATCGCTTCGTAATTGATTCCGAATTGATGGAGGCGACAGAGTCTTAAGCCTTCAATTGGCGGATAGCGCTCCCAGCGAAGCGCTGCCCAACCTCTGCCTCTTTCGTTCCCGGAACGTGGATGGGGCCATTCGCCGACTTATCAGCCAACGGGGATTTTGCCTGAGGGAAAGGAGAAGCAGAGATGAACGGGAAGGGATTGCAACTTTGAGATTGCTGAAAAGAGAAAACGGTTCATTGTATCAAGCTCTTCGGGAAACACGGACGAAACGCTTTTTTATTGGATTGTAACGCAATCCCTATCACGTTTTAATCCAATTAGTATAAGTTAAAAATATTGGGGGGAAATTTTTGTATCACTCAAGAAGTATTAAGCAAACCGGAGAGTGTTATGAAACAAAATTGAAAAATATTATTTGTTTTCATTTTTGATTAACTGTGTTTCTAATAGAATTTATGAAACATACACTATAGGAATTCAAAAATACGGTGCACATTGTTGATCAGTTTTTATTTATAAAATGAAATAATAAATGTTCCATTTTCATTTCAATTTTTAAATTTTTCATTTTTCCTGTATTACTGCTAATTCTGTACAACGTGAAATTGACCCACACTTAAGCTTATCTTAATTCAATTTTCTTGTATACCTTCCACCTCCGGTTTCTCCTTTTATAGCTAACCTATCGAGATCGAGCTAGGAAAGTTGAGAATTCGGAAGAGCTCGAAGGTAGGATGCATTTCGGTGGTAGTAGTGAGGGTGGATAGTGAAGGTTGTACAGAGGGTGGAGGAGAGCGGTGAAGCAGTGGGGGGGGGCATTCGCCGTTTGGGTGCACACTTATCTGCTCATCTATCACTTACTCTCATTTCCGAGCTCTGAAAGACGTCGAGTCCCAATCACCGGCTGGGGACAGAGACTCCCCAGCAGAAACGCTGCTCAAGTTTCCCTTAGGTTTCTTTATCCTCGCAGAAATAGATCGCTGGAAGAAACGGCGGACAAACAGCGGACAAAACTAAGTCTCTGACATGAACGGAAGACGATGCTTCAACGGAGGACGTATTGCAAAGGAGAGCGTGGGATTATAACATAAAGTGTATATATATATACTCACAAAATTAAAAAAAAAATCTATTGACCTCATTCTCGTCTACTATCATATTCCAATTTAAATATCTTGCACAAACTCGTCAGTAAAATACATTCTTATTGTTTCTTACGATATTTCGACAGTTGCTTTTTGTCATCATCAGGTGATTGTAGCACACGAACAAATATATGAATTTTATTTTGGTAACAAAATAGAAACAATTCAACTACTTATATAGTTATGTACTACACCCAATGACAAAAGCAATTGTCGAAACGTCTTGAGTGTTTTAAAAAAATAGTCTACTTACAGGGTCCTTCTAAATATTGAAATAAAAAATAATTTGTTTGAGGTTTATATGTAAATACGAAAGAGAAAGCTTCTTTTATCATTCCTTCCTTCAAAACGAAATTGAATTTATGTAAGATGATGTCTTTTCCGTGCAGAATCTCATTTATTAAATTAATTACAATATCTCCACGTTTTCAAAATTCCAAAATCATACAAGATGTTTTATTGCATCTCTTTATTATGCTACAAATTCTTGAGTAACCAGAAAGTAAAAGTGAATCAGCTGCTTAATGAAATCTTAATAGAACAAATAAACAAATATTTGTGGCCTGAATAACGAACAGAATATTGGAAAGGAATGAAGTCGATAATACCGTGAGTATAAAAGGAAACGAGAAAATTACACAGTTGTAAATAGTGAAGTCGCAGCTCGGGGAATCCCCATCGCCACCTCGGAGTGCGGCGAGTGGTAACAGAAACCTAGCGGAGGGCGCAATTCGTTAAAAGGAACAGAACTTCAAACGGAGAATTTACCGGCTGCGCGCACTGTTTCGAATACAAAACAACTCGGGGGCCATCGATTACGCGAGTGTTCGTGCGCGCCCAGCAAAGCCTCCACGAAGGAACCGTCGAAGGGGTTGGGGTGGGGTGGGGGGAGGAAGAAGAAGAAGAAGAAGAAGAAGAAGAAGAAGGGAGGGTAGCCTTTGCAAACGCGCGCCACTCAACGCCCGCTGCGGGAACGCTCCAAACGGACGTAAAAAAAAAAGCGACGAGAGAAGGAAAAAAAAACCTTTTCAAGGAAATGAGACGCCTCTTGAAATATTAAATGTAGGAAAGGAGATAAAGTCGCAGATCGAATAAACCGGGAAAAGTAGTTCATTCTGGGAGGGAAGTGAGGAGAACCACCGCTGCGATGACTCAGAAAAGTGAAGAAGCGTGGAGGTGCTGTGTGCCTTGTGCACTTGAACACAAACAGCGTGCACACGAGCGGTGCGATGCGGCGCACTGACGAACTTTACGACTCGGCTCTGGCAAATGGGTGGAACTCCTGCACGGCACTGGGAGCGCACGTCCATCATAGTGAAGCGAATATATTACGGGAGAAACCACTAAGAACCGATCTGATTTTAGGAAATTTCATTTTCTCTCAAGATAAGAGAATCAATAGTGAGTGTTGAGAAAAGAAAATATAAATATTAATTGAATATTTGTAATAACGCTTCATTCCATCACATATATATTTAAATCCTCTTAAAATATGGGAGACAGTGTGATGAATTTTACTCAAGTTTTCCTCTATTGTGCTAAATTTCCCCTAAAAAAAGAACTACCAACCGTTGGTTATTATAACAATTATAAACTCTCATAGATCTTAAAATAAAAGACACACCTCGGGCCAACATTATATCTAAACTTCTGAAAATAACATTGACAGGTCCATTTACGGTACTCTTTTGGGATAAAACCATATCATCGACTCTAATTTATTTTCTTGAAGTTTAAGGTGACGCATTTTATACAAAGATATCCAATTAGTTTTTACCTACTCCATCAATTAATCTGAAGGGCCATAAATTTTGCATTTTGCTCTTTCCTTAAGTGGAGGGAAATTGGACTGCACCTCTAAAAGTTATAACGAGATGAACTGGACCTTCTTGTTTGATAGAAAGTACGCGTGGACTGTTGCCAAAAGCGGTATCGGAAATGCATCATTAATCTCTTTTGATATGAAGCTGCCTCAGTTTCTTTTGTAAGCAATAGTACCATCTTGAATGTCTCTCATTATCGAATCTGTTTTGGTTTTTGTTCTTCCTTTGGTTCATTTTATCACGAAAAAGATAAAAGGGACTCACTGATTTATCTTAATTATTTATAAATATCGGAATATTGACCATTTTTCACAAATAATTTATGTATACCTATGTTATAACCCATAGGTTATCACGATTTTTTACCATGCAATTCTGAAAAGGTCAAAATAAAATTAATTTTCATAACTGTGCTCCGGATTTGCAAATTTTCAATTGGAATTTACTTACCAGAAATGTTTTGAGAAATGAAACAGGAAGAAATAATGTGTTATAGTCATGAATACAAAATTATTCAATGACTGTTTCTATAAAACTCTCATCGTGCACACTTAATTTGCTAGAGAAATTTACCAAAAATGTCTCGTCCTCGCACAAATCAATACACTGACGACATTAAAATTCTATCAACCTACTCGCCAAGCCTCTGGGCAATCCTGCAAAATCAAATAACTCTCGGAGGTTTCGGCATGTGTATCTCATTACGCAACTATTTCTCGCCAAGTGGAATCCAACCCGCAGGCGGCAGCGGCACTCGCTAAACAAGAACGAAGCGTGCAGCGCGCGAAAAGGGGTCGAATGCCTGGCGTTCCGCAGGCGTCGCGAAGGGGTGCGGGCGCAAAGCCTTGTGATAAAAGGGGGAGGGGGAGGGGGAGGAATGAATTCTCAGCGGAGGTGAAGTGGAGGAGAAATGGAGTCTCGAAGGCAAGTGGTCTGCGTATCTGATGTTCGAGGACAGACATAAACTTCGAGCAAATAAACTAAAAATCTACGAGATCCTATGGTTGTACGGAAAACGCAAGGTATTTGTGGAATTCAATACAAGAAGTGTTTCTACAACATAGACACTAGATTTTGAAGGGACATCACAAGCTTACGAAAGCGTTTTATTTGAGTCACATACGACTTTGGAATTTTCACATCACGAGTCTTTAAAAATGTTGATGCATTTAACATAAAAATAAACTTCCTTGAACATTTTCTACATCCAGTGTCGTATATCGATCGAGAGAAAAGAACATTTTTTGCAAATATCACTGAATATCTATAATTGCGATACACTTGTAAGCGTGGATACGGACATTTCCAGTTCCTTTTGAAATTCTTAAGATTATTTTTTGTTCATACGACCCAAATTAGTCTGTAATCAATATTTTATATTGAACTGAAAATATGGTCATTAAACTCGAAATCTCCCCCAGAAAAAAAAACTTTAAGGTTTCAAAATAATCGTGTAATATTTGAGAGATATCTCATGCCATCCAATTTAAATAAAGAAAGAAAGTTAAGGATAAATGAAAGATATGGTGTTGTCTACTAGTAAAATATTTGTTCAGCTTAGTACTTTCGCTAGCTTAGCTGGCATCTTCAGTCTAAAATAAAATGAAATACAAAAATATAAATAATATGTAAAAATGCAGGGTATATGAATTTTTGTTAAGTTTATAAACATTTGAAATTTGTTAAAATTATGAACATACTACACAAAAAAACTTTCGAAATTAAGAATGATAAATTAAACGTCGTTTGTTTGTTGCACATTGTTTTCATGTTATAAAGCTTTGTCGGCTGCATAGCAGCCTAACATATGTAAAATGACAATAATTAAAATAAAAGTATAACATGAAAGTACACGATTGAGATGTAAAAGCAGTATCGAAAGAAGTGTAAAAATTAATGAAATATGAAATTATGAAATGAAATAAGGAAAAGAACAATGAAGAATGAATAGAATAAAACGAGACTAAGTACAAGTGAGTAAAGCGACAAAATTACATACCTGAGTATTGAGGAAAATTTTTGGCAAGTGCGCGGAGGGTGTAGAACGGATGTCATTATATGGTAAATGATAAAGGGTTGGTGAGGCGGTGGTGAGGGTAAGGGGGTGTTGGAGTTTTCCAGGAATTGGTGGCAGAAGACGGAAAGAATTTCTCAGGGTTTTAACTGTTTGGAGTAGGGTGCAGTGCACTGGTGAGTTGGGGTGTGAGAAGAAGGGAATTTGAAGGCTAGTTTCTCTAGAGTGGAATGAAGATCAAGGATTTGAACATTTAATAGGAAGATGATGTTTTTTAGGATACTATGGATATATAAAATTTCTAATTTGATCCGAGGCCAAAATATATTTTCTACTTCTAATATATCAAGATCCTTCTCAATGTTGAATGTGTGTTTGTTTTCTATCAGGTGGTTGGCGAAGTGAGAGACAGTAGTGTTATTTTTCCATGTATTTATGTGTTCTTGTACTGTGTTTGAACGTTCTTCCAGACTGCCCCACGTATACGGAAGGACAATCACTGCATGAGAGAGCACACTCCACTTCAGAGGAGATGGGGGGTGGGATCCTTAGTATATAATAGGGTTTCTAAATTAAACATTTCCCACGTCACTTCTTTAACCCCACTCTTGTATCCACATTCAAACCTGTATTTATCCCTTATCGAGGACAAATTACCAACAAAATTGCTAACACTTTTTCTTCCTTGGGTTACAAGACAGTTTTCAAAACATACAACTCTATCCGAAACCAAATTTTTGCGACCAACAGACGCCCACCCATACCCCCATCCTAGAAAAAAAGTGGAGTATACCTTCTGTCTTGTAATGTTTCTGATGTCAAGTATGTGGGAATGACCGGTAGGAAATTTAAAATCAGAATCAAAGAACACATTCACGCCTTACACAACAATAGCGTTCAATCTCATTCTGCCGACCACCTGCGCCTTTTCACCCACTCATCCAACGTTGATCAAAACGTACACATCCTTAAAATAGAAAACACTTTCAGAAAAAGATTAATCGTAGAAAATTTCCACATTCGTAAATTATTAAAACAGAACGTCCCTCTGTGCCATGAACATATAAGCAACCTTTCTCCTTCATCCCTTCTCCTGGAATAATCAAATTTACTACTGGACTTTCCCGGTCAGTGCCTGTAGTTCTTAAACAGCCTTCCAGTCCAACCTTTCGGCACATTTGCCCTTCGATACTAGGCATTGTTAGGTACGTTCAACTCACTTATTTATATTTTTATATTTTCATTTAGTTGCAGTTTATATCTCTTATTCACAGATTCATTCTGCATTAAATTGTTGCTCTGTTTCCAATACGCTTAGAAACTTAACAAAAGTTCTTGTACTTCCCCTTCTTACATATTGTTTATATTTATGTATTTTATGCCTTTTGGGGAAGTTCAGGCCATGAGACCTGCTCTTCTACCTAGCCGTTGGACTTGGGTAAGGAGAGATGTTGGGTTGCCGGGGAACTTATGGTACAGAAGCGACATTTGTTTGGAGTAAGTGAAGGAAACCCCAGCTGAAAACTTCTCCTAGTTCGGTCGAGCAGGGTTTGAACCCACGCTCTACCGCTTAGCGGGATTGTGGAGGCGGAGACGCTACCTCTAGACCACCGCTGTATTTCGTTTTGTTTTAGACTGAAGATGTCAGCTAAGCTGGCGAAAGAGCTATCTGAATAAATATTTTACTAGTTGACAACACTACATCTTTCATTTATTCTTAAAAATGAATACTAGTATTGCCTCACCAATATCCAACAAAGAAAGTTAATATTACAAGAAATACCCAAAATGTGAAAAATTGAGTCACAATTTTACCACAAAGAAATGTTAGTTTTATTTTCTTTCAGTAAAAATTCAGAAGCAAGGTGTTCTAGTGGTTAAAGAAATTGCGTTTGAGTTTCATATGGCATTTCGTAATCAGGATACCAAAGAAATCTAAAGAGGAAAATAATCGTACTAGTTGTGGGAAAAGAAGGGGTGACACTCCGAGACAAATTGAATTATTCGTTGATGGAAGATCTGTCAATTTTTAATAAAACCTGTGCAATGAAGAGGAAGGTACAAAAACTACTGATTTGCTATAGTGAGTGAGAGAAAGATTACGTGAGCATTACGTCAGTTGCAGCAATTTAACGTTACATTGTGTGAAGCGAAGCCAACGCGAGCGCAGTGGGGCAGACACCCTCTTACCAGCGTGCTTCCTTATTATGATCAGAACTCATGGCTCTTCGTGAAGAAACACTTATGTCAATATTAATACTTTGAAGAGACCATTCAGAAAGCTGACGTTGCCATAGAATACACCATAACTTTATGTTCGTAAATGCCGAGACAGAAAATTATTCTGCCAAACACGCTATTGCGTAATGTAACGCATCGTGCAATTACATAATGTAGAACTTAATCTTGTAACTTGTATTTTTATTCCATGTAATAGATATCATTCTCATCAATCATGATAACAATAATAACAATTACTGTTATATGTATTAATGGATTTTGCAAATAACGTTATTAAACTATTGAAACAATTACAAAAAAAATATAAAATAAAATAGATTGATGAAATAGAACTGGAATAAACATTATTCTTTAATTTTAGTAAATACATTTATTTTAAAAAAGTATGTCACTACTATTTAAATTATATGTCATTCACATTATTCATTAAAATATATTAACATTAAACCAATTTTTGAATAATATATGTTTTAAATATCCCTAAAAGTCTTACTTCAAATATCCTCAAAAGTAGTGCACATCAATTAATTCTACTTCTAATAATTAGTACTCAAGGAATATATGTATAAATGAATTTTCAAATAAACTTCTTTTATGACATCTCCCCAAATAGTGAATCGATGCTGTATGCGATTCTTCTCATCTTGACTCCGTGTTCAAATCATTTTGAGTTACACTACGAAAGACCTTATACCGTGACGAATGTCGATGAACAATGGCGAGTCCCACACCCATCAAACAGACGCATCTTGCTCTCTTTCTGTACTTGTGTGTACTTGTCTGTACTTGTGGCGAAACGCTGTGAAATGAGAGTGAAATCACTCGAGAGATTGGCGTGGTGGTGGGGGGGGGGAGGAGAGAGGGACGAGTATTCGTCTGTTTATGATAAAGCCTTCAGTTTCGCAACGCCATCTCCGGACACTATCTACCAGGAAGCATTAATACGCATGTCTAGTACCTCATAGGTCGATGTTGGGATGGATGATTAATTACCCAAGACAACCAAGAGCTACTTGTATGTGTTGCACTGTGGTTTATGATCGGATTCTTCATGTCTAATGCCATTCTGTAAAAGCATAATTTATCAAGGCACAAACACTATCTACAACGATGTATAATTGCATATATTTCTTTCGTTTTCCTACATATTGAGGAGATTACTGTGACGACCCGGGAATGGAACACATAACTTATGTCCTGATTGCAAGGGTGTTAACCACAACTCCACCCGTTCGCATTTCCACCGAGACCTCACGGAGTAGAGTTCTGGAAGGCGAATGAGTGATACGATGCTTAAAATTGTAGCCATTAAAAAGGAGGGTTCAATTGCTGGCTCGTCGCCATGTTAATCTGGCAGTAGTTTTTCAAATGTGTAATTGGTAAATAACAATATTTAATCATTAAAGTAACCGAATATATAATTGACGATACTTCAATCCAGTAAATTTGAAAAAAAAAAAAATGAATAAAAGTAAACCTTCAGTTAGAAGTTATTCCTTTCTACCGCAACTTAATGGAACATCATCATAAATCATAACTATCAGAAAACAGTTAAAATATTTCATGAATTGCTGGTTGGGAAAAAGGCGTAATGGTTTGATATTCTGAATTTATCAATGAAGCGACATTTTTACGAATATGAAGTGTACATAATATTTTAAATCTTAATTTAATTATGATTTCAAGCTATATAACTGGAACCTATAAAACTAGAAAATATTATTCAATAACTCTTTGTAATGTAAGAAAACCCTTTTTAAATCATGTTTGATACTATCTCTTGTGATTTGCTTTTCTCGTAGGAGACAACAAAAAGTTAAAATGTTAAATATTCGGAAACGTGGGGAGAAAGGTTTCTAGCTACTTAAAACTTCCGTTGCTACTGCTTTGAAAATATCACCTTTCGAGTTTTCATTTAAATAAACTTTCATTTTTCTGAACTAGAATTTTTTAAATTATTTTAATTTTTGAGGCAGTGAATTAACAGACTCCGTGTACTTCTTAAGGTAGTACTAGCGTAGGTAGAATTAAATCACTAAAATACCTGAACACGGAAAAGATACACAGAGTAACATGTTCTTGTTGTGGGTCAACGTTAGAAAAACATACCTCCCCGGCCATATTAAAGAAATAATTGCAATTATAATTGATGGTGTAATACATTGCGTCTTATGGAGGAAACGCTTATCTAAAAAAAGGACCAACTTTGAAATCACGAAAAAGATGGAAAATTACTTTGTTTTGTAATAAATTTTTCTTGGTATTTTTTACATAACTTTTATATATAGGTCATCGGACATTTGATAAGGATATTTTACTTTTTGTGAGGTTAGATGCATAAATCACGAAGCGCCATGCCACCCTGGTTTTTCAATCTCTTATACATTTCAAACGAGTCAAGCGAGTTCCTGAAAATTTTTTGTACACTAGTATTAACTAGATGCAAATTAAATAATGTTTTTTATTCATTGTCATTCATATTGTTGTGTTTTAAAATAATCTGAATAAAAAAAAAACATTTAAACATCACAGTGATTTGACTAACTTGGAGTGATGGTCCACCTTAAACACGAGATAGAAACAAACTGTAGAATTATGTCGAGGCATAGAAGAAAACTTTCGTGGCTAACTTATTCTTGGTGACAGTCGAGCGTGGAGAAGTGCGTCAGCTGTTTTCGTCGCCTTCTTATCTCCGCTCGCTTGTTTCACTCACTGCGCGTCGCGTCGCTGGTGGTTGTCGGTTTCTAGTGCTGCCGCCTCCGTCGCCGCCGCGGATTTAAAATCCTCCCGAAGGATTCTGCTCACGCCGTCAGTCAGAGGGGGTATGAGATGGAAGAGGGGGGGTGTAGCGAAGGGAGTTCGTCCAAGAGCTTTGATGCTGAGTCCTGGCGGAAGCATAGTGGAAACGGTGCAACCGAAGCGGAAAGCAGCGTGCCTCCGGCTGGCGCTCGCCGCTTAGGCGGAAGATGTCAGAGATGGAAGGCGCCTCCAGAGAGTTACCAGGGCATAGACACCTCACCTTTCGCATTTTGCTCTTCACTTCTTTCTTGTATCATTCGCTCTATATTCCTGAACCCTTCCTCAATTTCCTCCTCTCATTTGCTCTTGTATCGTTTACATTCGAAATCCTCTTCGACTTGGATTGTTTCTCACGATAATTCTACAACTTCGACCTTTTAGTCGCGCGATAGTTCCCTCTTCGAAACCTGACCTTTCGTTTTCTTATTCAAATGATTTATTGCGAAATGCTCTCTTTTCGAAGAGCAATTTCATGTCCCTGTTGGATTCTTCAATGTAATTAAGTTGATCCTGGGATTATATCTTCTCGAATAGTTGTTTTATATCTTCTCGAAATAAAACGCATAAATTTTCAAAGAAGTAAAAAATATCGTGTAATGTGTTTCAGTTATATTCAATTGGATTGAAGTTACACTCTTCAACATTAAGTTTGTTCTATAATTCGTATTGACATGACTAAGGTTGAGGTGTGATCCATTATTATATTAGATTCCATAAAATTGGAGTTAAAATGACAGGATATAATATACTTAAGTATTTCTTAATATTATATAGGTTTAAAATATCTTATTACTAGCGAACATAGTTGAACACTATGTTCATTTCGTAAATGGAATATAGATTATTATTCTGAAATATTTTAACACTTTGAGAGAAGATTACAGTAACTGAAGTAAAATTCTCATACCCTTCATAATATTTATTAAGTTTTGTATCATGAAATATAAGTTCTCCAGGTTTGTATTTAGTTGAAATTGATAAAAACGTTCTATGTTGAAAGAGCATCAGTACGACGCTATGTAAACTCATTTAAATTGTGAAACAAATTAAATAATTGAACACTAACTCAAAATATTATTTGTTTTCGTTCCATAATTCATCGTTTCTATTCTGTCGATGGTATTTTCTTGTAGGAGCATTTAATTTTCCTCCCGTTGATTATCGATTTGCTTTCTTTATATGTGTTCTCTCTTTATAAGTCTGTACTTCTTAACGAGATATTTTACACACCTTTCCGACAGCGAAGTAAAATAAGAACATTGGCCCAAAACTCTCCTCCCCTTACTTAGTGCAAGCCGTACACTTCACCAATGAGAACGCGGCGATGAGGCAGATATTCCAGCAACATCTTCGTTTACGTCATCAAATATGGCGAAGAAATAAATGAATGTGGCAACGCAATTCATTCATGTTACTACTGAAGCTGTAGAAAATCGCTGAGGAAATGTAAATGCAGATTTTTAATTTACTGAAGGTGATTCAATTTCTTGTTTGGCTTGTAGACTCCGATGCCACTGAAATACTGCAAATGAGTAAACTCTGAAGGTATATCTTACGATTTACATATTGTTTTATACTGAAGGTGTTTGAACCATAATTCACATTCATGGCCACTTCGATGGACAAAGAGTCTCTGAAGTATGTTCGAATTTCATTACAACTCAAGAGTTTCTAGGTAAAGGTCATTGAATATTCTTCAAGTCAAGGGCAACATAAAATAGCACATTAACTATTCATTACTTTATGTGTTCTTCTTTTATCGTATATACGTGACGAGATATTTTATTCGCGACACTGTTTCCCGCTCGTCTCTTATTTCATATCGTTACTGCAATTACAATTAAGGGCAACTTTCTTCGCTCGACGAGTACAGCGCTGGTCCTACCGGTCTTTATGGTTCCTGGCTATTAATTATAAAGTCCCATGAAGTATGACAAGACGCAAAAGAAGAAGCAAGAAAGAAGGAACGCTTACAACGCTTTCTATCGCTAGATTTATTGTTGGAGGAACTCTGTTAGAGGAGCGTTGTCATCGCTCGATATAGCGCGCGTTTCACCACTTGAGATCATGTTGGTTGCGGCGGAAGATACCACCACCGTCGCCATCCTCGCGATGCCTGGGGCTTTTGCGATACATAACACACGGATCTAGAAGCATAGGTACGAGTCTTGCTCTGAACACACCTTTCAAAGTCTCACACTACGGAACCCTCCAAGAGGCTAAGGGATAATTGGAACCAATGGGATAATAAAATAATAATAAACTTTATTGTCAAAAAAGCATAGTAAACTGCGTATGACCTCTTGGGGGACAATAAACTATGTTACTACACATAAACAAGCAAGGGACCATCTCATCAATTCCGATCAAGGACCCAAGGGTAGAGGCGGATTCATTGTCTTCATTAACGGAGTTTTATTAACAGATGTCGACGGTATTATTATCGTCCTCAATGGTTTTCAAACATGGAACATAAATACATAGTATAATAATAAAAAAAAACTGATAGTAACAACAAATGTAAATAAATTCTAATAAAATGTTATTAATAATGAGTACGATAAAGCAAAAGAGTAGAGACATATTATTTAAGTGAAACAGACACAAACAAATATATTTTTTCTTTTGTTCTTCTTTTATTTTATGTGATCCATTACACCCATATCGGGAGGAAGTATAAAAGCTTACTTTCGAAAAATAAATAAAACGTACACATATTAATATAAATTGGTGCTCTTCTTTTCGTCATAAAGAAATACACATAAAAGGAATCAGAAATTACGAATTTTCTATAAATAGAGAATTCATAGTTGAAATACAGCTCTTATCATCTACGACAAATCTCACTCCCATGTTTTGTATATATTAGCACAAAGCATCAAGTCTTCTGGTTAACATATTCTCACATATGACACCATAATGAAATTTAGAAAATAAGTCTGAAATCCGTGATCATTAATAACGATTATATGACAATTCTGCTACCAACAAAACATTGTAGGAATAAATGTTACAAAAATATATCAATAAATTGATGTAATAATTATTTTATATAATTAATTTCATGAGATAGTCGTAAAAAGCACTACTGTTACAAAAATATCAACAAAATTCAATATGGTTATTGTGTTTTATCTACAAAGAAAATCACGGAAAGAAATTTTATTGTTTCCACACATATTAGGTTATCAGTCAATCAAATTAGACGATAACGTTGCGTGAAACATGATCTTATCAGTTATAGAACATACAATTAATTTCATTATGACAAATTATCTAACTGGGACAATGACGGGAGTAGTTTTTTTCAGAATTGAAGACCGAAAACAAATCAATATAAGGTAAAGCAAAAGAAAGTGAGACTATGATTCATTTATACCAGAAAAGTTTCATTGTTGGTTACCAAGTATTGACTGTATATCACACCATCTATCTGTGCGTTTATCAATCTCTCATTAGAACATTAATACGTAACCATTATAATGGTTTTCGGAGGTCCAGACTGGTCATGCGGTTACATGTTTGTCACAACTTTCTGCTGTTGTTATAAATTAATCTACTTTAAAGATGAACTTTCTATATGCATTATTGAAATTGAAGTACACAAATCATCATAATAAAACTGCAAGGACAATTTAGAGGTGTAATTTTGGATTGTAACTGTTAGATTTGATTTTAAACTATAATAAACATTGTTTCACCCCGTAGCTCTTGAATCAATGGTGTAGAAAATAGAAAATAACCCATGTCACCCTAGTAGTGATAAATCCGTAACTCATTTTATTCCCTCTACTTCCAATGAAGTGTTAACGCTGTTCCGAAGTTAAAAGTATTCATACGTTCGTGATTCTGGCGTCATTGGTGGTGACGATGGTCGTTGTGGTGACGTGGATAAGTGCGTAGGGTCACGTCTTGACCTCCGTGTCGTGCAGAGGCGTTCTCCGAGGTCACTCCTCTAAGGAGGAGACAGCAGCGATGAGAATACCTTGTCTTGCTCATCGGATGTTATTCTCGTGCTCCCCAGCGATATGACTACGAAAGGAATCTACGCAGAGAGGGTGCTTATACGTAGAAATTTACTGAAAGATCTTCCCGCGTCATGTATCATGACACCAACCACAAGAAATGGTTGATACTAAAATATTAATGTAATGTTTTTATTCACAAAAATATTATAATTAATTATAAGCATCCACAGAATATTATTTCATTCTAGTGTTGTTGTTCATTTAACATTTTTATTGTAGTTTATTAAGCGGTCCGTGTACTTAAAATAAAATATATATTATGACTACATAAATACAGATACTAGAATAAAGTTTATATTATTTCTGTAGTGTTTTACGTTACCAATATTCATTTCTGGAACGTACAATGTGTAGAAAATTTATTGTGTTTAAAGAATGTTTAATGTGTTAAAATAAGCAATGTATTAGAAGTATACATTTTTATTCAAAAAATATTTAATGTGGCTGCAACTGATAGTATTTACGTAACGTACGCGTATATATTTGAGAAATTAATCTTCTTCTATATAAAAATTAAATGCTGTTCGTTGGTAAGCGCATCACTTGAGAACGGCTGGATCGATTTGACTATTTTTTTTTAAATGATCGTAACCGTCAGGAAAAAGGTTTTAGGGAAAGAAATATTGGAAAAGCTGCCTGAAAAATTGAAAATTTCGGAAAAATTCGAAACTCACGATTCGAACAATGGATATGCGTAATTCTTTTTTTGTTTTCTTTGTTATGGTCCTGGAAAAGTTTTCAGGAAAAAAAATTTGGGACATTTACAAAGGCAAGTCAGAAAATTCGGACAAACTGCAAAACTCGACCATAACTGACGATAGGGACGACATATTTGGTTCATTCTTTTCTTTTTTTTTCAGTTGAATTGTGATTCTGTTGTAAGTTCATCTCAAACAAATTTATTAAAATTTCAATATATACATATTTCAATGTATACATACACACACACCAAAAAGCATATTCCTCTTCCGTGTCTAATAATTTTTACAAGGATGCTAGTTATTACGGAGCAATAAAAATAAGAATATATACGAGAGAGAAAGAAGTTTACAACCTACGCCGAGAGCATTGAGCCTTGGAGTAATGTCGGGCGTATGACGTTTCTGAAACCTTGGTACATAGGAATGGAATCGCATGGGGGTCGCTGTGCCATCCGCGCTCCTTCTGGTACCTGGTACCATGCCGTACTATTGCGATGATTTGACCGCTGTGCCAGGAGGCGCGAAGAGTCTTCAACCTCTATCCACAAGAACTGGTTCCGCGATTTTGTAAATGTTCTTTGTTTGAAAGTGACTGATTGAACGGACTTGACTTCAGGGAAAATACGTTGTTTCTCCGAATGAAAACAACAATCTCCCGCGACCGTCATGTATTATATTCCTTTGTAGGAAACCTTAAAATTTAACACCAACAAGATTTTTATCAATCTCTTTAAAAGATAATTCATTAAACAACTCTTTGTGCTATAAAGAGCAAGTTCAACTTGATTAATTTTCTGTCGTGTACTTTCCTTGAAACTGAACAGGATTATTTACTAACGAATCATACGCAACGTTTCAACGACCTTGCGCTTTGCATGAATTTAGTGCTCTTATACGATATGCGTGTCGAGAAATAAAGTTGTTAAGTTTACGCATCAGTTTTAAGAGTAACACTAGCGTGGCACCAGCGCAGCGGTAGAAGTATGCAGACGGTTGCTCGTTTTCTTTTCTTACTTTCTGGCTCTACGTTCAAGCCCACGTATATATTTTTTTTTTAATTCACGATATTGTTAAAATAAATTACGTTTCTCAGATTGTAATACTATGAAAAATAATTTTATTATTATAAAAATTAAAACGAAAATAATATTAAAATACAATAAAAATGGTGCCTCCTTTTCAAAGCCTCAATTTCTCAATAACATTTGACAGGCGCTTTTTCGAGGGATTACGATGGGTTTTTTTATTTCGATATTTTCTTTCAACCGCTTTCAAACAGGGTTGACAAACAAAAAATATTTTTAGATGTTTCCTGGAATTGGTACGTTCATTGTTAGACCAACAGCATTAGTTGGTTGCACAGATTGCAGGGGTTCTAATGACCCAGACGTTAGGCAACCCCTATAACCTCAATTTAAAAAAAACGAGGGATTGCACTAAGGATTTTGAACCATAAGCTTGACTTGTTGAGAATGTCCGACAATCACCAAGAGGAAAATTTCTCACGAACAACTCCAATAATTTCATTCCTAACTAGACAAAAATGAATAAATCTTCCATTTCAAAATCTCGGATATACACCTATAATTTTCACAAAAATGACTTGTTTAACTTCCAAACATAGAATTTAATCCTTCCCTATAATACACACAGAAATTTTACTTATGTAATTTCTACATATAGAATTTAATTCTTTCTTACTTCTTTAACAATGTCAGTTTCTCCAGATCTTTAGAAAATAAATTTTTGAAAGTGAAAATAATGAAATGTTAAAAGGAAGAAAATAATTCGTTTGACTCTCCATCCGTGCTTTTAGAGTTTTATTTAAATTACAAGTGTGGAACATTATCGCTCTCAAATTTTAATGATTCCGTGTGATAATTATGAGTTAAGATCAAAGGAATGTGTTTAGAACGTCAGTACTATAAACCTCTTTCATAAATCAATGCTCCAACGCAACAACCGAACAATAAGATCCGATTCTCTTTCTTAATTCATTACGTATCGAGGTACTAACAGAGAGTAAGAGCGTAAAGGATTTAAAGCAGTTATTATATAACCCAATTAGGACATCCTTGGGAAGCTGTACATCCTAGAAATCTCCCTCCTCCTCGTTCCAGTGAGGTGAGGAAAAGCATTCGCCGCTTTCTGCCCACAGCTGCGTCCTCCCCTCCCCCCCCCCCCC
>NNCF01126256.1:1225343-1241684 GCA_002313205.1 Laupala kohalensis | reverse complement strand
TTATTATTATTATTATTATCTGTCAGTTACAACGGCGTAGTATATACAGAAATTACGAAAATCTAAATTCAAAAGATGTCCTCAAATACTTATCTTTCAAATTATTTGCACAATAAAACGAATTAAGTCCTTCCAGAATAAACACAAAATGAGTGTTGCTTGGCCACTTTTTATCTTATCATTAAATACAGGCGAAATAACGATCATTACGTTCAACATTTTATTTTTTTTAATTTATTTTTTTATTTGTATCGGAGTAAATTTAAAAAAATGAAGCAAATATTTGTAGTTGTTTAATCACTCTTAAAAATTGTTGTTGCGAAAAATTTGTTGTCTGATTTATAATGTTACGTTGAATAAAAATGATCCCCGGTCCCGTCTACCTTTCTCATTCAATATTACTTGATAAACCTTTGCAACGTCAATTGCGATGGACCGGGACTCGAACCCGTGACCCCTGAAGGGGTATGTGACCCAGGTTCACCGGATCAGGCCAGGTGGAAGTTGCGTACGGGCTTGGGAGTCGAGGTGGGTGGCGGGTGTTAACAGTGGATAGCACACCTGCGGTCAGACCAGGAGGTCCCGGGTTCGAGTCCCGGTCCGTCGCAATTTTCACCTGACTTTTGACGTTGCAAACACTCCTCCACGAGTAGGTACTCGGAAGTTGCGAGTTAAAATTATAAACCTTTGCATACACAAAGAGTCCAACCGCCTCCACACTACATTCCACCGGTGACTTTCTTCTGAAACGAAGGGATTATTTTTCACATTATTTTCACTTTATCATAAACTCAAATTCCACAAAGCTCATGTTTCCGCGAGGGACAGAGTCGGAGAAAGCGTCGCTGGGGCGCGAGAGAGGAAATCGGAGCGACTCGACGCGTGTGCGATGTGTCAATATTTCATCCACGTGCGGTGCGTCGGTCGCCGGTGGCGCGGCACGGTGGCAGGAGAGGCGGCCGGCGACATGTGCACTGGAGCTATACACATGTGACTGCTGCGTTCGCCACCTCGCAACACTGCATTGCTTCTGCAGCCTCTGGCCCAGTGGTCCGTGAGAGGACAACGCTTTCTTAAAGGACGTATCACTCATTCGGCGACACAATGATGCAACCGTAGAATATGATTACAGCAGATGGAAATATCTAAAATAATGACACCTTCAACCAACTTTAAAGATCCAATAATATTCACATTAATTTATATTAGTCAATGGATACAACTACTACCCACTCAATGTTACTGCTGATGTAATAAGCTCCTGAAGTACTCTTGCTGAAAATTAAATTTCTGTTTTCCTACTTCTCAGTTAAGTGTTGGTTTTACCGGATGAGCAATGTTTTTTGACTGACCATTCTTGTAACTTGGGTTATTTTCATTACTAATTACATAGATGCAACAAAAAAAAAAAAGAGAGAGAGAGAACATCCCGATCATATTAATACAATAGACTTTGCGAATCATCAACTTCTGATTTATTTCGATCACCCAATTATGTGGCCCACTAGGAGAAAGCCTGACGAAATGCATTATTGGATCAGTCCCGGCCTGTTTCAAGCTCATTATCACAAGAACTGTTTCTATTGTTTCATAAGCCTAATTTTTAAAGGAAGGGTTCGGTGTGAGAGATTGAACAGATAGCTATCAATCCGTGAAAATTGATTATGTCATGTAATTTTGTTATTTTTAATTTTTAGAAAAACATTGACGTATTCATGAAGTTAGAAGTGAATTGCATTAGTAATTCACAGAGCCATTTGTTCAAACTTTTCTGAATAGTTCAGTTAAAACATATATCCCTTAAAAGGCTTTAAATGAAATTAAAGTAAGGATACTCAACAATATAAAATGAAAAGAAAAAAAACTTCCCTGAATGACTTATTACTATTATTAAATAATAAAAAATTTATTGTTGTTTCCGGTATACAATTTCTAAATAAAAATTCTCCTATTAAATTTTACTGAAGGAATAAAAATTTAACGCAATTTAAAAACTCATTCTTTGAATTATTCTAAAAACCTCCGGTGATTGCAGCATCGATGCATTATTTTTAATTTCGTATCCAAGCATCATGGTCTGCAAAATGCATGTATGGGATTTTTGACAATTTTTTCACTGTAGGAGTGAACTTTCTCTATTGTTTTACGAATTATTGTATTTTACACGAAATTACAGAGTCATAATAAAATTAAATCAATCGGTAGTAGTAAAGCCAAACCATAACCCATCTAAAGAAGCTAATACGTAGTAATATTGAGACTTCCAGTCAGGAATTGCGAGCGTTAGAAGGGGAAAGAGATGATGGGGTATTGAAGAAGAAGTGCCTTAGGGTAGATTTCCCTCGTCTTGCGGCGCACGTAGCTCCAAACACAAGAGCAGGATTCACAAAAGAAAGGCTTCAGACTGCAGCACTCGGTCTGTCAGTCCTAGAGCAAACGTCGACACCTCTGCGTCACGTGGCGGAGAGGGATTTAATTTCTGTTCCAATAGAGCAAACACCAATTAATCACACTGATTTGCACAGAGGAGGATTTAAAAGTTTGGCGCCCCTAGGCAGTAGTAAATATAGCGCTCTTTGAGAGAGGATATTATATACATATAATATAAATATTTTTACATTATTTATATAATGTATAAACAATGTAATAATCATATACATATTTTTATTATTCTTATTTATTATAAGGTACAAAGTAGTATAAACAATAACTATCTAAAAAACCAAAAATAAACGTACCTAAAACACTTATAACTTAGTAAACGTATACTTCTTAAAGAATCTTTGCTGATTCAACAGAAATCTTGAAAATCGAATTTCTGAGAACATTGAAAAAAAGCAACACATATTTAAAGAACAAACATTTTTCCAAATATTATTATTGTTCTGTCCCTTTATTTTGCCACCTCCAAAATCTTGCCCCCCTAGACAATTGCCTATATTGTCTATGCTTAAATCCGCCTCTGGAAGAACGTGTTTGGGAAACGGGAATCAACAATGAAACATGTATCTCTAGAACCCTATTCTGTCATTTTTTACACTTTTCGTAAAATACTATTTATTTATTTATTTTCAGAAAATTGAACAGAAAATAATGGAACTGAGACATTCCACCAAATGAAATGTTGAAATTAAAATAGCAAAATGAAATAAAATTAATCGTATCGTGTCCTTCAAAGCAATTCTTTTTGGTTTAAGTTAAATACAATTTCAAATTAACTTGTTCTGAAATGCTTTAGTTTCTCTGTACTTCTAGATCACTAGCCTACTAGATCATATACACGTGTGTGTATATGTCACTATTGTGTGTCTTCACTTGACTTTTTGTATTCAATAAAACGAAAGTTATAAAATTGTACACTAAGCTACAGTTAGTGTATGATTCGTTCGTTGTAGTGAATGTTGTCAATGATATTAATAAATTGACAACAAATGTCAACGTACCAATTATGAATGTTGTTGGTATGAAGGAATCAGAATAACTTCTAATGCACCTTAACACACCTAACTTGATGTTCTTTTTGATTTCCTCTATCATCCTTANCCCCCCCCCCGGAAAGACTCAATTCAGCATCTCGAATTGAAAATTACATAAATTTGACAACACATAAGTCAATACCAACCTCAGGCGAACAAAATTTTTGAGAATAAGTTTTCTACTTTCACCGTGTAATCTTGGAAGAGTAGTATTTTCTGAGAAGCGATGTAGGCGACAACTTTTTCTTCCACCCTCAGGTCCTGAGGACAGAGAGCAGGAAGTCCTCGTCTGCCTCGATGTCACGCGAGGATACTGCTCTCCCGTCCTCTCAAACTAAAGAGAAAGGCAGATATGTCGCATTTGAGGATTTTTTTGCTTTGAAATTGAGATGGTTTCTCCAAAGCTCAGTAAAGACTTCTCTGTTTTGAGGGATAAATTAAAAGAAGCAGAGTATTCACTGGGTTGCAAGTCATTAGAGCAAACATTGAACTGTCGTTTCCTGCCCGGTGGCAGACTGGAAAGTCCACACTCCATATCTACTCCATTAATATTAAAGAAGTAAGAAACCTTTATTATTATTATTATTATTATTAGACAAAATAAATAAGTATATGAAAATATTATCTCTTCAACAAACTGGAACGAAATATATATTGTAATTATTTATATTGGTTAAAATATCGATTTTTGACATCCCACAGCTATGTAGTATCTATATATCTTGGTGTGATTTGATTTAATAAAACATTTTATTTATTTCCTTAGAACTTATATGAAATTTGGAGATTTTATTCATTCATACACATTACATATCAATATCCATTTCATGTGTTTATAATAATTTAAACAATTGAAAGCTTTTGTTTTTTTAGTTTTTTCAAGAACTTTTAGAAAGAGATGAACTTTTAGAAATTCAATATGTGTGAGACAATCACTTTGTTTGAATAGAGAGGGAAAACAATGTTGAACAATTAGAGTTTCAAGCTCGAATATTCGAAGGCAATTAATAGTGCGTGCATGAGAGAAGGAATTTACGGGAAGTACAAGACGGAATGTTAAGATTACCCATTTCCTCATACTTGACTGTCACAGGTGGAAATCACACACATCAACGTTGAAGTTTAGTTCTAGTGTCCTCAAAATTTCACGCTCAAAATAATTGATAGACTAGAAACATTTGTCAATGACAAAAAAAATTAATATCTACTTCTCTAAACTGAAGAAGTATTCCTTATAAAGAGCAATAGTAACTTATGATGGAATCTGAGAAAAAATTCCAAAGAAATTAATACCAAAGAAATCCGTGTTGCAATTGTACACACACTTATGTATCACAAAATAATATTTTAGCACTCAAATATCAAAGAACACATGAAAATGTTATTGTTAACGTTGTTCTTTAACATTGTTAACATATTGTTAACATTCTTAATCGTTTGATTCGTTACTGTTGTATAAATTTGTAACAACAATAAATCTTTGGAAAATAACATAAATTCCAAATGAAGCGCAATATAGTGAGTTTATTTTTGTTTACATTTGGTCAACGTTGAATTTAAAACTCTGGAAATTTTATTGAAAATTCAGGCGTGAGTAACGAAGCAAAATATGAGTATCGAAATCATCTTGTTTCCGGTTGGGGTTCGTGTTATAGAAAATACAGTTTCAGTTCGTTTCGGGTTCCTGATAACTATTATTGTCATACCCGCCTATTCTGCCTCGTTGCCTTCCTTCCCTCCGGTATTGACTACGCATGCGGACAACGCAACTGCTTTCTCCGAACGCGTCCAGTCGCCGTGTGTGCAGGGAAGCGGTATGCAACTGATTGACAGCGAGAAGCAGGAGGAGCAACATTCGAGAGAGAGAGAACCGCTTCGCCCACGAATCGGTGGCGGCGCTGGTGGCACAGGCGGACGGCTCACATGCCCCGAGCTAACCTTGAACCTGCTTCTGCTTTCTCCGATCTGTCTCTCCCTCTCTTCCTCTTCTCGCAACGCATTCACTTACAGTTCGCGCTGCGCCGCTGTCACCACACCCCGCTTTGCGTACTCACCGCAAGAGGCAGCACCGTAGATAACGAACAACTACTTCCTTCCTTCCGAATTGTTTCGCAGATAACGCGAGTCTGAGAACACGCTTACTACATTCATTTAAAACGTACAATCTGTTGTCTTGGATTTTTAGAAATGAATGTTTTCTATTTCAGAATATGTTAATGTCGGTTTGTTTATTACTATATGAAAACGTAATTGAAGTGCCCGAACAAAAATTATGAGTTTCCAATAACTGAATGCTCGACATCTATTCGGGTATGTTCAAATGTGTCATTTTTCCTTTCTTTCTTAACCACAGAAATCATTATTTGTAATAACTGATCTTCTACTGATGACATAAAATTCATCATACTCTTTATTTTAAATTTGGTGAGAGTTGGAACACCGCTATGATTGTACTGCGTCATCAATGAAATAAGTCTCAACACGTTGTCATTATCGGGAGAGAAAAAAAAATCCAAAAAGTGAGTAAATAACAAGAACAACGTAGTTAGGAAAGTGATAGTGATTAACAATGATGCATTACTCGCACATTGCATCAGTGGAGTGCAGTCACTCGACGACGCAGAGTGAGCGCAGGACCACCCCGTGGCAATGTGGCGGATCTGGGGCGCTTTCACGAGGATTTCTCTCGTTTCCTGTCCCCACCCTCCGCGTCTTGGCCACCCTGCGGCATCTCCGAACCGACGCGAACATTGCACCCCTCTATCCCCTCCTGGAGGGGTGAAGTGGGAGAATTGGGTTGTGGGAAGTGGGAGAGGAAGAAATTCAAATATGTGTGATACAAAGTGGTACAAACAATCGAAATTATATCGTTTTTTATTTATATTTCTTTTAAAAATATTAAATCCGTCACTGCCCTTGATCGGAATTGATGGGATGGTCCCTTGTTTGTTTCCGGAAAGTAACTTAGTTTATAGCCCCCCCACGTGGTCACAAGCAGTTCGCAACTGCTTTCTTGACAATAAAGTTTATTAAAGTTTATTATCGTGTAAAGCATGGCGAAGAATGGAGCCAGGAAGTCGTATTTCAGCCCTTGAATATGCTGTGTGCATATTCAATTCGCGTACTAGTATCCAGATGATCCGATAATGATCGGAGCCATCATTTTACAAAGGCAACATAGACACACTGTTTATATTTATTGTCGTATTTCAATTTTAGATAATTTCTTTGCATTTCGTTACAAACCTGTATCTTACCTGGGGTTGTGGAGACGACATTTTGTACTTTGAGCACCTGCGCTGTGGTGATCGACATTTGCTGATACTCATAGTGTTCGAAAACGGAACGGTCACGATACTTGCTACAACAAGATATTTCATGATATATTGGTTACAATAAATGTATTCTATTGCAACTTTACAATCTCAGATTCTTTTTTAGAACCTAGCTAAGATTATTGGATAAACCTACTCATTTGTTATATTTATACTTGAATACTATTTCAAAAGTTACATTTGAAAGGTCTATAAACCAGTTCTCGAACACTGACCTACTGAGGATGCTTTTCAGCATCTTTCGTCGTGAAAAGAATGTCGGTCGTTCTGGATGCCTCGGGGGCATTTGTGACAGGCAGACGCTTGCCGAAGTCTCGGGGATTCACCTTCCAGAGGTTTGTTGGTGGGGCTTCGAACCCCCTCCACTTGAGAGACTCATTCGTTGGAGAATGAGTCATTGAGAGCTTTATTTCTCCGCCGACGATACCGAGAGCCGCAGGCGGGGAAAATTTCTTCACGTCGCCGCCATTCCAAACTGTAATTCTAGCTCCAGCGATCATCACTGTGATTCTAGATTTCATCGTTGCATTCTTTCCTGCTTTTAAGACATTATCTTGACGTTCAGAGATAGGATGACTTTGGGTAATTATTGAGATACGGAGAATTGAGAGATAAAATCTGAGATTTACAAGGAACAGATAACAAGTACAAAAACATGGTGTTTATAACATGTGTTTCATTGTTCTATGGGGACTAATTTATTGTTGCCCATAATGTTGAGTAAGTTAATTTTATGGTATAAATAAATATTACCAGTCAGACGTAATAGGTATTTTTACATATTTGCTTAAGTGGTGTAAATTTATCTTTGAATACTCTATAAGTGTACCGTGCAACCTCAAACACGTTTTAAAATATATATAAAAGCGTAAAATCGTATCTGTTTTGATAGCATACTCCAAAGTGCTTTCTCATATTTGCTTGAACACCACGAACATTTTGGATGACCATGACAAATTTACATTAATAGTGATTCCATATAATAAAAAATGTAGGAGACATGTTTATTTTTACGCTATGACTTATATAACTCTAACCAAAATGAATAACCTTTTGAGCTTACCACTCTCAAACATACAGTGATGCCAAGGATACCCATCGTCATGTCTTTCTGAGGAAAGCTTGTTTCATTGAGGTTTTGTGTTTCCACAACGTCATCTTTGTAATATGAAGTGCCCGTATGAAGTAATCCTCCTAAATACAGTATATTTTACTTCATCATTTGCGTGTACGGTAGTAATATTGAAGCTGTAAAGTTTTATGGTATATTAAGACTACATAACTTCGAGATGTATTGTGTGTCCTCATAAAATTATGAAGATATACAGATATCTTAAATTTTAATGATAAATTAAATATATAGTTTTAATAAAAACATATAGCTATATTAATGTTAAAAATATTTGAAGTACATTTGAATATCTAGAATGACCATTCACAGACGAAATTGTTTTTAATTATTTGTCAAACAAAATTTCGACTCCGGTTTAAGTCTTCTTCAGGTATACATTAAAGTTACATGACACCTTGAGGTGATGTAACTAAAATCAATATTGAACAATAAACTGCCATGGCTAAATAATATTAATTTTTGAGGTTCTATCTTAAATTTAGATTCTGGATTGCTGTTTATGCTTATCATTTTTTTCTGTGAATGATTGCATTATTCAAGTAATCCTATATTTTTCTAAAATTGAATTGTAGGATGGAGTTCTAGAAAATAAGAGATCTACAAAAAATGCGAAGAATTAATTTCCGAAAATAGTATTTAGAAATAGAAGTGATACTTCAATGTCCGGAGTAGTAATTACTGATTGAAGAGTGCAGCGAAAAAATCCATTGGAAGAGATTCGTTTCGCCTAGTGTGAAGCGCAAAAACAATTGGATCCACAACTTGATCACTTCCGTATTGAAACTTGGCGAGTGAATTGCAAGGCAATGCAATGAGTCGCTCCGGGAGCCGCTGAGTAAGTAAGAGGGCGAGCGGAGGGGGTAAGCGACCTCTGCAAAGCAGGTGGACCTGTTTTCTCTGCTGCGGCTGCTGCGCTGGACGTTGACCTCTTTCGGAAGCTTCCTCTCACTCTTGTGATGAAGGAAGGACAACCTCCGGTCTGTTTGCGTTTCATTAATTGTCTCGAATTACATTAATAGGGGGGATCAAATAGACACGAACCTATTTGCATTATTTTTATTCCAGTAAAAAGTAACAGATAGTGAGCACGGTATAAAGTAATTACAATCAACCAATGTCCCTCATATTTAGATGCAACAACTTTATGTTCTTACAATAACTACGAAAAAAAATTTAACCGTGTTTTGAAAAATACGTTATATAGACGGTTTCTTAATACTCAGAGTCATATTCTCCACATAGTCTGTACTCAGAAGCCAAACGATTGGGCCAAATACTCGCTACAAAATTCATCATTCATTTTATTTTTAGATGCAGATTTTTTTTTACAAAACGAAATTATTAAACACTTCTTTAGTTTCTAGTAAAAGTTCTAAGAAGATTATGCTGTCTCAATGAATTCTGTTCCAATTTCTTTCATCAAAATTCAATTGTAAGATGGAAAATCATAGTTTAAATTTTCCGAATTTTTAGCACTCGAATATGATGAATACTGCCTCATAAATAATTCTCTCTTTAAATTGTCGTCGTACGTTACGTGGAACATTTTCCGCAACATTCATACAGACACCTCGCGTAATCACGCGACTAATTGCGTCACTTTTCTTCTTTCTTTTCATATCCACGTTCGAGGGGTGACAGAAGACCAGGGTAATCGATATTGCCGGAACAATCGAGAATGATTACAATGTGAATTTAAAAAATGAATCGCTAACCCTCCAGCTGGCGCGGCGAGTCCTCTGACCGATATTAATATCGCAGTGCGAAGCAGTTGTAATATTCCCCCATCATACGCAGAATAATAACGATTTCACAGTCAACATATGCGAAACAGTCGTACTGCCTTGTTTATTAATGTTGTATAGATGCCTACATGCATCTAGCTTAAGTGATATCGCCTCGTATTGTTAGAATATCGCAAGTCCAGTCAACGAATGCCAAAAAATAAGATGTACAGAGCGTTGAAGGTGTAATTTTTTTCTTCAGGAATTTGTTTAGGGGTAGATAGGAGGTAAACATACTAAAAGTTCTTTGCTCTATCATCGACGGAAGGGGGTTGAAAAGGGGTGGAAAGGTCACTATTTTTTATTTTTCGCTAATATCTCGAAAACTGTTGGTTGTAAGAGAAACACGTTATTTAAAAAATAAAAGCTCATAAAATTTTCTTACAATTCTTGGAATTTGTTAAGAATTTTCGAGGTCATAACGTTATGATCAATCAACTGGAGGTACAGAGATCGTTACGACGTGTTGCTCTTTGCATAACAGTATATAAATAATTTCTTTTAATTCAACGAGAGTCTTTGGACGGTTGCATATCAGTAAGTCGTTAGTTAAGACGTGATAAAGGCTGTCATATAATAAACGGCTTTACCTTTTTCTTCGAGTCCTGAGTCAGCACTTTCTTCCTATTTCTCATCCTACTGCTACACTAACTATGAAAATAAAGAGAAATTGGATGTAGCATCACTATGTGCGAATATTAGACAGCATTAGTATTACTCTGCACGATAATCGAATTTACATCATGTTCTGAAATAATTTGGCTTACTACTCGTATTCGACTAAAACAATATTTTGTTCAGAAACATATATTTACTCACTAGTTATTGATTTCATTTCTGACTTCATTTATATTCTTGCAATATAAATGATATATTACAAGAAACACTTATTTTCTTTTTCGTCTAATTCGGAATATCTTCAAGAGGCTCGTAGACCTTTGTTTGCTTCAATTTCGGTACAGTGTGCGACTACTTTACACTATAGTACGATGAAAATGCATATAGGATATTTTTTTCTTTTTTTTGCGTTCCACGATTAACAAATAAATTTTATCCCATTAAAAGATAATGTTTAGAACTTGCATCTCGCCTCACGGAGGACAATAGCTATAATAAAGTGCAATAAAAATCATTAATTCACTGAAAGTTCGAAAGTAAAACTGGAAAAGTAAATCCAAGACGGAATAGGGAAAATTCAGGGTCGAAATATTGAAGATAATAAACATCTAGTTATTCTTTCATTTACATCAATAAGATTGAACTCGTTTTTTCAGTTTGATTCTGGAGAAATATTTTAGCTGTAATAGACCTTACTAAGTCTATCAATACTTTCATATACGAAATGGATCATTCTTTTTTCATGAACACTGTCGGAACAATGCGGTTTACCAGCAGACGTTGACGTGCACATAAAAAACATTGTTTATTTGCCGTATATTCTGTAGTCTTTAAGAAAAGAAATGAAGATATAATTATTCATTATTTCCATTTCTTTTTATTCAATTTCTGTACAAAGAAATTTTGCATGAGCAGTAGAATAAAGCAACTTGAAAACTTTTTTTCCAAGTTATTACTTCATCATTCCGCTTTTTGTTTTGAAGATTTTCTGAAGAGAGCTAAAAGAGAATACAAACACGTTAAAGTATTTTTGAAACGTTTTACTATCGTAGAAAAAATGGGTATTTGTACTTTAATCATTAAATTGAAATGTTTGATAAAAACTTTCAGACGTTTTTTAGGTTGAAAATTACTTGTTTTACTCTGTGCATTGAAGTTAATCTTCTTTATCAATTACATGAGTATCGAAAGACTTCCTGGGATTGGAGAATGTGATGTAAGGAAGAATGATAAGAAATAATTCCTAGTTACCAAACTAAAACATTTTATTCGCGTAAATATTGTGTGGATAAGAGTTTATTAATTCATGTCCCGCTTTGGTGTGTGAGTCAGTTTGAGGCGTTTCCGCTCCTCTAAACGTTGAAGGCTGAGACTTCGCATCACGGACAAGTCACGGTCGTTTTCACCACATGCTTTACCTGTATGTGGGAATGATTTATTACCAGTAGTTGCACATACGCATCAGAACCACTCTCATCCTTATTATTCCTGCGAATAATTGCTTTCACAGATGCATCGTGAGGTACCCTGACACAAATCGAGATATTTCACACGAGACTACTAGGTATGGAAGTAATAATAAAATGGACACAAAAAAGCTCTGCATGGATGAATTTACACTGTCCCGGATGAAAAAGAAGTTCACTAGGAAATGTCAAACACGGGCTTTAGCATGGTGGCATCTTTGCAGAAACTGAGGGATTAATGATGGCGATTCAGGACGGAGTCATAACGACCAGAAACTACTTAAAGCAAATATTAAAGATTCTGCCACAAATAGTGAGAGATGCAGAAAGTGTGATGCCAACAGCGAAACAATAGAATGTATCATGACTGATTATACAGCTCTTGCTCAACATGACTATCTACGCCGCTATAACCAAGTAGCTTCAAATACTGTACGTCAATCTCTTGCTTCAGAAGCCAATCTCTAGAAAACTGATTTTCAACCTTACTTTCGCTGTTCCCGCGATACGATGTTGGACCGTGAAAACTTTACTACGACAGAACCGTATTGACTCCAAACACACTTTACATTACTTCCACAGGCAAACATTCATCATTGGTGTAGCCAACCCCAATAATGTCAACTTACAAATAATAAATTACAAAAAAAAAAAAATCAGAAAATTCAGCAATATAGCAATCCAAATTCAACCCCCAAGGGAAAACTCATCAGAAATTTTTCCCATAACTATTTCAAGTACATGAATTGTATACCAACACATTGGTCTGACCATACTACGATTTTTTTTTAGTATTACCTTCAGAGGTAACTTTCATGCATGCTATTCAGATCAGATACTCCTTTCCTACAAAACTGTGCTACGAAGTAGAAGCACATGCTACTCCTTCAACTTTTCATGCATGGAAATAAACGATAGCTCCTCTATACTAAACAGAGTAGAAGGATTTGCTTCGCATATATGCGTGCCAGCCATTGTCTTGGTGAATGACTTTAAAAGGGGATATAAGAAATCACTCTTTGCTAAAATATGATCTTCCTACTATTCTCATCAACATATTCAATTATTGGCAATAGTATTGGAATGAAAAGTTAAATGCTCAAATTCATGTAAAATTCGTGATGCTGAAAATGTGGATGTTCAAATACGCAAGATGTGAGCAAAGCTACGAATAGATACTCAGCCAGTATATTAATTCTTTCAGTGTAAACTATTCACTCATATTTTGATTCAACCCCAGTAAACACAGAGTTTCACTGAATGATTTGCTGCTTCCGGATTTCTCAGGAGAAATTTCTGTTTCAATAGACCGTAACCAATCTTTAAGACAGCACGCAAACTCCTTGTCGATTGGGTTGATTACTTAGGCACTTACTTCAGGGCATTTTAGTTGTTGAAACGCTGATGTCCAATTCTCCACATCTTGCTATTTTTCATTCGCGATTTGGTATTTGAAGCATGCTCTTAAGAGAAATTCAAAAGAGAAAACGCAACGAACTTTAATAAAGATATCTATGAAATGCAATCTCTGGCACCGGTGGTTATGTTGTTGCGGTTTGTAAACTTTCAACTTTTATCGTAATTTGTATTTTGTGCTACACTTACATATTCAACCACTAAACGCAAACAAGTAAAAACAGGTAGTTGAAAAAACAACAATGAAAAATTAGTATTCAATCACTTGTAGAGACACTTTTTTGAAATCGCAAAGAGCGTTTGGTTAGTACTCCCAATGATTTATTTTCATCACCCATCACAGGAAGAAAATGGAATTAAATACAATATTTTTACGCGTTTTCTCTGGCAAAATTAAGGGAAAAACTATTCATAATAATGGATACCTTTAACTGTTGTATACTGTTTTGAACCATTTGCTTCAGATCACCCATATTCCTGCGCTGATTTTCTTGAGAGATGTCATTGTGATTATATTTATCAGTCTACCATCGGAAAGTTTTCAGGAAAACATTTCAATCCACATTGAAGGTTTGGTGTTCTGATTTTCCCAACCACATCGCGCAAAAAACCTAACCTAAAAAACTCGAACGAAACGCATCATGTGAAGCAGAACGCACTCTGTCCACGAGGTTCCGGGTGATAACACGGACCAAAGAGAGGCAGAGGAAAGGAAGCCATTTCGAACAAGGAGGCCATTTCGTGGAGCGCGTGCCAACCGATAAGATCCCCGACAATCGACCTCAACAAACGAGGATGCGCTTCCACTCCGCCAGGAGCGCAAGTTCGGTTCATGAACCACAAACTTCGGCGTGTTAGTATTTAATCCTGTTAATAATATCTGAATGACATTATTTAAACGGTATGAAATCGAAAAATTAAATATATCTACAGTATCCTTTCGAACCACACTAATTGGACTATCAAAATAGATTCATTTGATAAGATTACAAAGTCAATTACAATTAGTGTGGTTTAAAAGGATACAGTAGACATATTTAATTTCCGATTTCATACCGTTTAAATAATGTCATTCAGATATTAGTCCACGCCGGAGTTTGTGGAGTACATTTAAAATATATTCATTTGATCAGATTACAAAGTTTGATTGATTAAGAAAAACAGTTTTCGAGATATTTAGATAAGATGGTGAGTAGTGAAGTCATTTGCTGACATACGTATTTATTTTTCTTTTCTTCGAGAGAAATCATCAATTATTTCAAGTTAAATGTTTCTAGCGTGACATTTCTCATTGAATGAATTACTTTCATGGACATTTACTGAAATGTTGTCTTTTATAGTTAGATCTGTATCTGATATTCTTGGTTCCATTTGTGTTCTGCCTGATTTATTTCATTTTTTAAGATTTTTGAGTTTATTGTGAGTACACCACTGCAACTTAATCCAAATTATTTTGTTACGTTTCTACTGGCCGTGTATTCTCAAATGTCTTTGTTATTCGAGATTAATTTCTATTCGAACATTCAGAAGTAAGAAAGATAGTTGTAACATACATTTATTGAATATGAGAATTAGAATTAACTTAAAATTATTATTGAATATGAGAATAAGAAAGCTATTTGTTTCATGTTGATTTTTAATTTTATTTTCATCAATTATTGAGAGATTGTTGTCTATGTGAGTTGCTTTGAGGGAAGTGTATTGCAATTATAAATTTCTTTGAAATACACATACATACATGTACACAAGCATCCTACCTGCATAACCTCTCCCATTATTTACGGGACATAAAACTGAATGCAAGAGAACCAACACACGCTCAAAGGGATATTACCTCGTCCTTGAAAAATAATTAAGAACAATTAAGAACTCCTCATTATACACAACTCCCCTGACTTCATCGTCAATTTAATATTGTTCCTTGAATCCTTTGGGATAAGGGGCCAGCTGGCTGGACCCTTGATTCGTTCCCCTTCAGTGCGTTGCGCGTCGCCCTCGCTAATTACTTGAGGGAACCCCGGTGGAGGATCTCGAGTGTCGACGAGAAGAGGCCAGGTCGCTACGCCTCTGGCGGAAACTTTTTGAACTAATATCGCTACTCCACAGAGATCATCTACTCCCTGTCCTCTCCTCTCCTCGTCCCTGCTTTCTCCCAACATTCTTTATTATTGCTAGACGCGCCATCATTACCATCCTTTCCTCTGACCGCTCTTCTCGTCTGGAATCGCCCCTCCCCCGCTTGTCGCTGAATGGTGTCTGTAAACGCAATGAGGCCTATCCCAGCCGCTCCTTAATGTCGTCGACCGTGCCACTTGCCACCGCCGCCTTCGTGTCACGTGGTGGGGGGGGGGCGGATGCAGATAAGGAAGGAGGCTCTGCCGCGCAGGTGCTGTACACATCCCGAGAGACGTTGTGCGGCGCCGTTGATGGTGTAAGGGAAAGGTATAGGGCTCGCTGCGAGGTCATCGACGCTCTGCTCCAGGGAGTAGGGATGCTTCCAAGTTTGACTGAGAAGGAGACGTTACTCGAAGGGAGAACTCCTTAGGGAGAAAAAGAGGGGCCGTCGTGAGTCGACGCACTTCCACGTCGTGAGAGGGAGTGATCCTTAGTCGAATTTTATGTTTCGCTATTTTGTAAATATAATTTTCTTCTTTCTATACCGTGTTTCTTACAATTACAGGACTCAACGAGTACTTGGATCTATGTGAATTAGTACTCTACAAGTAGTTTCACATTAATTTCAATTTCTTAAAATTCGTTTCTGATATAGCACACAATGAACACACACACACACCCTTCCTGGCCCCGGATTTTGCTCTGGTTTCCCTTCGGGCAGAGGCGGATTTCTTAAACAGGTTCTCTAGGCTTTTGTCTAGGGGTGTGTTTATTGTAACAATAAGTCGTAAATTTGGTGTTATTTCAATTCTTATGATTTTAAAACACTATACTCAGAATAATCTATAGTTCGATAATAATTTGTACATGTAATTTTTTGCGTTAAATTACAAACATATTGACATTCTATTAGTATTATAACTCGCACCTAACATTTTATCTTATCTAGGAATTTTTGCGGAAATTTTTGAATCCGCCTCTGCTTAAGGGCCCTTGATT
>NNCF01126256.1:1211603-1225189 GCA_002313205.1 Laupala kohalensis | reverse complement strand
GTGTGGGTGTGTTTAGTTTTCAGATCACCAAAATAAAGTGATGACCAGTGATTAGTTCGTGGAGAACATAATAAAGTCGCAGAACTTAAATGAGAGATGATATGAGACCATAAAGGATGAGAATCTGCGGCAGAAATTACCTCACCCGACTTCAAGAACTCCTCATTTGTAAGTTGTGCGCACGGGGACCATGAAATCACCTGACTTCCTGAGTCTCAGGTCGCACATAACATTCATTCCCTTGGGTGATCGAAGCCACGTCACCGCATTCTCCACTGTAAGGCACCAGTGGCCTGTGAAAATCAGCGTAGAAGTTGAAATGGAACTGCTGGGAGCAGTTGTGAGACGGAAGGTTCTTCAGGGTTGATAGCGAAAATGTCTATAATACAAGTTCGAAAATGTCTCCTGGCAGTATGATTTGAGTCACTATTAGTATCATCTCAGCTTCTATTATGGCATTTACTTATTTATTATGCAGATTGTCAAATCGAAATTAATGTAGAGTAGTCATGAATTATGAAATACTCTGTAGAGTTTCAGAGGTAGTGTTGAGAGGGAGGGAAAAGTCCAATTTGCGTTCCTTAATTACCTCAAAATCGTAAAGTCAAATAATTTGAGCGATGAAACAAAAATTTAGAATATAAACTAATTATTGGATATAGTTCGAAATGTAGACAATATTTAGACATGTGTTAGAATGTTTAAATTTTGTTCTAATTATTGGAAGGAGATGGGTGACTGAACTGTTTCCCTTGAAATATTTTGTTGCCACTGTAGGAGTACATTCCTNCCTAATACGTATCGATGAATCTCCCCTATGAGCCGAAAACTACGACGATGCGCCATGTTGTTAACTAATTTACAAGACGATATCACTCTTTGTACAAGAGAGTTAACATACAACTCCAAAGAATCTTAATAACGCGTGCCGCGTGCAACCAGAAACCTTCGTTTATCTCTCAATAAACGAACCTCGACATAGTGTTACGCCCCTACCCGTAGCAACGAATTTTGATTACTTGGGTTTACGCTCTGAACTTGGTCGAGGTCACATCGCCGCCCGATTACCTCAAACTAGAATCCCAACAGATTACTTGAATCTTCGCATCGGTCGAGGTCAGATCGCCACATTGCCGCCCGATTACTAGAGATTACGCTGGGAACGTTGGTCGTGGCAGCATCGTCGCCCGTTTACCTCGAACAAGAACTCCAGCTGATTACGCTGAAAACTCTTGAGCAGAGCACAACGATATCCGATTACCACAACACCAAGCCCAGCTCGCTCCACGAAATAACTCTAAGTTATTATTACGCTGACGATTCTACAATTCCAAGACACAGCACGACATCTCCGACCACCGACTCGCCAGAAATCAGTCGTGAGTTACACGAACAATTTCGCACTGAACTTTCTACGCTGGTTTTCGCCGTCTGGTGTCGTTCATTGTTCTACATTACGACGATAGAATAAATATTGTTCCAATTGAACCATTAAAGCATTTTATTTTGGAGAGGAGGAAATCTTACTGCGAAGCAAGCCTACATGCTGAGCCTTGCGAAGCAACCAGAGATCTTCCCCGACACCACTGAGGAGGGCGACCCGTGCCTAGCGTACTCGCCTTCTACACTGGTTCAAACCCTGTCTGATCCAAGTAGAATTCGCGGTGGTGGACGAAGCGGTGCTCGCGGAAGGTTTTCTCGGGGTACTCCAGTTTCTCCTGCCTTTCATTCCACCACAACATTCACTCATCATCATTTCACCTCATTCCCATGTCATTCTTGTCATCTTCGTCGTAAGGAGGCCGTCTGAGATCAGGCGATGGTCGTGTGCAACGACCAGGGTACAGAGGAACTTCAACGCGGTTTCCCCGAAGCAGCAAATGCTGTTAGAAGCCCTCTACTCCAGAAGCAATTCTGACACGATATCATCACCACCACTGACGAAAAAGAAAACGTTAAAGAGAAGGTCTCTCTCTGGACGCTTTCACTGAACAATTCTTAAAAGATCAATGATGTACTAAGCGCATGACCAGTGTTTATAGAATGATTCAATGAAGCGAATTGAGAACTTCATTCGGGAGATAAAGAGAAGAGATGTAATGTCTAAAACAAGACACTAAAAATAAAATGCGACATGAAGATAAATAATGATCGAAAAATGAGCGCTAACTCCTCCATACCTCTATGGTTGGAATTTGAGTAAATATCTCCACAGATAATAACTTTTTAGAAATATTTCTTTTGAGCTATTTTTTGTGCTTGAGGAAGTTAAATGCACCTGACTTAGTTATGCACAGTAAAACACGAAAGTTAATATCGTAGAAAAACACGGGGAACATTTGTCATTTCCCTAGCGTTATCATACGAATATTTGAGTACGCAAAGTTTAAAGGTGTAGGTATTTGGCTCTGCATCTGCTCAAAAATGGGGGATGAGAGAAGTAGTGGTAGCAAAAAAGACGCATATAAATAAACAATTATTTATTTTTGTATCTAATTATAGGACAACAATTATAACAATTATTACCTAAAATAGTTGAATGACGTTTTATGAAACTTAGAGATGACAGTAATATGATGGATCTTATGGGTGGTGGAGAAAGGGCAAAAACCGATTTTGGAAACTTTGACCGGGAGAGTATGTAAAGGATTGGTTTTTGTCACTGTGACGAGGTCTTCCCTCTCGTTAACTCTTTCAATATTAATTTTCCCTCCTGACAAAGTGCTATCACAGCCCGTGTTATCATTCCTAGAGCATTGGTGCATCTCCTGCATTTTATTGCATGAGAAGTGGTAACAGATCATCCCAACCCTCTGTCTCATTCCTCTTAATTATTGAAATTCTTACCTTTAAATTGTTACATGTCCACTCATCTTTCTTCACAGCCATGTTGCTTCATCACGCTTTCTCATATATTTACTCTTTCACGATTTGCTAGGATACGACGACACTGTCACTAATCCATTACTGTTTCAATTATTTCTTAAAACATGCTTAACTTCTCGACAGTGGTAGTCTAGTGGTGCGTCATCGTTTTCATTATCCTGTCCCCGCTGAGCGGAAGAGCGTGGGTTCACACCCTGTTCAGACGATATAGATGAGGTTTTCAGCCGAGGTTTTCCCTCACCTACTCCAGACAAATGTCGCTTCGGTACCTTAAGTTCCCTAACAACCCAAATCATGGCCTGAACCTCTCCCAAAGACATAAAATAAAATAATAATAAATTATTTAATGACGTAAAATATATGTAATGTTAATTTTGCACGCAATCACCATTTTGAAAATTGGGTACACGGCGCGGCGCCAAGTTAACTCATACACGCTGGGGATTTCGTTTCATCCCCATCAAACATAATATTATGTTCACCTCTTATTTCTTTCATTTCTTTTCTCTATTGTCTGATTTCGTCTATTTTCGTTCGCTCACCTCCCCAACTTGAACCTCCTGATGTTACGAAAGGATTAGTTGTTTGTTTTATCTACCCTTAACTATGAGCCCTGCCATCTTTCTTTTCCTATCTCATCCTCACATCATCTTTCTCTGCATCCACCCTGCCTCCTCAACATGCCTAGGGAGAAGTCCGCCTGCAGCCCAACCACTCACGAAAACTTGGAATAATATCTTCAGTGGAAGTTTACCCCGAGAGTTTGTTGGTTGCGCTGCGAGCTTGTTGATGTAGCGCTTAATAAGTTGCGCGACGTAAGTGAAGTGTAGAAGGTTTAATGTAAGCATATTTATGGGCTCAAGGCGTGCGGAGCCAAATCCACGTGAACGGTTCGTCTCCACGCTTAACCGGATTGAAGCATCAACATGTACACGAGCAAGAACAGCTTGGACCCCACTTTGTCCTTTTTATGAGTGTTTGCTATGAAAATGGAACTGATAGACAACGATTTTTAGAACTTTTTATTCAATATTTCGTAATTATATAAGATTGAGTCTAATATAGGTAAAACAAATTTAGTTATAAAATTTTATTGGGGAAATGAATCATTTATTGAATTAACGGATCTAGAGGCACATCAAAGAGATTATGAAAGGGTTGGACTGGATGGAATACAGTATCATGTAAATTAATGGAACTTTGATCTGGAATTAACATTGAAAATATAATACCTCATTTAATTAGATAATAAATAGTTAATAAAATTTCAATATTTTATAAACTTCAGTAAGGAATTTAACTTTTAAATCTTTGGTAAATGGTTTTGAGGATGTTTTTCAAGCATGACTGTCAAAAATAAATGGTTTATGAATGTTTATATTTCTGCAAGAACCTTTTATTAGAGTGATACAACAAATCACTGTATTCATTTCAAAAAACGACTGTTGCCTTCATACAATCATTCACCATTGAAATATTACCATACAATTTAAATTCTATCCTTACACCAAATGTAAATCAGCTACGTCCATTTGACCATGAACAAGAGTTATGTTACCTCAACTGCATTGTTGTTCACTTGGACTTAAGAAATGACGTGACATCCTACGAAAGAAAAAGCACTAAAACAAATACAATAAATCACTATTTTTAAAATTTCAATAAAATGATACATTATTTTAAAAAATTGGGTGAGATATTATTCATATCTGCACTTATATAACGTATATACCTTATATACATATTTCAAGAGGGAAAACAACCGAAACGTTATCTTCAACTTCGAGATGCTGTGATTAATCAAGTTGATCGGCATGGTGCTTAAATTAACCTTCAAGTTCCCGTCTAAAAGTTATTTTAAACTGAATGACGCACCCCGCTTTACTGAAATAAAAAAAAATCTCATCTTGTTTGTTACGCTTCTCATCGGTACGAGGCTGCAAGGGGTTGTTTCGGAGGATGGGGTGAAAGATGCGAGTGAAAGCAAAATGTCGTAGATCTAAAAGACGATGCGGAATCGTGACTTCGATGGGCCAATGTTGAAATCGGAAGGAGTTCACTAAAGCAAACGACGATTGTTCCGAACAAATAATGGGATGGTAGAGAGAGAGAGAGAGAGAGAGAGAGAGAACAGGAATAGGGAGGCGATGTGTATTTGGCCAATTCCACGAAAATGATTCGCGTTAACAAAATAACATCAAAAACTGCGCAGAATATTTGGATTGAGGAATCTTATATCTGCGCCTTCCCGATGCCTCGTGGATTTCAGATAATTGAGTTTGCGAATACCTGGAACGAATTTCCGCCTTCGGAAGACAAGCGTTACTCGAGGGACGCAGAATTTGTATGATGAGAAGAAAGAGGGATGGAAATGCAATATGAAGTCATCGAACTTTCTTCCCTTATCTCAAGGAATGAAAAAAAAAGGATCAGTTATCCTCTTTTAACTTATGTCGTTATTAACACACGCTAAAAAAAGGTAACGAGTTCTGTGAAATGTGCAGTGTTGTGAGGAAGAAAAAATTCCGATTAAAAGCTTCGCTCAAATGGTATTGACGTAAAGTTAAAACACAATGAACCACTGGTTTTTAATTAATCGTAAAAAAAAACGTTAAATCAGCATCACTCTATTAGAAGGAATATCACGATGTCAACAAAAATTAATTCAAAAAATAAATTCTACAGTGTAATTCGTACCATGAGTCGTTTGGTTACTAACAGCGCAAAATGTAGGAAGTTAATGAATTCGTACACGCATAATGGAGAAATATATAAAATTATATATTTATTTATGTATTAAACTCTTCATGGAAACTTTTTTCAATGTATAGCAGGAGCAGAAATCACGTGAAGCATATCAAAAAGCGAACAGAAACTTTAAAATTACTATAGTCCCCATACCTACGAAAATATTCATCCGACGCACACGACTTTCTTTTAAACGAAAACAATATTCAAGATGCTTGGATTGTGCGAGAGAGAGAGAGAGAGAGAGATTCATATGAGACTTGTGAACGCAAACTTCCCAACGAGTGTGACCAATGCCGCAACCGTCACAGTGAACTTCCATCCGCGATGCTTACGCACAATCACTCGCATCCAAGTCGTTTTTGTTTCCTTTGGGCGAGTACGTTCTCTTGAAACATTTGAAGAGTTAATTTTCTTTTTGATATGTACGAAGCCTGGAGATGAGGTTTGAAGACCCAAGGGAGTTCCGCAAATGCCATGTTTGTTTTTCACGAATAATGGAAGGCTACTGCCAGTTCTGCCGAAAAAAAGAAAAGAAAAGAGAGAGAGAGAGAGAAAAAAAAAGGTTACGTTTGTTGCGTAAACTGCAAGTTGGGACTCTTGCATGAGAATTCGCGGTGGATGGAGAAGACGCTTTTTTTTGAATGGCTAGATGTGGAATTAAAACATTGTTTCGAAATGTGTATATTGCCTAGAAGCTATTATGTAGCGAGAATAATTTCCACACAAAAACAGTAAAATAAACAAAGAAAACATGTGAGTAAGTATAGTTGAAAGGTATTTTTACTTGAAGTTATCAACTGAAACGCAGAATACTAGAAAGTTTAATTAAAAAATAAAAGGTGAATTTAAATGAGCTCAATAATTCTAAAATATTAATACTGAAGAAAAATTTCAACATCCGTTCTTAAAATAAGTTTTTGTCATTGAGTAATAAAAAACTAAAGTTTCCATTTATGACTGTTTTTGCTATACATTGTGCTTTTTGAACTGACACAAAAAATATGAATTGTTGCTCATTGCGAGTTCGTAATATCTTAAAGCGGAACATACTGGTTTCTTGTAAGAACAGTTATTATCTGCAACTGTTATGTCAACGATTTGTAACCGTCACTTCTCTTCACATCTTCTCCAATATAATTCAGGATCATTTATCGTACGGAGCAATCCTATGATAGTATTTCTTTAAAAGTGTGTTATAGTAGCACCCAAGACCGCAGGCACATACAGATATAAAAGTTTCGGAAAGTTCCTTCAAGTGCACATTCCTTAAAAACATTCATACTTTAGATGGGCATGGATACTGTTGAAGAAAATTAAACTCAACCATTTTGTTTTCTTGTAAACGCGCCGCATTACAAGTGTAAAAAACGTATCACAGAAATGTTTGCCCAATTTGAATCCGATATCGTAATGCTTCTATTTTTTGGGACATACAAAGAACGTTGCGTGAACGATATAGTGAACAGACTAGACACATTTCTTTATTAGTTAAAATTTACCAGAAGATTTTGAGAGGCTAATTAAGGAAATAATGCTATTAGTGAGTTATCATTATTTGTCTTAAACTCGGTATTCTTGAAGATTTTCGTGCTGTTCGATGCACTCAGCAGGCGTTGTCTATCTTGCAATCCGTGAGCACCATGATGTTCTTTAAATGTTATCAGGTACTCTCACACAAAGGGAAAAGTGCTCGCGAGTATCTCTGAATTCATTTCCTAAAATCTAAAAGTCGTAATAAAGGTAAACGCATCACAGTGCATTTGCCAAGGATCATCAGACGCAAAAGATTTTTAAATGTACGATTTGAAAATCTTATAGTCAATAAAAATGTATCTTGCCTAGCAATAACATAACTAAGCTCTTCCCTCAAATTAAGGAGAAAATTTTGCTAAAATTATCTGAATGTTTTTTCTATCGCTTGTTATTGACAAATCGGTTGATATTGAGTCGTAGTACGATTGATGTATTTTGTCAGCTTCGTTGACGATCAACGAGCAATGGATATATTTTTTTCTGACAATGAAAGAAAAAGAAATGTATTTATGCTCGCGTATTTGATATTATGTAGGGGTGGCGTTCCCCGTCTGGAAAAGGTTGAGAACACCTGGTCTATAGTGACGATTGACACTAACAAATAGAATGGTGACACTATTATCTACGGTTACTGTGGCACAGTCACATTCTCCACATTTCCATTGCGATCACTCACCATCGTTCACCCCATCCCTCAAGTAATGCAAATGGCGTCGTAGCGTTTGTGAGTCTCTGGACCGACCCATTGGGGTGAAGGGCGCGTGGGATTGCCTGAGGTTGCTAAACGCGTATCAAAGCGTTGTCTCTATGCGCGTACACGTAAAACGGACATTGCAACGTACACACGTCGCCAAAGCCACACATTCTAGCGGATATTTGCGCGCGGGCGAGAAAGGATTTACCGGATGTAGGTAGAACATTTGATGTTACTGTTGCAGAAGAGGATGCGATAAATATTTACTCGAAACAGGAAAACGCACCGTAGGCACGAAATAAACGTACCCACATTATTAAACAGGAAGAAATAACGGAATTATGTCAAGAAAAGTAAGGAAAAGAACTAACACCGTAGCGTAACTAAATTATTTCATGCGTGACTGAGATATTTGGTTTGAAAATTCGAAAAAAAATAATTTAATGCGCATGACCAAACAAATTTTTGGAAGCACTCATTTCTTGTTTCACGAACAGATTGAGTGTCGAACACTTTATAGTTGCGTCAATTCTTCTAATGCCTTTTTTTCACCAAAACCTAAAATAAGGATATCTTATCGTTTTACAATAACAGGGATGCGATTTCTGTTCCCCTCTACTTAGTTCTCTTTACCCTTTTTATTTTTGGGAAACTTCTTCCGTTTATGAATGTCTGCGTTTTATGAACACTCATAAAACAACTAAAGATCAGATAATGATTGAATTTATCCATTGAATAAGTTTTCATATAAATAAAAATACAATTCTGTCTATGAACATTGCTGCATCAGAAAGTCGGCAGGCATGAAAAGTCATATTTATGTAGAAGTGGTACCATGCTGGAAAATGTATGTGATAAGCATTTAATTAGAGCATCGGCAAAGAAGGTAAGAAGTAATGTTATTCAAATTTCGTGTAAAAGGAAACATTGCATCTCAATGTTTTCTCAATCAGAAGACGCATTGGAGTGTCTGTTCTTCGAGTCTGGAAACGTAGCTTGTTGGCTGATGCTCTCTAAGTGAGAATTACCAATACATTAGGGCATTTCTTCTGCTTGTCATACTATATATGTCCATTAAACAGGATTCCGCGTAAAGCATTTTTAATACCAGCAGTGAAAATTACTTTTGATGAAAGGTGTAGCTGATAACATTCTATTTCTAAATGAGAACAGATTTTATATTGTGACATTATGACAGAGAAAATAAAAATAAATACAACGTACAAAAATGAATGAGGTGACAATTAGTAGTAAATTAAATTAACTACCATTTAAATTTTAATGTCCATACCTTTTATTATTAATTAACACGTATTTTTCCAGAGAGGATTTAAAATCACGTCTTTGGAAAAGGTTAATTAGATAACGCTTGATACTTACATAATATTTCGATATCAGGGTTTACTACTCGTAGTTCCGGAAGTTACGTTCAAACTAGGTTATTTTGTAGATTTTAATTCATTTTTCTCGCTAAGCGAATAAATTGGTTTAAATGTTTAGGGAATAAACAAGACTGGCAAACTATTGCAATAAATCATTAATTGAAATGACTAAATGCCACAATAAAAATAATAATCCTGGTCGTCAACATTACATTGGATGCTACATCTATGTCCTCGTTTAATAAAATTGAGGTCATTAGTTTTTGCACTCAATTCTCAGGTACAAATGTAATTAATTTGGCAGGATGTAAACAAGTTCCACATGTACTCTGTTTTATTTAGTAAAAGATAGCAAATACAGCACTTCATAATTTCGGCGTATGGTTGAATGGATGAGTGAAAAAAATAACTATTAACTATGAGGTAAACTGTAATATCGTTTGATGCAGGGGATGTTTGTGACGCACTGAAATCAATTTTTTATTCAAGCTGCCAACATGAGCACAAACCTCGCAAATTTAAAAACTTAAGAATTTGTAATTATGAATTAATTTATTTTGTAATTCAAATTCCTATTTTTTAAAAAAATATTTCGAATAGCAATTATTATTTCTATTACTAGATAAAATTTATTTGGAATACAAGTAGATTTGTGATGTTAAAAATTGATGTTTAAAGAGAAATCTGCGACATTGCATTAAATATAGTTTGCTTCTTTGTCTTAATTGGACTTCATTTTCCCTTCACAACGAAGTTTTTAAAATCTTTAATTTAAACAAATATTTTTTACAAATACGATTTTTACTAAATTTTGTGATGCGCTTTTGTTATTAAGGCTGATCGTGTTTAACAATTTCAACGTAAATACTTGCTCATATTTTGGAAATAATTTGTAAAAAATATTCACAAGGCAAAACATTATATTCTCAAAATAAAAGGATAGTGAATATTACATTATACTCGTTTCCTAAAGAGCTCATATACTCCAACTTTTAAGAAAATCTATCTACATTTTTCTCTTCGCGAAAATTTTTATTTAGTTTCATGCATTTTCATTAATGTCATTCTCTATTCCTAACAAGTTCAAATGTTTGCCTTCTTCCTGGCGCAACTATTGATGCAAAGCGTCCTGCCTTCCAGGTCCTTCTTCTACCTTCAACCTACTGTTCTTCTTCTTCCTCCTCCTCCTCCTCAACTTCTGCGCCCCGTGTTGCAGCCGGTGCTGAGGAATCTTATTGCGCCCCCTCTCTTCCTCCACTGCCACCAAGTCTGGAGTTGTAGCTAGACCCTTGCGACCCTCCCTGCTCCCTGAGGTGCACGGGATCTCACCTTCACCAGGTCACCGTCGCAGGATCAGGTGATTGAAACCGAAATCCGTCGACGCAGAAGTTTCTCGACGGGAAAATTCCGGAGGTGGGGGGAGAAGACGAAGATGGAGTCTAGACACGTCACGCAGAAGTTTAAAGCCTCTGCCACCTTCTTGTTCGCTCCTTTTGAAGTCTTCCGTTCTACCGACCTTCATCGTCTCATTCTGCGATATCGAAAAAATGGAGATGTATGTGGAACTGTGTGCAGGATCAGTAGTTTGATTGACAATAAAAGTTAAATTATTCATGATTCCCAATAATTCCACCTGTCTTGTGACCAATGAATGGCATATGAAATATTCCGTAGGTAGTAATGATGCTGAATAATGTAATGGTAATAAGAACCATGCGTCCGCGTAAATGAGAAATCGATGTGTTATATACGTAAGAGCAGAAAGGAAATGCATAAAGATACACTTTACTTGGATTCCATGTAAAGAGCTCATGCGGTACTGGAACTGGAAGAAGTGGATGGTAGATCGAGGTAGGCTGAGAGCTTATTCAATCTCTTAAAAGTACATCACCGTCACAAGTCACAAAACACATGGATAACATCCAAGTATAAATCATTTAGTTGCAAGTATTCATTTTCACAGAGGATTCCTTCTTTCATCCTCTAATAGAATAATTATTTGTTGGTATTATTTTACTGGTGGCGAAGAAGAGAATGAGCGTGAAATATTCCACTTTGTTTCGTTGCACTATTTTTGGACACTGCTTTTACATTAAATATTTCAATTTTTTACTCATTTAATGCATTTCAGAACATATTCGATATCACGAAACATTATGTACTCTACCCCTGAATCTACTACTAATCCATTGTCATGAGGCGGGCTCAAAATGTCTTGCGTATCAGAAGCGCTGATGATACAGAACTACTGACTGAGCGCGGGACACAATATAAATACGAGAGACATTGACGCTCACAAAGAGAGAGAGAGGAGTAGAGGGAGTATAGGAGAGAGAGAGAGGGATATGTGACTGCACTCCGCCTTGTCGGTTAGAATTGACTTGTACGGTCTTTTACCGAATTACCTACAACACTCCTTCTCGATCACAATGGACTTTCACGGTCTTTGCCGAATTCCTCCCACCTCGCTTCCTTTAGGTCTGAATTGACATCAAATGTCTCAGTCGAACCTACTTTTTGACACTACCCAAGTCACCACTTCACGATATTGCGCAAGAGTCAGTATTGCTGTCTCGTCGCCGGACGCTTCACACCGCCGTTCGCTGCATTCTGGGTAAGTTGGGTAATAAAAGTTATGCTTGTCAATGCTGAGAATGAATAAATAAATAAATAAATTTATTGTCAAAAAACAGTACAGACTTCGTATCACCATGTGGAGGACAATAAACTAATTTACTCTCCGGAAGCAAGCAAGGGACCATCCCATCAATTCCGATCAAGGGCCCTAAGGCAGAGGCGGATTCAAAAATTTCAGCAAAAGTTCCTAGATAAGATAAAAAGTTAGCTGCGAGTTATAATACTAATAGAATGTCAATATGTTTGTAATTTTAAGCAAAAAATTACATGTAAGTTATTATCGAACTATAGATTATTCTGAGTATAGTGCTTAAAAATTGAAATAACACTAAATTCACGATTTATTGTTACAATAGACCCGCCCCTAGACAAAGCCTAGAGAACCTGTATGATAAATCCGCCTCTACCCGAAGGAAAACCGGAGAAAAACCCGGGCCAGGATGGGGCTACAGAATTTATGTACACAAACGTGCCAATGTTGAGTACACATAAAACTAAATTAATATGAGCCATAAGACAACACAATCATGCAAGAAAATAGTTTTTGAAATTGTTATAAGTTGTTTAAAAAGTACTACAGCAATGGCGTGATAAAGCACAAGACGAATTTAACTTTTGTTAAAATCAATAAATTCTTTTACAGTGTAGAAGCACTGGTGCAGGAGGTAGTTTTTAACCGCGGATTTGAAGATATTCAATTTCATAATATCTTTTATATTCTTGGGCAGGGAATTATATAGAACGATTCCCGAATGGTATGGTCCCTTTTGGCAAAGAGTGGTTGACACTCTAGGGCGATGAATATTACTACTATTGCGTGTATAGTGTTCGTGAACGAGACTGTTTCGTATAAAGCAAGGGTGGCACTTCAGTAATTCGGACTTAACAAACACGACTGTTTCATAAATATAAATGCAGGGAAGTGTTAATATATTTAATTCCTTGAATAAAGGTTTACAAGAGTTTCGGGGGTGAGATTTACAAATTATCCGAACTATCCTCTTCTGAATTCTGAAAGTTTGAATACTCTGACCGGAATTACCCCAGAAGGTAATGCCGTAACGTAAATGGGAGTAAACGTTTGCAAAATATACGCAACGGGAAATACGTGGACTAACTGCGTTAACTAAGATTCGGAATGCGTAACACAATTTGCTTAATTGGGAATTAAGATTGTCAATGTGACAATTCCATTTGAGGTTGTCTTGAATATGGAGACCTAAGAATTTTGTATTTGTAACAGTTTTTAATTGTGTTCCGTTTAAAGAAAGAGAAACCTGGGGTAAAGATTTTGTGATACTATTGTGAAATGACATAGACACTGTTTTGTCAGTGTTTACAATGAGACGATTTGCATGGAACCAAGTCGAAAGGTTAGACAAAACTTTTTGAGCATTGGCGTGTTTACATAGTAAATTAGTGTCATCAGCAAAAAGAACCATTTTGCAATCTGATGTGGATGATGACATGTCGTTCACATACAATAAAAAGAGTATAGGGCCGAGAATTGATCCTTGTGGTACTCCGCAAGTAAGTGGTTTTGTTTCAGAAAGACAACGCTCAAGTATTTTATTTTTAGTATAGGATATTTCTACTTGTTGATATCTATCTTTTAAATAAGAAGTTAGCCATTGATGTGGAAGTCCACGAATGCCTAAAGAATGCAATTTGGTAAGGAGAATTCCGTGATCGATGACATCGAA
>NNCF01126256.1:1174587-1202129 GCA_002313205.1 Laupala kohalensis | reverse complement strand
ATATATACACCAAATGTTACGAGTAATAGACATTAAAATTGAGACGGATGTTTCGAAGCAAGTATGAAACAATATGATGTCTGTCCATATTGCACTCGTAAATACCTAGTTGTTTGAATTTATCGTTTTCAGCAGAAGAATAGTCTACCAAGTATTATTTAAATCGTGAAGAGTGATACTGAGTCATTGAGTTCCGATGATAGTTTGATGGTGTTTGGAGGGGGGGAGATCAAAATATTTCTTATTGGGTTTGTATTTCTAAGTAAATATGTTTATTTATTTCTGTATATATGTTTCTTAGCAAATATGTTTTTCTTAGTAGTTTAACTTACACAATAATTAGTGATTAGAACCAAAGAATACGTAAATTAATTGCGTTTTAAGCATAATAAGTCAAGACAAGATTGTTATGGCAAAAGGTTTTTTCTTATGACGTGTAATTTATTTTAGTGTTCGTCCTCTCTCGCTGATGTCAATCGAAAACCGTAGTAGTTGTTGGCATTAAATTAGATTTTAAACCCTAACCAATAAGATTATTTTGCATATAGCTAGATTTAAATAAAAAAAATAACTTTCCTAGATTTTTATGTACTTTACCTTTTCTTTTTTCTTTTGTTCCAGATTTGGGGATTGTGTTGAAGTACGTAATTTACTAATTTTAATATTCATATGTACTATACTATATAATTAATTATAGAAAAACTCTCCAACTTGAGATTTAACAGAGAACTTTTCTCTGTATTATTTTATAATTTCTTTGCTGCTCACTATACTTCCGCTACAGTTAAATTAAAATAATCTCCACTATTGATACTTCAGTATATGGCGTTTTCATCTTTCTTTCGTTTCGTATTTCTTTGCTTCATTTCTTTCAATCCCGATATCATGTTATCTCCTTGTCACTTCAACAAGTTTTTCAAACTTTTCAAGACGGGAATTATCACTTATCTTGATTATTTAATTGATTTTCATTTTCTGATATTCATATTTATCAATGTTAATTTCTTTTATCAATATGTATGTCATATGTTTGAATTTTGTTCATATATCTGACTTGGTTTTTGTACCATGAAAATCTCTTCCTTCTATGTACTTCCAGATAATAAATATGGGAGATGTATTGCGACGTCTGGAATGATAAAATGGTGGCGCATGGCTCTGCCAAGAATAAGAACGTGAAATCTTGCGACACATCGCTATGTTTCCTCTGGTCTTAGCCCTATGATTAGAGACACACCTGTCTTTATTTGAATGCGTAACCATTCACAACACGTGATTTCGTGTTTCTAAAATGATTGTTGGTTTCTTTTGGTATATTTTTAAAAGATGTTTCTCTGGAATACTGCTGTGAAAACTTAATTAAGACTGTTACAAAATCTTTTTTGATGAAGTCACTCTATTATGAATAATTTGGTAAATACAATTTTATCAGTTGTACAATTATGTAACAACCACAAAAATGCATGTGTAGTTAAGGTTTTTGGATGTTAATAGCTATTTTTTAAACAAATTAAAATAGTACCATTTGAGCTTTTTAACAAAACGGTTCACAGGAGAATCTTAAAAAATTGTCCTTAAGTTTTACTCGAATAATGATATTCATATACATAGTTCTAAACTGTTTTTATTTTTATTTTTGAAGAAAAATACTCTTCCAAATGTACATGCCAATCAAGTTCGAGATAAGCTAAACATTCACTTATTTTCACCCATTGGTAGATTTAGACATCCGATTACTTGCGTGAATACATTTTCATTGCATTTAGGGCATTACTAGGGAACGGTGTGGGTGGTATTTTGGACGCTAAATCCACGAATTCCTGGAAAGTATCGAATGCTATTTTCATCCTAGCATAACTCGGTTAAACGGATATTGAATTTACCAGTTATATCGCTGCAGTATCAAAGGAGAATCTGAAATCACTCAAAACAATTCAAATAAATTGTCCTGAAATCGTGATTAAATAGACGAATCAATGATTCCCAGACAATTAGATTTCCCTTGATTTTCACGAAAAGGCAATCGCTTTCAATTGGAACTACAGAGTAGTCCTATAAAATGTCGTTAATCGCAAATGTACCCCATGTGTGCACAATTGATGTTGATTCTGCTGCAAGTGCAACAACCGCTATCATGGATCCGTGATCGCTATCAGGGCACACAGCAGTAGTATTCGAAGCAATCCGAGCAATTGCGTAGCGACAATAGCGGCGCCCAGAGGCAAGTGACGCACCCGCAGATAGAGCTACTATGCCCGGAGCGCCACGCACCCTTCGCTCCACCCCCACCTGCTCATTTCTCCCCCACCCCCATCAACCCTCCTCCTCCATCACTCGCCCTCAATTCTCTCCCGACCGCGAGTTGCCATCCACAGTAAGCGCTCGGGGAATCCCTATGCCACATGTCTGTGGTAACATTCATCCTTTGACATGTGCATGTCTGCTCCTCTGTAGCTGTCGGTCTCCGTCAACTGCGCTATCTTCAGGATGTACTCGAAATATATACCTTCTCGATTATACACCTTCTGTCAGTAGGTTGACTTCAGTCATACAGATAATATTATTTCAGCAATCATTTTATTTATATTCTAATATCGATTGGTATAGTTGTATTTAATTATAAAATCACCGTAAAGCACGTTGTCAACTCACCCCCCCCCCACACACACACACCAACACCACCCCAGATAAAAAATGGTTGTAATGAAAGTGCATTATCAGCATGAACTATTGTGAATATATTGATTTGATTACTAAACAATCGAACAAATTAAAAATAGTTTAAGCACAAATAACTTTAAAGCTGATACCAATAACTCTTTCTGATCCCCACGGAAATAAATTTCTGGTTACATGTCTTCTCAAGGTACATAGTGTNTTTCTGATCCCCACGGAAATAAATTTCTGGTTACATGTCTTCTCAAGGTACATAGTGTATTATTTTATAAAAATCACAAAGAAACGCTTTCTAAAATATATTTAGAGAAAAATTACGATACAGCAATTGTCGCAATTGATTTGGTACCCCTAGCAATGTGTAAGAATATAGTTTCCTAATATAAGAGCTTGGCCAAAAATTGGCTTGTTGTATCTCCCAGAAAGATTTCGACAGTTCAGAATATTAAATCATCTAAATAGTAGAAATCAAAACCAACCAAGTTGGCACGATTGATATGTTCGTACATACAATTGAGAATAACTAGTCCATTATGTTTGAAGGACATGATGTAATCCACAACAAATGCTCTCGACCAATCGTGAAGCTTGACACGTGTAAACGAATAAGCGCATTTTTATTTTCGTGGAAAATGCTCTCAATGAAACCTGTGACTATTCAGTATTAAATGTGAAGTTTATGACGGGTGAAGAGACTTCGCGTCCAGGCTGAGAAGTGGAAAAATTTCGTAATGTGTTATATTTCGTAATAGTATGACGGTTTAACATTAAGAATCCCAATAGAAAGCTAAAGTTATCTTTCTCCTCACACCGAAAGGGTCGTTACGTTCCACTGTATTTCGTTCGTGATATGGCGTAAGGACTAAAGGTGACGCATTGTCTACACGCTGCGCATTACAGCCCAATCAGAAGAGAAACACAACTTAACCATCCTCATATTAAATGACTATAACTTCGTCTTTGGGAACATTTGCTCTACTCTGCGTTTATCAACTCAATTTAAAGGATTATTTTCTACATTTTCATTACAATTAGTACCAGTACAATAATTCTAATGCCACGTATTGAACAAGTGTTAACTGAGTTGCATTTACATGGGGTGGAATTACAATAAAAGCATTTATACGAGTACAAGTAGTTTAAATGGATTTATTTATTTATGATATGTATATAATAATTTTGTGGTGTATTTATTCACATTAAAATTCTTCTTCAAGGTCCAAATAAAATGTTGTACTCTATAAAAAAAATTGTACTCTTTCTTATGCTGGAAACTTATGTTTATGTCCCTCAATTACTCTGACAGTTGTCCTTCAGCTATTGCATTTCCCTTTTTACTGAACAGAGGAATCATTTTATGTACCATCGTATCAAACTGCAATATCTTAAATCAAATCGGAATCGAATGAAATGTTGTACTTTGGTACAATGAAGATGAAAATTAAAATGAATGTGATGTTACCAGGTGTAAAGATTGGGTATGATTACTACTTGATGTCATCATGAGTCATTTTGATTCAAAGTAATATGTATTCCATTCCCTCAAATGATTTATATACTTGACGCTCAGTGATAGCTGAGTGGTTTGTGAGTTCAGTTTCTGTCGCTATGGTCAAGTTAAGAAGGTGATTGCTTTAATAAACAAGAGAGAGAGAGAGTGAGTAGAATGTCCTCTTCCGTCATACACCACTTCCTTTTCGGTGTCAAAATAAGACGTCACAAAAGGTTCCTTCCCGATAAAGTGAGAAAAGTGAACTCTTAAGCTCATTTAATAGATCCCCCCGTGACTTAGAAAGTTTTAAGCTGAGAGACGCCCGATAAGCTGCAAGGAGCTAACGGAGATCATTCTGTTCACAAATTAGTTGCAAAATACGTGGGTAGGATATTAATCAATCATTAGTTATTATGGTCGAAAGCCCCTTGATACTGATAGCCATAACCGAAGAATTCGTATTACATTCAGATTGTTCATTTCCGGCACCTTAAGTCGCGACTTGAAATCATATATTTATGTATAAGAGTTAAATTTACCATTTTTACAAAATCTAAATCGGTGGGGTAGTTAATCCGATTCCTTCAGAGATAAACGTTATCAGGATAAAAAATATTATTAAATTATTATTTATCTCTCCTCTTCGTGAGTTGCTTACGTCGATTTAGAATGTAAAATGAGTGGCTGTTGGCATATATATATATATATATATATATATATATATATATATATATATATATATATATATATATATATATATATATATATATAAAANTATATATATATATATATATATAAAAGCAAATTTCAATATCATTTTGTGCTGTCACCCCAATATAACAATGATGTCATTTTAAATGATTATATGTATACTGAGTTATCATTTATTTCTCAAAAAGGAGGTTTGTAGGAAATGGGAATAACGTATCTAACCCACAGGATTTAAATATTTTTTTATCATATTACAAGGAAACAGTTTTAAGGAGAGAGGTTTAAACTAATGTGTGGCATACATTTCGAGGAAGGTTAAAAGGTTTGTGGCTCATATATTAATTGTGAACTCTTCTCTTTCTAATTTCCATTCATGTCTTTATTGACGTTCAAAATATACGAGTTCCAGTAAAATTTTATGACATATTGAAAAAAAAAAGAAAGTGATACAAAATATACCAAATTATTTACCCTATCTTGAAATACGTAACTTAATGTTTTATATATTTACATTGACTATTAGTCATTAATTTGTACTTTAGAATTCGCATATGCTAAAAATTCACATTGCTTTCCATTTTATAATGACCTTTAGATCATATTGCATTCATTATATGCATGAATATATACGATATGTGTGTTCTGATCATACAAAAGTATAGTTATTGTTAATAGAAAGATGGATATTCAAACAGATTAAAATTACATGAAGAAGAAATGTGGCAACAATGCGAATAACATTGTTAAATTCAACTTATAATTATTAAATCTAATAGGTTGAATCGTATACATAAAGATTCTAAACCCACACAAAAAGTAAACATATGATTTCTAAGAGCTTATTAGTTTTCACCTCATAACTCTCTACGAAAGCAAACATGAAAGGTGTTGGTCGCTTCTTGCTCGCATATCTCACATGTATTAGAGATGTAGAAGGCGTTTCCTGGACCGGTCTGCACTCTCTGAATATGCATCGTGAAGAAAGTGCTTTTATCCGGGACCACCATCCACATATTCCAATACGTATTCTTCTTTCGCTGAAGGGTTCCGCATAATGCCGCACCCGAACGAAAACACGCGTGAGTTGAACGAATCACTGAGACAACATTCGGATTCAGCAGATTGCCGGAAGTAGGTATTCAACATTATGACAGCAAATTTGAAGCACGGTTTTATGTGACAGGTGTTGAAATAAAGGTGAGACTAAACATTTCTGAGTTTATTTTTACTCGAATACATTAAGTGATCTAATGTGTACATTTCGAACGTGTGGAGTTTCTCTAAGTATAAGTAATTTGAATATGTCTAGAAAAGAACTTTTTGTAGTGAATACAGTAATAAATTTTGTAGCTATATTCATATATTGTTTTGAAATATGAATATATTTATTGGTGTGTGAAAGGCGACGAGCATTTTGGTCAAATCATCATAAATTCAGGAAAAACATTCGGATATTGAGGAAGTATATGAGTTGATCCTAAGAGTAGAGATTGACGTAATCATTTTAATGAGCCATTCCGTCTTATTTTAAAATATTTGAATACCTTATAAATAAATGCCCCAAAAAAAGGGGAAGGACCTATGAAATCTATGACAGAGTATAACAAAAGGAACATTTATTTTCCAATTTCAAAATGAAAAAAAACTAGTAAAGTGAAATATATTTCAAGTTTCTTCTTCTTCTTACTCTTACTCTTTCGTAACAAAGCTAAGAGGAACCTTTCAATCCTAAACTTTCTCACGGAAATCGCAATACAGTGATTTCCATATAAAGTAGCAAGTGGTCCAGAAAGAAGTGGTTTAGGCAGTGAATCAGTGGAAAGTGTCATGTGTAATTGTCATCACAAAGCAACAAGCGAAAGTGGGTGCGACGGTTTTCGATGTCAACAGAGCTCTTGTCGCTGCCGCTGCCACTGCCTGCGTCCATGTCCTTTGCTACGCGGAGAAAGTCCTCGTTCTCACATCGGTGCGGCGCGGTGGCGCACCCTCCGACTCGTCTGCTCCCGACATCCTCCTTCACATTTATCCTCCTCTCCGTCCATGCACCCCACCCGCACTAGTTTTGTTCTAATAATAATTTTTTGTCAAAGAAGCAGTTATAACCTGCGTATGAGCACGTGGAGAACAATAAACTACTTTTATCTCCAAAAGCAAGCAAGAGAACGTCCCATCAATTCCGATCAAGGGCCCGAAGGCAGAGTCGGAATTTTACATTTCAACACACACCTAAGATAAGAATAAAAATAGTTCTATACGTGTTATTATATGAACAGAACTCCAACAAATTTTGTATTTAATAAAATACAATAAAACTAATACGTATTATTATTAACTATAGATTATTCGAAAAATATTGTTTATAAACCGTAGGCAAGGGCCTAGAGAGCCTGTATAAAACATCCGTCTCTACCCGAAAAAAACCCGGAGAAAACCCGGGTCAGGATGGGCCAATCAAGTGTACTTTCCGTTTATCTTTAACGAATCATCTTTCCCACACACACCTCACTATTTATAACACGGGCGCGACGGGAGTTGCTCCAGAGCTGTAAAAGCACGGGCGCAACGGGAGAAGGATAGTACACGCTCATGGTCATTGTTTTGATGTTATACTCATAATAGTAAAAATTCAAAATTATTTAAACAATTAAATTGTCATGTAATTGTGTTCCACAGAGAAATCTATGTTGCAAAAGCAAATATTTTAATTTTAGACGAAACTAAAAAGAATTAATCTCAAATTTTGTGTTCTAGTAAATCATTCTATTTTGGTTTTCCAGTCCTGGTAGATTTATGTAAAAAAAGACGTGTTCTGAAATGAAGTATTGATTATTTGAATTAAATGTTACCAGATTTATCAGTCATCCCACCCGCAGGAGTAATATCGATTCTGTCGCAAATTCATCGAAACCAAGGAATGTTTCTTAATTGTCTATACATGTCCCCAATTATGGGGGTTCAATATATCTCTTTATCTCACTTTTGCCAACCACTTTCATCGTTCTTCACCATTATCTTCGCAATCGTATAAACTGTGCTCCACTGTATCAGCCGAGTTACCGCATATACACTTTTCTGTTTTTAGCAAACCTTTTTTTATAGAGAAAGCTATTCATTGCGCCGTGTCAAAATTTCCAGAGTTAGTCCATTAGGCTGAAACTATTTTCTATATATAAACTATTTCTTATACAGGTTCTCTAGGCTTTGTCTAGGGGCGTGTTTATTGTAACAATAAATCGTGAATTTAGTGTTTTTTCAACTCTTATGATTTTTAAACACTATACTCAGAATAATCTATAGTTCGATAATAACTTGTAAATGGAAATTTACAAACATACTTGCGTTAAATTACAAACATATTGACATTATATATGTATTATAACTCGCAGCTAACTTTTTATCTTATCTAGAAACTTTTGCTGAAATTTTTGAATCCGCCTCTGCCTTAGGGCCCTTGATCGGAATTGATGGGATGGTCCCTTGCTTGCTTCCGGAGAGTAAATTAGTTTATTGTCCTCCACGTGGTCATACGCAGTTTGTACTGCTTTTTTGACAATAAATTTATTATTCTTATTCTTATACGTGAATTCCACTTTCTTTTGAATCGATGTACATCTCTACATACCTTCACCTTTTCCCACCTTATCTGCCAGCACAAAAGCATATTTTTGTTGATCCTTCCTGTCCATCGTTTTTGTGAATTTATTTTGTGTAATGTACAGTAACAATTTAAAAAAAGTGTAATTTTAAAACTTGTTACTTTTCTTTCTTTCTCATCGCTCTTAGGAGTTAGTGCACCTGTGTTCCCCTAATTTTATGATACAATTCTTCAACGAACTAAGGTTAAATGTTAATGAAGCTTCTAAAAAGTTAATGAATCATAGTTAGTGTTACATGAGGAGAAACGTTCAATGTTCATTTTCAGGAAAACTACACTTTTTGTGTCACCTCAGAACATCGATTTATTGTACGCTCAAGAATTTATGCCGCGCCACAAAAAGCTTATTTTTCATAGTTTCTTAATTAATGTTCGTCATGAACCCCAAATTTCCCTTGGTACCCCACGCTGCTAAGAAGTCTCCTTCCATAACTTAAAAAGTCTTACAGAGATTCATGACAGGTCTCGTTCATCACTGTCCATGCCACAAAGGTCACTTCATTACACAAAGATGTTTACGCATGTCGAGAGAATCATAGAAAAGACACTTGTTTCTCTCTTTTGAGATCATGTTCCTGATTTTGCCCACCCTAAAAATTGTATTGACTCATTTTCTTACTGAAACCATTCCGTATTATGTGAGAGAACATGGCCATTTTCTGATCACTCGTTAACTGTTTAAACCATTTTGAAAACCCACCCCGATCATTTACAACGTCTGAAACCTTGAGAATTTTCTTTCATGTCTTCAAGAACGCATATATTATAATGGTTCAATGAAATTTCTATTTATTAAATTACATAGTGTGATCTCGTGAGTACCAAAGAAATTTTGTTTCCCTTGTGTAAATATATTAAAGACAAGATTGTTTTCTAGGTATAAATTTAATCTGACTCTTAGGCATCTTCATGACTCGACGATACACATTAATTCCACGTTCATGAAAATGGAAAATGATAAGGACGAGTTTACAACTTCCTCGTAAAATAAAGAATGCTTGCGTGTGCATCATATACACTCTCGATATCTTTCCCAACCAAGTTGTCGTCTTGGTGTCGTAGCCATCAGTCAGACCGCTTCGTCGACTACGCAACCGGAGTGCCCCGTGCGTTCGGGCGCTCGCCCGCACCTCGTTCACCCGTTACGCAGCCACGATGCTTTCCACTCATCCGTCCACGGACACCCATTGGGATGTTCCAAGCCTTCTACACACATCGGCTCTGATAAATTGCACCGGCTATTCGGGAAAATGTTTCTTGTTCCAAGTCATTTATTACTCTTAATAGTTCCGTCGGTTTTCTTCTCGTATTCCTTACGTTTATCGGTCCAACACAAAAAGAGAGTTGTTTTGGAAAAAAAATCTATTCGTGTCAAGAAATTAACTTTTCCGAAATGAAATATAATATTTCAGATAGAATCATTTAACTTCGACTGAATTTGTTTCCATATTTTCTCACTATTAAAAAAATGTTACCAACATTAAATCAATATCAAATTTTAAGTATACACAGTTTGATACTAATTATAATATTTACATTCATTATATGATATTGATAAGTTAATTTATATTGTGATCGCCCAAAATAGGTCGTTATAATTTATTTATCTTTACAACGTTTGCTTAAATATAAATCCAGTATAATTCTGTGTTATGTTATAATATCTATGACCCAGATGTGTTATGAGAGAAGATAATGAATCTGTTTCAGGATAATGTTCTTATTGTGATCTGTGCATCTTGAATGCTACTTGCTTTATGACACATTTTTAAAAAGCTATTTAACACATGAGTGATCGGGAGAGAAGCGTGAAAATTAGTATCTTTTTCGTTTCCTTTCATACTTTCTATTCCGCTCCAATTTTTTCAACATGATTAAACAATAACATTTTTTGTAAAAATCCCACAAGAAAGTACACACGTTGTGTTTGGCGCGATTCATTATTCTTTTTACATGGAGTATTTCAAGAAAATAACATAAGGTGAAGTAAAAGAGGATACATGACGGTAAGAAATCAGTAGTAGATCTTTTGTCTCTTCAACGTTTAAATAAAGAATATTAGCTCTGAAATTTATGTTTTTTTACTCTACGTCTTAAAAAACTCTTCCTTGCACCCTTCATTTAGGCAACGCTCGTCAAGACGAGTATTAAAATGGTATNAGACATGTATCAAAATGGTATTCAGACGAGTTGCAATTGGTAATAAAAATTTAAGAAAATTATTTACAAAAATATCATTGTAGAGATAAGTAAAGAGTAAATACTTATTTCCAGTATGCTCCGTCTGTGTTTTCTCATACACGTGTTAATATGTTATAGCACACATTTTCCTCGCAATGAAAACATTTTTTCTCATAGTTTTGGTCACGATAGTCGGTCTCCAGGTAATGAAGATACTTTACCTGTTTAGAATATTGTTAATTTACCATTTATTGATGAATTTTTAACAGGAAAGAAACTCGTGAACAGATTATATATTTTAGGGAAAAATTTCTTGAAAAGGATAAATTTAATTGATAAATTATCGTCTAGAAATCTAGGTATCCTTCGAAATGAATAGTCTGGTTATCCATAATACTGTACCNGAAATCTAGGTATCCTTCGAAATGAATAGTCTGGTTATCCATAATACTGTACCTCCTTAATGGAAATAAGACTTTAATAGTATTAAATGAATGAATAATTATAAAATAATTCATTGTTACTTAGTGCGATAAACTTTGCTGTAAGGTGAACCTCAAATATTTTGGTATTTTATTACAACTGTCGCTCTTCATCGACATTGCTCCCTTTTGTCACCTCGGAAAACTTCCAAAGAGGTTAAGAACAGCATACTATTTCCAGTCAGCGTAATATCACCCAGAAACGTTTGTGAACAAACATTGTTCCCATTTATCTCCATCACGTCATACTTTTAACTGAGTTTTATATGAAACGAAATATTCTTTGTTCTCATAGAAAATGCATTAAACAGAATAAATTTGCCAATAAACTAATTTGAGAAAAGCATAATGGGATATGTTCATAAAATCATAAGAGTAAATTTTGAAATAAATATCAATTAAATTTATTAAATTTTCTTCTTTGGATTATGATACACTTAATTTGCTGAAAGACACAGAAATCAATAACAAATTTTACTTCTCCAATGAAGGAATTGTTTCATATGACCATTACTCATTCTGAATAATCTATGAAATAAATTATGGTACCTTTACTAGTCGTAGCAGGTAAATAGGAAATACGACCACGGAGAAATTTTCACTTTCTTAATCTGCGTATGGTATTATTAGGTTAAATATGTATTTGTTTCAAAAATTTGGAATGACCCTTTCCCCTCATACACAAAAAAGAGCAACTGTGTACTATGGTGTAAAGTTACAATTTCAAGAAGTCAACAAGAATTAAACTGTTTTTACTAGCTAAAAACTTATTTATTAGGCAAAATATTTCCATAAACACTCCTTATTTGAATCCTTTTAAATTAACTAATTTGAATTACAATAAATATTTTATTAATTAAAACAGAACTGTCGTGAATTTTTTTTTCAGAATAATATTTAATCATTCAAATTTTATTTCATACGTTCAAACGCTATACGCATTCGTTGAATACATATGTTTCTAAATCTAAAAACCTTTCGAAATATGTTTAAAAATTATTGTTAAGTCAGGTTTACCCTCATTCCGATGCAAGGCTATATAATAGCCCTTATTTCGTGACAAAAGTAAATTATTTCCTATTCAACAATGTAATGTCTCTGTTTGAAAGAACTTTATATGATTATTGCGAAAGCAGAATCTGAGAAAAAGAGAAAGAACTTTTAATGCCGGAGGATGCCGACTCCATGTCTTGTTCAATTCCATTTACTGACGTTCTCACCTGATCTTATCTCCGCAAGAAAGGAGGTTTACTCTCCATTTTGTAATGTGTCATGTCGACAAGTGACGGTTTTCAGAGGCACATGACAACAGTGCATGCATTGTACACACTTCAATGTTTTACGCAGCTGCAAAGGAGTGCATATGTACAAATACAAAGTGTCAAATATTGATTTTTTGCGTATTTTCTATTCTGGCGCAAAAGTGTCTGTATTTGTTTTAAATATCGCTCGAACGTTTTAACAAAATCCATTTTAGATTCGTGTGACTTTTATAACGGAATACGACATATGCAATAAAATTATTCTTCCGTTTATCATTTAAAATAAATATTTTTTAACGAAATCCGTTTTACTTTCAAAAGTTATTTTTCGCAACTCTTCTGTGTAAACTAATGAAGAACATGCCATCCTTAGGTATCTTTTTTTTAAATTCCCCAATTTCGTAGTGAAGCGAAGAAAAATTGGCGCGTAATACGTCTTCAAAATAATATACACAAAAATATGACCATAAATACGAAAAAATAAGCGTAGAGTATAGCAAATGCTCTTTACAACACTTGTGTGCATTAATGACGGTGATTCTTCGATACCATAAAAGTGAAAATGAATGTAAGTGTATAACTGAAAGTGTTGACTCTTCCTGAAAACAGTGGAAAACCATAATACTGTAGGGTTGAAAGTTATTTCCTCTCCATTGTGTATAGACTAAAAGAATGTTGACGAAAACAATCAAATGCCACATACAATGGAAATATGTGACGAAATGAGAGTAATTATAAAACTTACCCAAATGTTACTAGAATATCCTGTCAGGCGACGTATCTCCAATTATCGGATTCCATATTTATTTCGGGTCTTGGCCTTCTTTTTCATCATCAATCCAATTCCTGTTTTTACTGGAATCCCTTGCAATTTGTAGACCCGCTGTTGGTTTTCTGTCAGGGTTTTTCTTTTATTTAGCTTTTCCTTGCTACAAGGTATCAGGGAGTGGGAATTGTTGGGGAAAACCCTTTGATACCTCCGCAGAAACTCGTCCGGCTTTGGAGACCCTACCGGTAGCTACACCACCGGCAGTATAGTGTTACGTTAAGGTAGTGATCCCTGGGAGGAATTTTCACTAAGTAGTATCCTCATAATCATTAAGTCCGCCATCTTCCGCTACGTAATCGCCGTAGCTGTAACCTGACTAATCCCTCGTCTGCCAACCGCAGTTGTCACTTGTGCTGTCCTTCTGCCAGTGCTGCCCCATCCGTCGTGATGAGTATTCCACCACCTGTAGATTCCGCCGCTGCTCGTCTGCCTCCCTTACATTCGGAACGTTCTCCCTCCATAATTAAAGGGTGATTTGAACCGCAGTCCGGTCCTCGTTGTGTTCAATCGCAGAGTTGGCGACTTGCTTTGCCTGAATCGCAACGTGGCCATTCGTAGACAAGAAAAGATCCGTGAATGTTCTTGGGCTGACAAAAATGAACAAGGAAGAATTGGTTGGTGGATTGCAGTGAATGGTTACTTCTATTACTTCCGAATAACAAAGACTTGTATTTTCTTTTCATATCCCGAATCTTCTTTGTTCTAAAGGATGATGGGAAGTTTTACCATAAATTTAAAAAAAAAATGAAAAGATACAATCCATAAAATTTCTCTAACACTGGAAACAAAATTAATGAAGTATGGGATATTCCTTCAAAATCGTGTTTTCGGTAATTTTGAAATATCACATCAAAAATAATATTTTTTATTGCTGACACATTTAACACGATCCATTCAAGGGAATGGCTAGGACTACAGCGAGTTAAAAGTTATTTGTTGATTGCTTTCACATATTTTTTAAGGAAGTTTGTAAATAATTAATTTCTTGGATTCTTGGAAATAAAATATAACATTTTGACAAAAAACAAATATAATAAGATATTTTATCTGGTTTTGTAATGTAATTTTGGAAAAAAATTACTCTTATTACGGTTCTCTCAAAATTGGTATCGTTTAACCCATTTCTCATTTTGGTACCAGATAACCCGTTTCTTCCTTTTACGCGTCTAATATACTTAATAAAGCATTTGGGTTTCATTGTGCATATACGTTTCGGGACAAGATATTATTTCACGTGGTATAAAAATTACGCATGCATAATTTACATCTAAACATGGAACTAATAACCACTATGAAGTAACTGGAGGTTAAAAAATCGAGTACATTATAAATATTGCAACACATTTTACTGGCAGTTGCCAGAGACTTATCCAAGGTATAATGGACTATTGTTGTGGAATGTGATCCGATATAAAGAACTGGCTACACTTCGAATAAAAATTTGTGACTCATGTTGTTGGCCCTATAAAATTACTCAACCCACAATATAATTTTTATGAATACAGTAATGAAATGGAATATTAGCTTTTAGATTTTTAAATACCTCGTTCAATCTGATTTCGCGAATACCATTATAAATGAGAACGGCTATTTCAGAAGCTATACACCCCATTACAATGAAATATATAACTATAAATATGGTATAAGAATGCATTTGTTAGGATTTGGAAATGATGTTCGTATTCATTCGGTCATGTAACGGTCCATTTACCAGTCAGATGAATAATCATTGTTCTTTAGTCATGAATGATTTAAAAAACCTCTTTACTCTTTCTCCTCTCATTGAAACAGTCTCATCATTGTTCAGATACGTTACATATTTTAGTTATTGTCATAATGCTTCTTCATTCTTTCATTCATTCATTCATTCATTCATTCATTCTTTCTTTCTTTCTTTCTTTCTTTCTTTCTTTCTTTCTTTCTTTCTTTCTTTCTTTCTTTCTTTCTTTCTTTCTTTCTTTCATTCCTTTACATAGACACATTTCCTGTTTCATTTTCAATTCAACAGAAATGAACTTGAATTGTTTGTCCCTTCTTTCTTGCACCCTTCCCGTTCGTTCGCACCACATCCCTGCCCACAAGGACAATGGTCGTCTCATGCTCTGACTTTCGTTTTAATTGTTTGGGAACGGCGCATTAATGGTGCGTTTAGCGCGTCAAATGTTCTTGAATTGGGCTTCATTCCTCGTGGTAATCGTTGACCCCGGAAGTAGTGAAAGCAGAGAGAGAGAGAGAGAGAGAAAGAGAGAAAGGTTCAGAATAAACGAAATACCCAATGACATGTCCTGAATAGAAAATGTTTTCTAAACTACTATTGTTACTCGAAAACAGATTAATATTAAAATTGTTACATTCATATCTTACATCAATACAATTATGAGTAGAATTGTTCCTATCAACCGTATTTCAATACTTTTCATAGAAATATTGATGTTAATAACTCTAGCAAACAAAATATGTTTCAATTATCATAGAGCTCTAATCTTTCTTACGCACAGTTTTAAAGCACATACGTCTCAAGAGTTCATCGAAGTATTATAAATGCTCATTCAATTGCATGTTGCTGGTTGTCAGAGGTTAATGCATCAAAATTAAACATATTCTTCGAATCGCAGTTTTACCATTCTGTATCACGAATATGTATTTTGTTGGATTCTTGAGACTTTCCATTATGTTTTAATTAGTTTCGAAATGAACAATGGAATTTCTGTTCATATTATCTTGAATTCTTTCTTCAGGATATATAATATTTACTCATTTTAAAAATTATATTGGAGTGATTTTGTTGTGTTTTTTTTATTTCACCTCATTTCATCGATATATGAGTTTGAATTCTCCACATTTATAGTCTGAATGAATAAATAATTTATAACATTTCATTTACACTTCAACGCGTAAAACATAATTTTTGATAATTGTTGTGATGAGAATATATTCTAATGATATATATGTTAGCACATATGTTTAGATAATTAGAATTGATTCGGTATATCTTTTATCTGTTGGCAGGTATGCATTTTCACTGACAAACCATCAAATACTAACTCAAGAGAGAGTAGTTATATATTTGAGTTAGTATTTGATGGTTTGTCAGTTTTTGCCATTAATGAAATAATTATTATTCTACAAAATAAAGTGTCCATGTATGTGGTCCATCAAAAATAGTCACTGAAGAGCTAGAGAACTCAAGATATGGAAACACACAATAACGATATTTTATTTAGAACACATGTATTTATATCTCTCGTGTAATAGCTAATACTTTATTTGAGAGATTTTTGTTTTCTTTGATAAGAAGGAAAATTATTTTAAAATATATCAAGTAAGAAATTCACTTCTCTTCCTACGTTGATTCCTCTCCCTACAGGATAATTTATTCTCTCGTTTTTCAATGTACAAATCGGAAAGTGACACCCAGGTTTATTCAAAATCAACTAAATTCATTATCATATACCACAACGTCAGATAATAAATTGAGACGTGTAATATGTATATTGATGGTCGGAAAACTCTTCCGGAACGCAGCTCGTCGTCTTTTGTTTATCGCAAGTCTCGCTCCGAGTGCCCTCCGCTGTCATCTCCGTCGTTGTCGTGGGTTTCCTATTTCCGACCTCACGACTTCTAAGGCTTCAATCTCTGGCGACGGCACCCATCTCCTTGGGATGTTGCGGACGTCAAAGTGTCGCTGATGGAGTACGAACGAGATTACTTCCGATGCAGAAAACTTTCCAAGCACGAGATGCCGTAAAGGGGTTTAAACTGTTTCTCCGGAAGAAGGGTGTCCAGGCACTCTCTCGACGCTGACGAAACTAGATTATTCAGAAGAAAGAGATGAACGGGTGATGGAAACTTGTGTTTCAAGGGAACACCTATATGGTACAGTTGAATTGCAACCTCCACTTGATGCCCAAATTCTATTTTCAGTAAAGTGGAACTCTCTTTCAAGTCAATCATTTGAAAATCTAAACTAAAGAGCTGTCGAAATAAGGTATATAGATGAAAAAAACATGGGAGCTTTTCCATTTCTCTTAGTTTCTTCGACTGAATTTCGTGTCAATTCCATCAGGTTTTCATTCCATGAGGCAAAACAAGTTCAATGCCCCTCCCCTACGATTTTAAGGTCCCAATGTAAAAATGGTTGAAAATAATTTTTGTTACTTTAAAGTTATGAACTAGTTTATAACCATTGTAAATGAACATTACACATTCTTGTTTCTTAGATTAGTGATACTCAATATACCTAATACGTTAATTAGGATTTCCGTCCCCCTCCCAAAATAAAATAATAAAATTAAAGATAAAATCCTGCCGTACTCAAAATTTTGTGTGTTGCCAAGACTTATTTTACGGACGAACTTTTTTCTTATCATAAACAACCTTCAATTCACGGCTCTCCTGGGCAAACATTTCACTAAGTTTCAACAAAATGGCGCCTTCCCCTCGCGCACATTATTCATAGTCTTCAGTGACACGCCGTCATAATCCAGGAGAGCAGAGTTTCCTGGAATCCACACGTGGAGTCTAGGGAGGAAAATGGGGGGAGGGGGGGATGGTGAGACAGAGTGCATGTCAACATAGGGTGGTGATTAAGGGACGTGAACCAACGAGGGAGGGGGCTCATTAGCCCTTATGTTTGCTGGTGGAGGCGTCAGCACTACAGCCCAAAATTACGATAGTGCAGGAATCGCCAAAGAGTCGTGAACAATTAGAAACACAAGGATATTTCTCTTAGACATTTGATCAAAAATCAATAATTAAGTCAAGACATTCATAATGGAACAATGGTGGTTTAATGTCTCACTAAAGAAGTGAGACATATATGATTCACATGATACAATGTGACTTTCGCGACAAGTGACCGAAGTGGTTTAAAACCTCCCTTCATAGTTGGACGTAAAGTTTTAGAATAATACTTAACAATGAAATCTATATGAATTTACTTATGTAAAAATGAACAAAACTCAAAATGTTGTGTTAAAAAATTTACAACTTCTTTACTAATGAATGCGTAAACGGAAACTTATCTATTGATACATGAGGGTATCTTATCAATGTTATCCATCTTCTATACTTAACTGTTTCGACTTCTATACGTACAAAATTGATGCAGGAAATGGGAAAGTATGCTATTTAAAATTGGATGACATGTTTCTGCGTATTATTTTTTTTTTTCAAATTTGTCTAATATGTATTTTTTCAAGCGCATTTGTTCTTTATTTCTTTCCACCTGGTAAATTTGAGAATTGAATAGTTTTTTCAACACTGAATTCTCCTCGATTTTTATTCCACCTCTGAGCAGTCCTCCTTGCACAGAGGATTGATGCTATGTTATGCGATTGGGGGAAAGGGATGCCATTGTCGGTTCGCATCAATGGAGTGTTTGTGTCGGCATCGCAGGTTTGCAAGCATCGTGTCATTCCGTAAATGACGTTAATACAAAGCAAAAGCTCCCCAGGTTGGATACGGTGAATTTACGGAAGGGTTACCATTTCAAACAGATATCCTTAGAAAAGCAATACCGTGTGAACAATAAGGATGTATAATAATGCCCAATATTGTTTGAAAAATTTTTACTGTACACCATTTAAGTATTTTATTTTTTAGATGTTGTGGTTATGTTCGGGTTCCACAAAACCGAGATGTTTGATTGCCGGAGAAATTGTGGTATCGAACCAACATTTGTCTGGGGTAGGGGAGAATAACCCCAGCTGTAAACCTCACCTTGTTCGGCTGAGCAAGGAAACGAAGACGCCACCAATATACCATCGCTGTCGTAATATCAAAACTATAGCAAACATCAGTTCCTATTAATTTTGTGTCTTGTATAAAACGAGTGANGGCCACCGTAGGGTTTGTTGTCCTTCACATTTGACGTATTATTTTTGATTATATATATATATATATATATATATATATATATATATATATATATATCAAAATAATTTAACTGCTGCTCTCGCAGAAATTTAACATATTCCTATACATGTTTTTGAAATTGGAGGGTCCATTTAAACTAAAAAATACTGGCGTCTATTATATGAATTAATTTAATTTTTCATCCCTTTTATGAACAATTTTTTCCATCAAAATACGAGTTTACCAGGCTCATTCGTAGATTTCCCTCGTGCCCACAGCCACCTGCTGTAACTTTACAAAGGAATTCCATTGCCCTTTGTTTTTCATTTATTCTCAACGCGACGCTGAGAACATGAGCATTCAAATATAGTTGGAATTTTCATCACGGGATTGTCCAATTTGGATTAATTGGAGCTCGTAATTTAATTTACTGTATTGGATGCGACTGTGTAACCTGCAGGCGTGGCCAGGTGAATATCAAAGATAATTGCGCGCGAACGATGCGCAACGGCTGACAAATGCCCATCGCGGAGCGTGAGTGAGGAACTCAATTACGGCTTCAAATATGGAAAGAGATGCCACTAATTGCTACAATATAAATTATATAGTCCTTCTGACGACACCTGCGTATGCATATGAGTTCCTTGTGATATGTGATTAGAACGCATATTTACGAATTTTTAGAAGAGAGCAAGTATAATCTGAAACACCGACGTTATAAAAGGATTGTTACGTAAAAAAGTGAGAACGTTTGTTTCGTATTAAAAATAATTTCATATAACGTAACATACTTCTTTTTGACATATTAGATTACACTATACTCTCTAAGACCAGGTACTATTACTTCATCCATTTTTGCTTAAGTTTATAATTGAAATCGGTTAAATTTGTATTATACACTAATTTTAAACTATAATTCAACATAAGTTTTATATCTTAAAAACCAAGCTACAGCAGTTACGCGAAAGTAATATATTATACACGTAAATCTGTTTCATAAATTTTATTTAATAATTGTCTTGTAGCAAAACAATAGAAAGGGATAAGTGGACTGTTATTGCTAGTAGCCAATAATTATGATTTCAATTCCTTGCAAATTATTATTTTATAAAAAAACTATATGTTTAAGTTTTGATTATGCATTTGAAATTGATCACATGCGTAACATCGAACTTCGTAGGGATGTAATCATTATTTCTTACAACAGCGAAAGATCTCTAATATGTCTCAAGTGACTAGTCCAAAATAACTGAATTAATCTCTTTGAAGTACAGCTGAGAGGTGGCTTGAAATCTTCATATGGTCACTGGAAAATAATTTTGTAATAAAATTTAATTTCGTGTGCTTTAAGTTAATTTACATTTATAACCGTTTTTCTCTGATTCACCAACGTAAAGAGAAAAATATAGAGAATCGACGCTGAAAATTTTAGATATTCATTTTATATAGTAAGGACTCTCTAAGAATCGATATACCAAGTAAAAAGGGGATAAACAGATATGAAGTGTGATTATTCAACATTTGAAATATCTCACGAACTAATTTAGACATTATTATCTTAGTTTTTGTCCGTAAATGTTGTGAATTTAAATAGTATCTCCAAAATAAGTGTTGGGATTTCATATATTTCACTTAAAAATGCGTGAAAATGGGATAATCATTTTCCCCAGATTTTAATAGCTAAAATTCCCATTCCTTCCTTGCTTATCGGTGGGTAACCTGACGCTCATATTTGCAAAAAGCGTTATGAATGCGTTTTCTTTTGTATTGATAAAAATAGTTCAAAAAAAATAAAAATTAGCTTAAAAAGTTTGTCCAGAAAAATATCTTGAATTGAGAGTAAAAAAACGAGATATTAGTTGACGTGTAAAAAAGTACTGAAGGATATAATTTCGGAATTCCTGAGTATTATTGAAAACGATATGAGAACTCATATTTGCTTTACAAATCTACTTGTATTGGACATAAAACAAAATGCATTTCTTTGTGGAAACTAAAAGTGAAAAGAAAACTTTCACGAAAAAGGTGAAAGAAGAAAAACATTACAGAGACATACAAAATCACATTCAATGGAAAACAAGGAGTTATCGAGGAGAAAGGTAAAGTTAAACTTTTTAGTAAGAGTACATGCAAAGAAAACACGACAATTTTTTATTTAAATTTAAGGTATTATATTCGCGGTGACTGAAGTCAAGTTGTCAACTATTCACGAATCTTGGAAATATTCACCAAAGGAGTTCCAATTAATTAATAATTCTCTCTACTGATTTTTACTGTTGGACGAGGAAAATTATTTGGTGTCTTTAAACTAGATAAAAAAATTAGATTGTGGTTTGACTCTTTGTTTGATAAGGGTCTCATTGCCTTCAGTCACGCGATGCGGTTGCCAATTCCGTTAGAACAGTATTTTCCCCAGTTTTTAGTGAAAATATTATTGTAAATGCCTCGTAAGGTATACAAATCCTCACGTCATTGCATTTCTATTTACAATTGCTACGCTCTGGTATGTTTGTTTCACTATGTTAAGCCGATATTTTTATCATGATACCAAAGAAACTTAAGCCCGCGAAAGTTTCTCCATATAAACCAATAGTTAATTAAAGTAAAATAATTTAAAATTTTGCACTGCAGGGCATAAAAGTTCATCGTCAGTGGATAGGGAATGATTCAAAATATCGTTTGAAACATTTTTGGATGCACTTAAGTCTAGTTGTTTCGACGGATATAATACCTTAAATTCATAAATTTACAAAATCGTTATGGCAATATTAGTACGACTACGTACACATGTTTAAGTACAAGTGGAACTTGTAATGGGTTCATGACGTAAGTCAGGCGACGAGTCGAGCTATTCATTGCGACAGGCGACCATTCACAGCTGTAAGGAGATGAAGAGGTGATAGAGCGCCTTGATGGCTTTCGAGGTGGGTCGTCTCACTTTAACGACACTGTTGCAACCGATCGCAGCGCCTCCTGAGGAACGAGAGAGAGTTAACACCTCGCCTCCAAACACCCTTCATCCACCAATTGGAGTTCTACGAATCATTTTTTACGGCTGCCTTCTTATGTTGCATGTTCTTTAAACTTTATTTTGTCATTCTTCTGTAAATTTTACAGCAGCAGAGATTTTACGACTCAAACAATTCTTATAAATCTCATTCAGGATAGCAATAACGAAACAATTTGTAATTGCATGAAATTTAAAAATAAATGAGGGAAAAAGTACTCAAATGTTTTGACAAAATATGAAATCTAGTGGTAGACATCTTTTACATTTTACCGCGATCACAGTATATTCTTCAAACCACTCTATCACCAAGACTGTTGCCTTGCATTTAGTTTTTGGGTGAGTGACGTATTTCATTATTCTTATACTCATACCCCCCCCCCACGTCGATTATTAAATATAATTCTTGACCACGTGTAACTGTAGGATGGGATATTGGGTTTTGGTATTTTGGTCATTTTGACGGACGTTTTTTTAATTACGAAAACTCAAGATCCCATCCTATTTAAGTAATTATTTCTGACAATAATGAGTAGTGGTATTTCTCCCGTTTGTCATAATTCGAAGTAGCCAACGAAAATAACGAGTAGAAACACGATAAAAAAAATACACCTAACTACATGAGTCCTTGGGTGATTCCTGTACTTTTCGCCCGTCGTACAAAGCCAGAGGAGGAAATCTGAAAAGAGATTTGCGGGGGTCACAGTTTCTTCAAAATTATGCCGTACACCGAAGTGTTGGCTATGAATTTCATGAACTCGTCGGCCGTGTGGCATGTAGTACTTCCTGGAAGTAACTTTTAGTCTCTCAACGACTTTTCGCTGCGTGAATTCACCGAGATTCGGCAGTAAATCCCGGTTTTATTTTTCTCCATACAAAATGTTTGTGGAGAGAATACGTAGGTGCTGTAAATCGAAATACAAAGGTATTTTTCAGGGGGTATATTATTTCTCCATTTCTAGTTAAATAGCACATCTTAGTGGAGTTTAATGATTTTGTTGAAAATAATGAGTGAGCAAATATTTAATTTGAAAGCGATTAATTTATTTTCATTGTACATCCATTTCATTACCCGTCTTGAACTATGCTTACCGTAGAGAAGGGATTTTTACAAACATTATAAGTGATATCAGCAATTCATTGTTTAATCATTCATTTATTTTTTTCATTCATTTAGATCTTTAATCTAAACGATTTAATAAAACAATAAAGGATTTTCTCTCTTTTTATTTCTAATCTCTCCTCAGTATATATTAAGTAAGCATGTGCGTTAGGGAGATTTCCATTCTTTATTGCGTTCCATCCAAAAGTTGCTTTACNTTGTGCTCAAAAAAAAACAACAACATTTTTTCTTTTGTCTGGCTGATTTATCACGAGATGTAAACTCGTCTATTTTGTAACAGAGGATTATTCATTAATGCCAGTGTTATTATGTTCTTATTAGCACATAATATTTTAAATTTTAATTTCAATGCTACTTTCTAATTACAAAATTAGTGTAGATTCGAGCACACACAAGTTTTAATACGTGAGGAATGGTTTTGATAAAGTATAATTTAATTGTGAAAATGTTTCCTAATCTTCTCGTATGGTACAGGATCCCACGCAAACTCTCGTTCCTTTCCCACCGACAGTGCGTATTCAAATTAGACCTTTCGTCGAACATGGCGCGCATGTTCATTTCCTCATAGCACAGTACACATATTCACTCGAATGAAGACATGTACCTCAGTGCAGATACCCACGCATTCTCTCCTGACGAGAGGAAACATACACCGCACACGTCACAAAGTTGTTCTAAAGATATAAACGCCGGCACCATGAGTAGCAGAAGCGTATATAAGAAGGGACGTCCTCACAAGGTGATAAATGACTGCTCTATGAACGCATTCCCTCGTCTCATTCAAACGACATGTGAATCTTTCTTCTTCAACTCACCACTAAATTATCCTTGAGCGACACGTTCTAATAGTCATGCTTACATTCACAAACGTCTTTAGTTGAAGGCATTTTACTTTGACAAAGAACTCAAGGATTCTTCATTGTGTTCCTTTTCTCCTGAAAAGTATACCTACTCTTGGACACCAAAATACCGACTTATTTCCACAAAGGAATTTCGACTTCGGTATAAAGGTTAAGACCTCTCAAGGCGATGCCGGTAAGCCTGTTGTGCGTTATATGAAGTAATAAAGTTCCAGACCAAATTGAGAGAACCCTTAAGCCCTGGCTGGGACAAGCGTTATCTCGAGAAGTTTTGGGGGATTGTGTAACCAGGAGGTATTGCTTAACTAGGAATGGGTCCAGAGACCGCCTCACTTTAATGTCAAGAGGTGAACTCGAAAAGCTAAGATTAGTGCAACGGAATAGATTTTAAAATATTTGTTCAAAGATTAATGGAATGATATCGAATTTTTTTACGTTAAGAACTATTTTGTCTCAAAACTCTGAATGTCATTACGTGTTTAAAGGTAATGTGTGACACTAAATAAGATTATTAAATAAACTATAAATTTAAGAGTTTCGTGGAAAATCCTACATTTATCCTCCGCCCAAAATCATCAGTATGGATCTAACGATTAAAGCAGATATTTTCTATTGTGATATGGAAATACAAAAAACAAAAAAATCGAAGAAGGAAAGTAATTTAGATTTATGAGTGCACTTAGTTTTAGAAATTCGAAACTGTGTTTATGATTTCTCAGTTCATGGTTTAGTTCGTTTCTGTTAGTACAGCCACATTTTCTTGTGATATGAAAAAGATTTTCCATTTCGGATATTGAATATGATTTTTGTTAGTTACGCGCGTGCTGTGCAGTGATATATACAACATAATTAGATACAGATGAAGTTTGACCTGTTAACCAGTGTTGAATGCTGAATTCTGGCAGTTCTGGTGGGTAGGTCTAACAGTTTCATCTAGCAGAAGAGAAAAAACATGATTAGTTATTGCATACATCGTAAATATTGACCGTGAACGTTTCCGATAATGTTATTATCATCTCCTTTCGTCATGTTGACAATAGGATTTTTTATTATCGTTTCTGCGTTCGGCCTGAGCAGTTGCGTTTGCGTTGGATTCTTGTGACCACTATATTGTGACCACTATATTGTACAAGCAGAAAAATACAGGTTTGTTATTTGATTGCATCCGTTTGTGGTAAAACGAAGTGAGTTCTTTGGGAATCATAAAGAATTGATCTTATTCTGACTTTCCGTTGATTCTGGCGATTTCTGGGGAAACTACTCTAGTGGACTGCCTTTTACTTGTGCGAGCTGTGTATTCTTCCCGTTGTGCGATGGTAGGTACAGCTTTCTGTTTAGTCTTTTTCGAGCGCATGGTCTCGTGTTGTTTGGAAATCGATGATCTGTGATCCAAAGTCGCGTGTCCTTTATAGAATACTTTCGATATTGTTTTTGTTGGTTCCTTTAAAGATTTTAGTTTTATGGGGTGCGCTTCTACAGACCCGCATGTAGCTTTGTCAGTTTGGTTGGTTGATTTCTTTAAGATCGATTTCAAGTTTGGTTCCGGAGAATGTGATACAGGCCGTTTGAGTACTCCACTTGTTTTTCATGGAGATGACGTTGGTACTTGTGTTTGATCGGCAGCGTGTGTTTGTTGACATGAATCATTTGAAGTTTTGCAATGGGTCTTGAGAATAGGATAATTTACCGTCTTGAATTCACACGGAGTGCTGCAATGTCGAGCTTGCTTGCCGAATTTAGAGTGATACCAGCACATTTGATTAGACTTCATCGCGCGTGGATGAACATTTCGCTGAATTCTCCGAATTTTGCTAGTGATGATGGCAGTCGCGTTTTGATTTTGGAAACAGCAAGGAATTAATCATCGTTTTGCGTGGCTACCAAATGTGGTGTGATACCAGCAAATGTGCGATCGCGTTTCGGATCGTGGACTGAATTTACATTGTTCGTGCTGTACGTTACGTTGTGATAACGTTGTCTGTAATTCGGTCACTTGTTTGGTTAAGTTGTCCAAGGTTTGTAGAATATAGTTCATTACGTGATCTGCAGTTGCTGTCGTTGCGTCGGAAAGAACAGGAGTATTAACATGAGCGGCTGCTACGGTGTCTGTAGTGACTACTGCATCATGAGTGCTCGTTGTGTGAAGAATTTTGACAGGAATATCCGGTGCAACATGAGTAGCTTCCACGGTATTAGGAGTGGGGAGTACTGCAGTAATTCTGTCGGCGAGTTCCGCTTCTTCTGACAGGCTGTATTTTGCGTATAGTGCCAAGATATCTCGAATTGTAGCTGGTAGGGCTTTTAGCCATATTTCTGCCAAAGACGAGTTATCTTGCGGTTCGGTTCCGGCGAGATTCTGGAGATGGTGAAGAAATTCTGACGGTGTGCGATCACCGATGGTCTCAGCAGATAGGATATCGTCGATTGTAGTTTGCGAGTTGGTGAACCGATTAATCAAAAACTGTTTAAGACGTTCATACGACCTGTTGTTGTCGGGTGTCAGTAATTCCGTGTCAATGACATTGATTACGGAGCTGTCCAAGTATGGAATAATAGTCATGTGCTTGACAAACGGGGAGCTAATTTCTCGCACGTTGAATTGTGCTTCCGTGTACGCGAACCACTGTTTCGGGCGGTCCTGCCAAAAGTTGAAAAGTGGTATTATCGCGGTCGGGTCTGNTATATATATATATATATGTACTTAGTGAGCGCGAAAAATTTTTAGACTAGGAATTCGATTCCAATGGAGCAAAATTTTTCGCGAAATCACGACTTGGGTTGTACAATTCGATTGCACGTTTAGTGAGTGAATTATGGCAAAATTTATTACGTTAAGTAAGATGGAAAACTGATTATATTGAATCAGAAGATTATTTATTTTGTGCGAGTGTTTAGCAAAGTTGAATCAGAAGGTGGAGCGTGATCAAAATCGGAGGGAGTCACCAAATTGTAATCTTTATTTGTAGTGTGGGGGGGATTGAAGAAGAGAGAAGAAGTGGAAAAAGAGAAAGAATATATAAATCACCGTTCCACAAATAAATATTACTAAAATGTTGTGAGTTTCAAGAAGTGAACAGGACTAGTTTATTTCCATAGTATGACAAAGGTCAGTAGAAATAGTTAATGCCCAATGCCAGCAGGGGCACGCGAATTGGTCAAGTCCATGATCTTCCTTGAAGAGAACTGCTGTTTGTTAGGAGTATTAACTCACGAGTTCGGCGTCGGTAGCGAAGTCTTGATCACTATGAGCTGAGAGCGGAGACGTGATATCACACTGACGCTGGTTGAGTGCACACTGATACTAGCTGAGTCTGGTAGCGCACTGACATAAGTTGAGAGCGGTAGCGCACTGTCACGAGGTGAGTCAGGTAGCGTGCTGACATGTATATTGAGAATCAACAGCGTATC
>NNCF01126256.1:1107428-1174416 GCA_002313205.1 Laupala kohalensis | reverse complement strand
GATATCACACTGACGCTGGTTGAGTGCACACTGATACTAGCTGAGTCTGGTAGCGCACTGACATGAGCTGAGAGCGGTAGCGCACTGTCACGAGGTGAGTCAGGTAGCGTGCTGACATGTATATTGAGAATCAACAGCGTATCACTCTTGGTGATGGTATCATTTGTTCATAACATACGCGATACGCCGGATTTTGACATGCGTTCTCTGAATTCATGGAGCGTATATGTAGGAGTAAGTGACTGCGGTTCCTACAAAGGTAATTGATAACACTGAAGAATGTTCAAAATATTTTTTCTTCCGTCCTTCAAACCATTCTCTTTTGTCGACATTGCAGACACTGAATCTGAATGTCCAATTAAACAATAAGATTACTTAGTTCAATCACCTTTTCTAATAAAGTATTTATTGACATTCAATAAATAGCACGTAGAACAGGCATTTTTGTGCACAATGTGGTAGAAAATACTTGAAATATGGACCAAAATTTTAGTAAAAAAAGAGGGAGATTTGTCTTTAGAGGAAGTCTCCGCACTCTAAAGTGAAAGTATTAAGATTAAAGAAGACATTGAATTTTTATGGCATTGAAAACGAAGATAGGGTGATCATATGCATTGCTTAGATATTGTTTTTAATAAGGGAATCATATAACTCTTATAATGGGTTCACCTAATGTGAGAGGGTTTGATGCATATTTATTGCTCTTAAATACAATAATATGCAAATTCATTGTGAGATTTAATCTAAAAGGGAAATCTTTATATTCTTTCAATATCTTCTATGTGTTGTAGGGAAGTGAAGAGCGTTAAATGTCTTTGTTTCCCACTCTCCAGGCAATCCCATTACCATTTTTAAAATTTCAATTAACTTTAGATAGCGTTTGTCTGCATGCAAGAGGGAGAGGGGACTCTTTAGGGAATCTTAAAAATTCTTTGATTTAATTGATTATATTTCTTCACCACTTATATTAGTACTATGTGAAAAGAATGAGCGTATAACATTCCAACAATTGACAAATTAATAGTATTTTCTTTTGAACAATCTTCAAGAAATTATACGTTTTTTATTTAACTCCCACCTCTTCAACTTCTTTTCTATACCTAGATCATCCTTTTTTCATTGTATTTTAAATAGTAAAACTGGTATTTTCATTTACTTGTATTGCTTTTATCTTCCGTAATATAATTATGTCATTCTGTTTCATCCTTCCGCATCTCAGTTTCATTCAGGTTAAATGATGACAAATTCGAGTGTTACACATGGCTTCTTAATTTATTTTTAATTCTAATTTACGTATGATGGTTCTAATGACTTATGAGTATGGTTTGGATATTAGATGAATCAATGAAAGATGGACGTTCACTTAGTGCGGAATTCAAACCCATGGCCATGCAGTTGGTGATGTGTCCTATCCACTTACGCCACCACACCTGTTAGTGTAAACTCTTATTCGACAATTACAATAAAAAAGATTGATGACAATCGTTCTTATTAAAAAATGAATGAAGTATTTCAGTGTATTTCTTGAAATCCTAATACGTCACTGAAAATCAACTGATGGTTATCTGTTTGCCTTACTGGAAATGAAAGTTAACTATTTCAATCGGTAATAACATTTCAGTATCAGCAGATGAACAGGACATAGAAATCACGAAAGCAATTTTTGGGTTTTGAGGCAGATGAAGTACGATAATAACTGAGAGAAGGATGGCCTGGTGAGCGGATTCAAAGCATCCTGGCCTCGCCTTTATTCTCCATGGCCTCATCCGCCGTTCGCCCTGAGGTCCTCCGAGAATTCTGGCTCCACAGCTGACACGTTGTTCCCAATAACCGATTCCCTTTGTCGGATATTGCGTTGGCGGTGGGGGTAGAAACGCTTGTGAGATGCTGTACCCCATCCCCTCTCCTCCCTGAACGTAGCTGCTTCACTAGTGTCATCGGACTCTACCATGCACGAAGGCCTTGCATTGTCCCTCTTTCTTCCCTTTCCCATAGCGACAGCAGTTCCCTTGTACACGACAACCTTATACACACCCGTCTAGAGGTTTTATGAGATTTAGAAAGTTTCAGCTCAAATTTGTGTATAATAGTGAGAATCCTGTAAATATTACATTAATAGGTCAAAAGATAATTCATTTATCACAGCTCGAATGTTTTTTCAAGATCGCAATTTACGGTGCTATTGGAAATTAGTATTGTGACATATTAGCTTTCTTGAGCCATCCTTAAGGATATTGGGCTTATTTTCTAATAAATTATATAGTTTATCTAAAATAAATATAAATTACATTTTTTTATATTTAAGAATTATCTTATCCCAATCCGTCTCATATTGCAAAATAATGAGTATCCTTTAAATTTTTTGTAGAATTAAAGTTTGATATAAAGTTGTATATGAACATTTTAATATCTTAAATCGCATGCTACTCATAGAATTTCTTCTTCTATATTTTTGATACTTTGACCACAAATGAAAAACATTCTTGCCTTTTGGACCAAAAGTTAAATGACAATATATTCTTCAAGAAATTTTAGGTTTTTCAGAGTATAATGAAATAATGTTAAAATGTATTGTGAAATATTCTTATTTCGAGTTTCAATTTGTAATCTAGTCGTCGTAGAATAATAAAATCTTGCACCTTTCTTCTTCTGTGATTCTATCTGAATTAATTATTTTAAATGAAACTCTACGAAATAATTTTTATATTCAAATTATAATCCTTTGTGCTCGAGAGTTTTATTGTGAACTTTTTAGCGTTATTTCATTTCATTGTCTTGCTTGGAAAACAGGTTCTACAAAATATCTTCATTTTCTCTAGCTAGAGATTTGAATTATTCTGGTTGGAAATTTCCTAATTCTCTTTGTATTCAAGAATTACAGCTCATTCAATGCTTCTGAATTGCGCTTTCTCAAAGAAATTAAGTAAAAGTTGTGTGGTTGTCTATTGGATGAACCTACCATTCTGTGGGATTGTAATGCTCTACGGACTTGGATAAATGAGACAAATGAACTGGATGGTAAAAATGTAGATCTCATTTTTCTGATTATAGAAGACATGAAATTGTATTTTTATCTTTTATTCTTCCTGCTCCATAACATATATTATGTAGTGTAAGAAATAAATGTTAAATTGTTAGTGTGAAAAATTATCCAAATAAAAAATTCTTTTAAACTGTGGGACTCTGAATGCATACGCAATCTGTGGTGTAACGTTTCGTTTAGCTAATGAAATATTTTAATTAAAAATATTTACCACTGTGTTCTAACACTCCCTGACAATAAAATACTAAAACTTTCTTATGTTTCTATCCGTTTGAAAGCAATTAATTCACGTCTCCGTTTTATTTTATTTTTTTCCTGCAAAGTAATGAGCTCATCAAAAACCACGGAAGTGAAAACTCATTCATATTTTAAAAGTATGTACCACACTACTAAGGATATGAGGAAACGACAGAATTTAGAGGCGCAAAATTGTGAAAATAAATCAAGAAACGACTTATGCCTTCATGCCATTTTGAGTTTCGTGTCCTCGTGCTAGAATACTCTTTTGTGATGATGGAGCTTGTCTTGAGATGGCGATGGTGCCGTACAGGTGGCGCAGCGGAGCGTTTCGAGGTGCACTCAAGTCATGGCCCCCTGTTCACAGAGGGAGAAGTAAGCAAACATCTCGATGTTTTATGATGATGACCAGGGACACAGGACACTCTCTGCCGCAAAATGAAAGTCGTTCCGGTCTGTTTTTATTGGGCTTGAATTTTCAACGGTTCTCGTTACTTCAGACGTTTGCTAAACAAAAGTAAAAGTAACTAAGAATTAATATTTGTGTTCAACAACCCACGTCCATAAATACTGATTTAAAAGAGATAAAAAGATAAAAGACGCCACCTCATATTAGAGAAACCAAACTATGTATTGCGGGAGACCTCTAATAGGCACTTTCTCATCTCAGGGTTCAACATATTTCAATATGTGGACAATCGAAACAAGTTCTCAAACCAAAACTCACTTCTATATAAATCTGAAACGAAAAATCTTGCTTCTTTGTCTGTCTGTTTAAAAATAAATAAACTATTGTACCAGACGACTAAATTAAGAATTTTAAAGGGTCAATACCGGGGGGCTACGTGAGGAAGCTATTAGTACCTTTTTGAATTCTGTTAATGACTTTAGTAAAGCCGCAAGTTTTCAACAAGTATTGAGATGTCACAAACTTAATAATACATTTAATTATTTGCACAATAATTTTTGTAGTGGTATTGTCAAAAAGCTATCGACCCTTTACGTACAGACTAAAGTTTTGAGAATAGTAACTCTTATAATAGTATTCGTTGTCGACGGTCTGCCAAATACATTCCTCCTCTCCGCCAACCAACTCTCTCAATCTTCCTCGATATTCAGGTATGCAAATTTTAATCTATAATAGGGCTCTTGAAAACAATTTTATTCGGAATGGAGGAAAATTCTAGTAAAAAAATTCAGTGCAAGAGGGTTTCGTCTGTGCTTTTGTTTGATTAATCTTTTCCGACGACAAAGCGTGTAACTGTGTGACAATTAATTTGTATCATAACATAATCATTGTGAAAAAAAAATTCGATGATACGTTTTTGAATTCTTCACTCTTTCTGATAATATAACAGAAAAAAAACTTCTTCCTCTTTATACAATTTTAAAAATAATTTAATTTATAATTATGTTAGGAACATATTCAGCAGAATTCTTATGCAGTAGTAATGACTGTGAGAAATCAAAGTAAACATGTGATTTTAAACTTGAATTATAAAGACCTCATATCAAAAAGAAAAAAGACGAACTTAAACGTCTTATTATTGTGACAATACAATGTAAAGGATAGTGAGCACGAGGAAAAATGATAAATTTCGAGACTGTTTTAACACGTATGTTACATTCAGCTTATGTTTATTGGTTGGTCAATATATTATGTGCATAGAAGCTGACAATTATAAGTATGTTTAAAAGTGTTTACAGTGATTTGTCAATATTTTCTATTGCAAAAGAAGAAAAATACCAATAAAACACGATGAAATGGCTATAAATTATTTATCTTTTCTCAATTCCTTGTTGGATTTCTTTGTTTGTAAACATATAACCGCTTCGATTTGAAATACTGATGAACTTATGAAAACTCTGGTTCTACACTTCACCAAAAAATATATGTCATCGAGGATCAACGCCTCGAATAAAACTGCAGTAATAAAGAATTCGACGAGAAACTTCAATCCTCACTAGATCTGCGTACGACCGAAACTCTCTTGATGGTCCCTGAGTGACTGTCTCCAAAATTGCGGGACAGACCTCGCTCTGCGGACGGCTTCGAGCGCTGGTGCTGCTGTTGCGGCGTCTGGGATCGGGGGAGGGGCGAGGATGGAGACATGGGAGGCGTGGGAGGCAGTATGGGGGTGGGGTCGCTGAGCCACGCTGTCTGACGTAGAGTCGTTTTCTGTGTTACAGGTTCCCGCCGACGCAGTTCTGCCTTCTCCCGCGCTGTCTCGTGCGCCGTGAGAAAGAAACCCGCTGCCACCAGTGAACCGCGCTGACTTTTTCGGTGAGTACGAGACCGATTAATTGTCCAATACTCCTTTTTTTATTCTTTCGCTAACAGTGAGAGGTGCTTTAAAAAGGATGAGATGGAGTTTATTCTATCAGGAAGAAAGAATGCGGATGTATTAAACATTATTGAGGATCTGGAGAATGAACGAAGAGAAAATGAAAGTTGTTATCTCTGTTCTTCTACCCTTCATGCTTTCCTAACACATTGTTGTATAACTCCTAGACACGCATTCGGCTGAACCTTAATAAAAAAACAAAATGCTTTAAAGAAAACATAAAAAATGTTAATGGTATCTCCAATAGCCACTATCATCCGTTTGATGTCCCTATATAGGTGTCTAGAAGTTAACTTTTTCTAAGTGGACATTTTCCTCCCATCTTACTCAACAAATTGTCAAAATTGAGGTATCGGTGGGATCAAATGGTTATTTAATGACATAAAGATGTTCTATTTGTTAAAAAGTTGTTGGTTGTGATCGAAGACTTCATTGGAAAAACACGTGATCGGAATAAATATGTTCTTTAATATTTTATCGCAAAATACTTTTTAATTGATATACTTAACCACTCCTTAGAGTTTTAAAATTTTACTTAATATTTTTACGAAAAAATGAAATATGTAAAGTGGTTACTTAAACTATTTCAATATATGAACTTATTTACAAAGTTTGTGAGAAAAAAGAAATGCGTTGATTGGTCTCTCTCTCTCNTTATATATATATATATATATATATATATATATATATATATATATATATATAAATAAATGACAAATTTTGTAACTTGATATCGTGGTTATTTAGAGTCCTTAACGCAACATATTTCTCTAAATATCTTTACGATTTGTCACCTCATCGTCAACTTTGAAAGTGTATGGCCACGTCTCGCATAGCAGGTAGTTAAGCCCTTTGAATGGTCCAGCGAGGGCAGCAGGGGATACCCTGGAACTGGCCATCAAGGTGCTTCGTGCCAATATTTGTCTCGTAACTTCGTGTTGAACCGCGCTCGTCCGTGGAATGGACGTACTCCTAAAATATTTACAGTGCAAGATTGCAATCAGGCGGGCAGTTGTTAAAGCAAGAGGCGATGATGGCGCTTAAGAGGAAGAGTCTCGAGTGTTGACGCGAAAACATTGTCACTGATGCAATCCATTCTACTGGACACTGATGGGGGGGGGGGGCTAGTTCCATGAAAATTTGATCAAAATTGCCCTTATTTAGACATAATAGAAGCTGAACCATATTTTAATTATTCACGCATCATTTTGCTTAAATGTGAAAATGTATTATTCTTAATATTTTTCTCCATTATTTTCGTAAAGGAATGATTTTAGCTCATTATATTCTCTATAAATAAGCCATAAATTAATGTTGCGTTTTGGATTATTTTTCAATGCTGATTATTCGCTTAAGAGGTAGTTAGAATTGCGATCATGAAAAATCTACGCACAGAGTCACTAACAATGTTTTGAATAGCTTGTACATATATGTGGGATTTGTACTTATTTTCAAATTTGCTACGTGTCTTTATGAAGGATGTTAAGGGAATCAAATTTTTCTCCTAACAAAACATTGTTATATCCTACTTTAATTATTACTTATATGTACCTTATTTGGAGGACGTAAATTACACTCAAGATAATTATGGAATTTTAGTATAGTATAGTATACTTACGCAATTATTGATCGTTTTACTAACGCTTTACTAACTCTTTTTTTTTATGTGATGAGGCCGTAACAAAAATTATATGTAGCGGTGATATCTCATTTCCTTCTATATTTTCGTATTATTGCATCGAGAGAATTAAAAACGCTCCTTTCTTCAAAAGAAAAAATGCTCTTGTTTGATGTCCAATTTTCGTTAGTTTACACGTTTTATTATTTTTTAAAATTTTGTTTTTGAATAGGAATGATGAAATTATTGCCTATTTTTGTTCAACAATTTGTATAAATAATATTTAAATAACGCAAATTTTAAAATGACTGATTCTAGTTTTTGAGGCGGATGAGGTGAAATCTCTGGTAATGCGTTCTCCATGGCTTTGTTAACTTCTCCCTGAACTTCCGGGTGGAGCTGCTGCTAACAAGCACAAAGAGTGTGCCGCTTCCCATAGCTAGCTGCTATTGCACCTCTTGTTGCAAGGGACATTTACGCAATGTACTATGAACCCCACATGCTGCTTTCAGATCCACCTTACATTGCTTTCATTGCATTCTTCTTTAAACATATTGTGTCTACATCTACGAAAGATAAACATGTCGAAATACTTTATACATGAAGAAATGCTTGCTTTACCTTGAAATTTATTCAATTTAGACATAGAAATGACAGATTAGACGTAGATTTAGGAGAATACTTTAATCTTGTATTTTTATCTCAGTATACGTTTGTGTATTTTCTGTTTGCTGTGATCTTACCCCAATTTATACCAATAATAAACAGTATTTCCTCTAGCAAACGTTGTAAATTTAAATTTTTATTGAACAAAAGTAAGACATTGTTCTTCAGATAATTATATTGCTCAAACATGTCACATCTGGTTGGTTAATTCCTGAGATATGTTAAACGTTCATGAACGATTCTCGGCAACGTACAGTGTAAAATACAATATATTTATTAATCTTGACTAATTAAAGATATTTTCTTAAAAACTTAAACTGTGGTCTTGAAATGGCTTTAGTTTGTTATTTGCTCGTATAATAAAAGTAATAAAAAGAAAAATGTTGATGAAATTTTTTTAAAATATTCAATTATTGTACGAATGACAATTATTGTACGAATTTTGAAAGATTTATTCAGGACACTTTGATGTTCCTGACGGAAAAATCTTTCAACCAAAGCATTTATAATGTAGGAGGAAAAAGTCAATACTTTTCTTTTTTTCATATTTTGACTTTATTATGGTATTTCCGAGTAAACTAATTGGTCATGTAATGCTTGAAGTGCATTGCTCGTTCACTGCACAAACCCTTGTTCATGACCTTCTATGCAACGAATTTACCTTTGGTCTGCTCATCTACTCTCCGTAGCCCTTTGTCGTGCTAAAGACTGGACCCCGAAGTGCTCCCGAAACCGATTCTAAGGTCGGAGCACCTTTGCGTTTACGAGAAGCGTGAGATGCCTCGAGGTGGTTCACTGGATGCAGAGTGCCGTGTGGTGAGCTGATAAGCTATAACACGCGTAGTTGCATAACCCTTTGTCTCTCATCGTCTTCTAAATCACAATACTACATTTTCCAAATCTGTTAGCCTTGAAGCAAGAACGAAAATATTATTCCCTTTCAAGGATCAAGACTATAGAATGCGTGAATATAAAATGAAATTTTTCGAGTCGACAAAATGGGAGTCAATGTGCACTGCATTTAAGATGTATTGTATCAGCACTAGTACTATTAATATAATACATAACTTCATCATAAATTCTTCACAATTTTTTGAATGAGGATAAAGTAAAATATATTAAATACCTGCTAATAGTTTATGTAAAGGAAATGAAAATTATCAGAAATCGATAAAGGAATCAATAAAATTGATTAAACAATATAACTAAACACGATTGACACAACAGTTTTGTCGTTGAATTTCATCACAACATTAATTCATTACTATTAATTATTCACTTTCATTAACATATCTAATTGTTTTTGTTTCGTATTATCATTGTATTTAACCTACTTCTACGTTTTGAAAATATTTGATTTGAAAACGAAGCAAATTTCGTTAATATACCACGACATAACATTTTATTCACTAACCTACGCAGTTATGATATTTCTCATTACACATTTGACAGTTCTGTTCAGGTATTTTAACAAAATATAGCAGAAAAAACACACATTTTTTACATAAAAAATTCTTAATTTACTATTACTGTCACTGTCACAAGTGACACAAACGAAAATAATATGTATTAAAAAAAAACTTCTTCCTGACCAGAATCCAACGCAAAAAATCGCGTGACTCGCGTCATGGTGCTGGTTTTGGCCGCATCGCTGGCGCCTTGCAGAGGTTGAAGCCCGTACCATCTGAAGCGCGCTGAAGCACGCGTTGGTTCTGGATTTCGCCAGTGGCGCGTGCATAAATTAACGACTTGGGAGACGAGTGTCGTTCCCATTATCACGTAATCCACGTGCTTTATCTCTGCTCCAGCGATTCTCCATTAGAACGCATAAAAAGTTTACGATCAACGTAGAGCGCGATCAACGGTGAGTGCTCTATGGAAAAAGTGCGATTGTTCAGAATTTGATCCCCCAAAGTTAGCAAGTGAGGAGGGGGTATGTGGTAGAAGGTGAAATGTTTGTTTCGCCCTCTGTTTTCAAAAAATGTCGGATGGATATTATTTGCTTTTCCATACCACATATTAAGCACTAGAGAAATTTAGTACTCCTCCACAAAATATGTTACAAGGTCTTTTCCAATGGCTTCACGAGAATATATTCCAAAAGTCACGAGTTCTATTCCAAAAGTATTCGGTGTCGTCTGATGTATGTATTGATCCGTGTGTGAACGAGTTTGTCACCTCACAAAGACAATACTAGAACGACTCTTCAGAATTCTTTGAGGTAAGTTTAATAACAAAACGCAATTTTTGAACAGTTTACCACTACTTTATTTACGTTCGGCACGCCACTTCCTCTTTCAAAATTATTTTTAAAAGTAAAAATGAATGTTTAATATATATAAAATATGCATATAGATTTACTAACCCCGTTTTCGTACGTCAACTCGTTATTCAGATTGGTGGAGAAATTGAGTCCCCCAATAAAACTATTATTGTGTTTATAATAATAATATTAATAATTATAATAATAATAATTTTATTATTGCAATTGGGCTGTCATGCCTGGTGGCAGAAATTAAATACATAAAATATACATCAACAATATACAACAACAAAAATAAAACGAGGATATACAAAATCATACATGAATTAAAAAAAGAATGTGTTAAAATAAAAATAAGAAAAGTATTAAGATGAGAAATGTACTTAAAAAATATAATATCATACAATTTAAAAACTAAATTTCATAATTTAATTCATTAAAAAAATAAAGTAATTTTTATCTTAAATTTAATTATTTAAAATAATTTATCTTAAATTCAATTATTAAAGCAATTAAAAATTAAATTAAATTATTCAAAGTAATTTAAAATTTAAGTCAATTATTTAAAGTAATTTAAAATTAAATTAAAGTATTCAAACTAAATTAAATAATGACAACCAAACTCTAAAAAATATGTTTAATAATTACACCTAGGAAACCGACCCAGACACTTGAATCACTTAGGTGCACTTCACTTCACTCACACTTTTACTTATTTCCCTTTCTGACTCCCCTATTGTCGTCCTTCTTACATCACTTCACTTCTCATCACTATCCTACCCTTCATCCCTAAACAACTGGCTTTGTAACTACACTACCACACACTATCTTCCAGAACTTGCGTAACCTTGTGAGTAGATGAAGGGCCCGATATCCTCTCCGCAACCGATGCAGGCATTGAATTCCAATCCCTAATTGTTCTGTTTTATTCAGAGCAAGTATCAAATACGTAATGCAAATGAATGATTGTATTTATTGGTTTGAGAAATGAAAAATTTGCGTAATAAAAGAAAGCAAATAAACGTTTACTATTTCATTTATGTTGCGGTATTTTTTGTCTTCGAAATAATAATCGCATTAAATGTTGACGGCACTAAAATATTTTTTGTGGACATTGTCCTAAAAATTCATAAAAATTAATGACAAAAATATGGACAGAGACCGAAAACATCAAGAATTTATCGGTGAAAAAATTAATTCTTCGTCACCCTCGAGAACAAAGAAACAATAACACATTCCTCAATTCATTAAAATGTCAGGTCACGCGGAATATAACAAAAGAAACCTTTATTGTCTTCTAAGTTGGTTTAAAAACGCTGACGTTGCTTCGGAAATTGCTTGCCCCTCTGTCTCGTGTAGCGTCATACCTCACCGAGCAAGAACGTAGTAATTCCATCCTTTCGCTCCGTAATATGAATTTGGAGTCTGTTCATAAATCAAGGGTGAATATTAATGCACTTTCTATTCCATCGATCGGTGTCGTTTACACAGTGTAACAGGCAGAGAGCTCATTTGCATGACGGTAGAGAGACAGGGGGATGACGAAGAGGAAGGCGGACGGGGAGAGAAGAGGTGATGTGACGAAAAGAGGCCTCCTGTCATCCGTTGCAATGAATAATTAACGACTTATAAACGAACGTGTCTATGAAGCAGAGTGCGGAGACATGCAGGCGTGGGATTTGAGGGAAGTGGCGGATCAAGGAGGCCAGGAATGTGCCTATGATCCAATTGCTCTTTTGGAGGGTGTTCTCCTGAAAGATGTTTTCGCATGTGATGTTCATAGTGAACGAGGAATTAGCGGTTTTCGGTTTGAGAACGAGACCCATCCTATATGTACAAATATTTACAAAGAAAGTATAGAAAATCAAAATTTTATGATCGGGGTATGACATCGATCATGTGAAGCAATGTATGATGAAACGAAGTCTCACATTTTACTGTTTCCATCAGTACCGTCTTTCCTTTTAATCCAGAGGCTGAGTGGTCTTAAAAGTAAAGTGCTACTTCCGATGATATAATTTCATTTACTGTTTGTATAAGAATAAAGTTTTCGTACGTGATGTAATTTGTATGAAGGTATGGATATTGAACATGCTTATTGTACGATTATTAATGCAAGCGGAAAACTCAAGAATTAATCAGCTTCTGAAAAGCCTGTTAATTTTGCTCAATAACAGGCAAAAACCTACTAAATTTACAAACAAAACCATTGTGTAATACTACGTATAATCAACGTGACGCAATAAAATACCATGAACCAATTAATACACTTAATTATTCCTAATGATCCAGCAGTATCCTTTGGGAACCCACTCACTAGAATCATTAATTTAGGGAGTAAGAGAGCAGACTAGATAAGAGTGGAATCTTCGAAATTAGTAGTAATAGTAATACGTTAATCTATGTTTGGCATTTCGAAGGGTATCCGATGATATCATTTCATGAATCCAACGCTCTGGTGGCCAATGAAACTACGAAAAACAAAAACTCCACTTAAGAAGTTGATTAGTGAGTATAATATTAGAGAGGTGAAAAGGAACTAATTAAAAAGAAAAGGAGTGTTATGTTAAATGAGAGCTGAAATAATGATGGGATTAGGCAGAACAGGCTGTGTAAGCGTAGTGACTGGTAGGGCGTCAACGAGCAGGTATTCACCGGCGCTTCCTCTCCACCCTGCGGTCGGGTAGGCCACACGCACGAGTTAATAAGCCTGCGCTCTGACGCCCCGCCGCCCGTCGACCGGCCGTGTGTCCATCCATCCGTCGGGACCGGGCGAGAGTCGCGACGCTGACGCCGACGCCGACGCCGCCTGCGATGCCTACGTCGATGGTGGCAGCGGCGGTGCGGTGCGGTGGTGGCACCCGCGGAGTGGTGTCGGAGATAACTGCTCCAACGTCCCCATCCATCTTCCGGCGCAACGCACCACACCGAGCCTTCATCCGCCCGATGCCCCACCCTAGTGTGCTGACACGGGAGCGCCATTACAAGCGGCAGTCCAGTTACCATCCATATGTGCTGCGTCTTCACTCATAGCTCGCATCTGCTGTTACCTCACGACGAAATCCACTTCAAATTATGAGCGTAACTGAAATCACTTAAGTACATGACTATTTTCCGAACAAATAATTAATGGTTCACCATATAAATCAATGATAAAGTGAGGGGACTTTTAATTTCAGAGACGGGGTGCTTTAAGCATTGGGATCTCGATATATTCTGCTTTTGAAATATCCGTCCTTTCAATAATATAAAGAAAATGCATTAGCTCCGGGTATGTTATTCCAGAGGATTCTTGAATTCACATGCCTAATATATGAATATACGTGTATTAAATTCATGGCATTGTCGTGAATATCATGAATATACGTGTATTAAACTCATGGCATTGTGCTAACGTATTTTTATAAATGTTATGAACGTTTGTAATTTAATAATCTTTGGCAAGATATTACTTAATTATGACTCAACGTCAGTAATTGTCCAACAACGACTTGTTTCACACACACACACAAAAAAAAGTGTTTGAAAATTACGGTGTCTTCACAAAATGAATCTTGGACATTTCATTACTTTTCCAAAATGAATCATAGTAATAAGTTATAGTAGAGCATAATTACTTTTGATCACGCTCATTTCGTGCATATATACAGCGTCATTTTATAACAGTGATTGCGTAAATGATGGACTCTTCATGACAGTGACTGGAGCTAATTCTCGCTCTGCTCTCATCGCGTGTCGCTTAATTTCTGAACTACGAGGAATCTTGAGTCAAACGCTGGAACCGACACCTAAGAAAGAAATACAAGAGATTTTCGAAACCCTTTTTTTTTTTTTTTTTGCCCTCTAGTGAAAGCGAGGAAAGTATGTGACGTTAAGAGACTCATCAATTCTGGCGAGTACCTTCCTGACTATTGAGAATGCATTCATAACAACTAATGACAGCGTAAAATTGGTTAGTCTAAAATTGACGAACGAAGTGCACTGTTCTTTTCAGAGAAGAGATTCCTGATTAATAATCTATTCCTTCTGCAATCGTACTAGAACTATCAGCTATTTGTTTGAACATGTTACACATTATATTGAAAAAATTATTAAAGTGAAACTTATTTTTCGTACTCGCACCGAGTGAGATTTCTTACTGTTTCTAAATTCTGTATATATGTATTACTGTTTCTAAATAGAAAGTACCCAATTTATGAACGTTCATTCTTTCTTTTCTTTCTTTTCTTTCTTTTTTCTTTCTTTTCTTTCTTTTTTTTCTTTCTTTTTTTCTTTCTTTTCTTTCTTTTCTTTCTTTTCTTTCTTTTCTTTCTTTTCTTTCTTTTCTTTCTTTTCTTTCTTTTCTTTCTTTTCTTTCTTTTCTTTCTTTTCTTTCTTTTCTTTCTTTTCTTTCATGGTAAATTCAAATAAGGTAAGCAATAAAAATAATTTTACTAGTTATAATTTTGTTCGTTGACCATATTAATAAAACTCTCATGCATTTATTATTTGACGTAACAAGAATATATAGGATACATAAGTACTATACTACCCAGTCACGACGTAAAACTTATGAGATGTGATTTATCTTCAGTTTTCTTAAATAAATGATGTTGTTGCTTTTTCAATAGCGTATCTTAATGGTTGTCTGAAATAGACAATAACCATTACGATTCCATTCATTTCCTGAAACATCGAGAGAAAACAATGAAGATGAATCACATATTATAATTCACTATCTCTGTTATGCTTGCAAAACGCTTCCGGTAGCAAAGAAACAGAACTTATGCGTAGCGTGATGTCATTACGAAAGTGTTTGCCTTTTCTGGCGATGAGTGATCACAAATGCTGGTAAAACACGCAACCTCACATATACGGATACTTCAACTACTCGTGCATTAAATATTTTTGGTGATTCGATGATTGCGTAAGGAACCTGGGACATGGCCTATTTTGTGAATGTTCCAAGACGCAAAAATCTTTATTTAAATTTAATTAAACATATAATTTTGTTTCTTACTACATCAATTACATTTCCATACGTAAATCAGAGATGTGGTTAAGCAATTAATTTACTGATGTAGTAATATTAACAGTTCGAGGCGCTGTTCACGTTTTCTTCATATTTACGTAACATCTATATGTATGATACACATTATAAATGTTCTCTTTTAGTAGAAATCTAATTTCAATATGTTTGTGTGCATTGTTTTGAATAATATTATGACGTATATAAACATTTACTCTAAATTCATGTATGAATGCATCACTTGCCTCAGTTCAGAATTTCTACGTTAATATGCGTTTTAGTTTGTGAACTGTATCTTTGGTACAGTTACAATCTCTAATAATATACCAATTCTAGCTGTCTCGAAAGTTTGCTTTATACATTTTGCGATGACGTACTATTTAATCCATTTTTTTTAAATTTTGTAAAAGGAATTTGAGAAATATTAAATCTTTCACTTGTTACCTTGTTAGACGTGAATATACAGAACATGAAGCGTTTCACTGCGTACTCGGATTATGTGCGCCATTAGAACAGTGTGCTTCCATTGTACTCGCAACCTGGCTACAAAGCACGCCCTTCGCCGCAGCACTAGGCACACAAATAAACCGCCGTACCACCATGCGAAGGGTGCAACCAAGAATGGAGCAATAACGCGTACAATTGCGCTGCAGTTGGCTTCGCTATTTTAAGCGTACTTGGCTCCATGCGCGCCACAGTTGTTACGCTGTATCTGACCGGCGGAAAGCAACCACTATACTTCTCAACTCTCAGTCGTAACAGAGCAAATTACAAAGTATTTAACGTTGATGTTTTTTATCATAATTTTTTGTGGATAATAATGTAATAATACTTACTTTTATCGATTTATATCCGTTTTTCTTAGTTATTTTCTCGATGTATCATTTAATTTGTACGTGTATGTGTTGTGCGCTTATACGATTACTTTACTGGGAAGGGTATGAGACCACTTATTGAAGGTTCTGATTTTATTCACGCGTGTGTATTGATATTAGNAAGAGGTGCAACTAAATGAGGGTCAAACTATCTATGTGTCTACGGATGGCCCTTGAGTTCGTTGCAAGTTTTAGACTGTAGCACAAGGAAAAGACCTTTCGGTCACTTCTAGCCCGGAAGGGATGCTTCTAAGTCAGACAGGACGTTCAGGAAAAGTGAAGATTTCCCAGGATCTTTCCTAGATTTGAAGCCTGGTCTTCAAATTTGTGACTTAGTGCTCTACCTAGTGAGATTCACTGAATTCAATTGTGTGATTACTTTTCTTCGTGATTGCTCTTCGCCTGGTTCAAATATCATAGAATAGAAGAGAATAATTTATTAGATTTGGCTCAGATCATCAGGTCTGTTTTCCGTCAAACCAGGTACAAAAATTACACATACAAAAAAAGACGGGTTTACAATAATAATAAAATTACAATAATGATTGAAATTTAAAATAATTAATAAACTACAAAATTAATTAGAAATAAAGTAATAATTGAAATTACAATAATAAAAAACTACAAACATAATTAAAATTTCCATAATAAATAAATTAAAATAGTAATTGAAATTTAAAATAATAAATAAAACCACGAAGTAATTAGAATTACATAAAATTCGAAAGAACAATGGAGAATCGAAGTTATTTAAACAATTAACACAATCATGAAATTCAGGATACAAGGTAGCATATGAGATACCATACAACCTCATAAAAACATCGAGACAAAAAGATCTGCCATAAAGATATCATATTACATGAAAAGAAAGAAACACCTAAATAAACCTCTAAATGCAAAAAAAAAAAAAAAAAAAGAAGTCAAGTATGAACCCGTAATCAACAACAAGATGGAGGATGCAAATAAAATAAATTATATATTAATTTTTATTATTTGAAGAGAATATGGGATATTATTACAATGTAAATATATTTATCATGATCATTGAATTTCTACTACTATTAAGGTAGATTGGTAGTTTCGATACCAAAATGAAATACTAAAATATTCCAGACGTGAAAATCCATTTTTTTAAAATTTACGATGGACAACAGAAGAAACCGCGTACAATAAATGCTATTTTGAACAAAAGCAAAATTTGTAAAATATCAAGTCCCGTAATGTTTATCAAATGCCAAATAGTTGCACTAAACAAAACACGAAATTACAACGTAATCTAATTCACGCGATCAATCAATATTTCTATCTTAAAATGATCGTGTTGTGCTCAACGCAGCACGTTTCTGTGCTATTTGTTGTATCATCCAATCTATAAATGTCTTTTTAAAGACCGCCATGAACGATCAATATATTGATTCTATATTTTATATTGCTTAATATATTGAATGTGTAACGTGTCGTGTCTGTTGCTCAATATTTTGTTTGTTCGAGTGTGTGTTAAGTACTAATAACAGGTTTAAAAAGATTTTGACTGTCCTTGTACACGGGGGCACAATATTCCAATAGGATGGAAGCATTGCAAACAAAACTGAATAGGAAAGAACTATTTCTTTTAATTCTAATTTTTACTCATTTTAATCACTTTATCACTAACACGTTACGACAGTAATTCATACAATGAATAGCATTACATTAATACTACTATCACTAATGTAGTTCTGGTTATTTTGATAATTATTGCCGTAAAGTGTTTGTGATAAAGCGATTGACACATCGTCTTTGGTTTAGATCCACTTAAAAGAGGTCCATTAGTCGGTGTTGTTCATTTGTTACCTCCCCAAGATCTTTTGTATTTGGTTAATGCCAGGAACATTCGTGTTGTCGTTAAATGAAAATATTTCTTTTAATTTGTGTACCCTAATTCGTTAATAAAATTTACATTATTTTATTTAATTACCAGAAAAGGTTTTCGTCACAATTTTATGAGAAATTATCGTTATCCGAATGTAAGTAGCTGAATGTAATGTTTTTCACCTGTTTAATCTATAAAACTAGTTAATTATAAAAGTGGTAAAAACCACACAAAATCTTTTGAATCCGATTTTGAGGTTTTAGCATTGTATATTCGTCTAAATTACCCTTCATTAAACTAGAATGAAGGTTAAATGTTTCTAAAATCGTCATCCTGAAACAATAACAGTAAAATCTGGGAGATTCTTCCATTAATAATAATCCACATTTGGAAACATCAAGGTCATTTTTTCGAAAGGAATAATGCTTTTATCAACTGAAGTCTGTGACCTGTTTAACCAATTACTAAAAAGTTAATGATAACTTCTACGGAAGGGGACTCTGTAGAACCGGAATTACGTTGTATGCGGAGGACGGCGAGGTTACATGGAGTGAGTTGGGTGCACTGAATTTCCGGAACCACCGCTGGCAGCAAGGCAATCCTTGTCACAGCAAACAATCAAGTTAAACCGGTGAAATATTGTGTATTTTGATCTATATATTTTATACTGCCAGCAAATATTTTATACTTTCATGTTATTCCCCTGTCGTTCAGAGAGTGAACGCAATGGAGTGAAAAGAATTAATGAGCAACATTCTGATAGAAAAGGGTGTGACGTTGTTGAATAAACCCCGACACGAAGCGATATAAAAGTAAAACACAATACTTGGTAGAAGAATTTGGGTGACGCTTAATCAATGCTCGATGTATTACTACACCATACTGTGAAGTGAACTGGAATATTTCGCTCAAAAAAAATGTTCCATGATGGCGAAAACAACGACGAAAATGATGTTGCGAAAGTTTCAAATTTTTATGTATATGATTATTTGTACGAAATATAATTTTATAAAATATTAACATAAATTAAATATAGAAAAAAATAAGTTGGTAACTCATTAGAAACATACACTAAAATAACTAACTAACAATAATTAACAAAGAAACCAAAAATACATAAGGCTCTAGTTATCGTATACTTATGTATGTAACTGTTTTTACATTAGTGTTATAATGTAAGTTTCCTTTGGGTTGCGCTTTAATTTTAAGGTCTACTTGTTATAAATTTGTATGGTGTATGAATTTGCGACACAGTCTCTTTTTCTTGTTTAAAGATTCATTACATTCTATTTTGTCCTTCTAGAGAATGTCACACAAATTTCTTATTCTTTCTGATTACCCTCTGGTAAAGTGATTTTATGTTTATACGTAAGGAAGGTATCTATGAAAAATAGATAACAGTTTTTTAGAGTATTAAGGTTATATGTTCTACTATATGTCAGTTCTAATTGAAACTTATTTTATATTAACGTATATTTAACATGATAATTTTTAAGAAATTCAGATGAGATCTCTGGAACGCAATTCCTTATTGATTTTGAAAACATTTCTTTTTCGTTGTGACATTAAATGCATATCTTTTAACAGTTGTGGGGAGATTCGTCAGAAATTGCAAAAATTGAAGATTTGCACTACATTTCTTGATATTACTCTGAAAAATTGTCACTTTCTTGAGGAATCGTGTGTTTGTTGATACGATCCTCGCTTCAAGAGTAATTGTGAGGGACTACTGTTACATTAGTTTTCTGAATAGCACACTCTCTCTCTCCTTTTTTTTTTTTTTTTTGTATTTCCTCCTTGAGCACCAGTTCCAGAGGGAGGTGTTTTCAAGAGATTCAGCATGAAAACTCGAAGAGTATTTTTTAACTTATTTGATTTCTCTTTGTTCATTTCACAATAACAATTTGGATATGAAAATTCAATAATAACGTTGGTTTGTATTATTAGGATTTATGAGAAATTCATTAATAACGTTGTCTTCTATAATTGGTTGTGTTGGAAAATTCTGAACTTTGCTGGAGGGTTCATCTTACAGCTATACTGCCAATAATAAACTGAGATGCTAATTAAATGGAGTCAACTTCTTGGAACGCGCTAGCTACTTATATTTAACCTAGCATTAAGCAGGAGAGTGCATGATGAGATAATTAATACGGGTTTCCCTTATATATAACAGATGAGTGGAAAATCAGAATTATTTATCATCGGGAAAACTATCGTAACTTCGTCTGCAACCCGAATACCCCATGTTATGAAGTCAAGTGGAAGAGCAAAATTTGTAGCGTAAATCCCTCCTTCACACGATGAAAGTGTGAAATATGAGATAATTATGAACCAGAAAATATCACTATACAAAAGTATGAGGGTTAATCGTATAGCTTTAAATAATATTAAGCTGCTTTTGCTTAATGTAGTACATTTTGTTGGATAAAAAAATGTATGTAATACAATAATACTGGAATTTTTAAAAAATTATACTCTTTTAACTTCATGTTTCCCTTTTAGATGAATTTTATTTGTAATCCACACTAATTATTTTGAAGAAGAATGGTTTCGACGGAGAATAATTTTCTTTGATGTGCACTTAATTCATGTGATATTAATGCTCTTGCATTAAGATGATTCCTTAAATTATTTCTTTGGGCTATACCAAATGTATATTTGAAAAATATGATATTCCAGGAATTTCAATGTTAAATTGAAGCAAAACTGTTTCATTAAATTAAAAAATTCATTCTGAGAATTTTAAACGCTTTAACCATTTTGTTTTATGTTTCTCTAATTTTTATAAAATTGGTCATCAAAGCTCACAGATATTTGAGACCAATAGGCTGTCTATTGACAATTAAACTGAATTAAAAAAAAGAAAGAAAAGTAAAATAATTTTATCGCTAGTTTGGTAATGAATACCTCAGATATTCTTAAAAAAAACTAATTTTAATTAATTTTTAAATAAAGGTCAGCATGTCTTCAGTATCTTTTCGAGGACAGACATATTGATTTCAAGTACTAAACAAATAATTTCTAAGTTATTTTTCCATTTTCAAATTATAGTCAAATTATACAGTTGTACTCGCGCAGAATTTTATGTGTGAGCATGAATATTCACTTCGTAGTGAAATATTTCTGCGATAAATGGATCTTCATATATAATATCACCATAATTGTACTCGTTCAGCAAGGAAAAACTCTCGAGTAAAGTTCTCCGTGTGCGGACTCTTCACTACAAAAGTTGAGACTACCCAACCACCACCACATTCTGAGCCCTCTTTTCGTTTTACACAATTGTAATTAGCTTCAGCCAAATATCCATCCTACGTAAAACAGCTTCACTGCGTATTTTCAACTACTTGTTAACTCTTCGTCGACCCTCGTAGAAATCCTACGAAACGTATATTTTTCCAGGGTTTTTGTACGTCGAATCCTCTTGCGTTCTAGTCTTACACAATACCCTTTTATTTCCAAACAACACTATTCAGACGAATTAATTTCTCAATTTTCAGCCCGGTTTCGTCCGGTTTTCATCATTATAATTTGCATCATCACGGTCTGCGAGACCCCGTTGTTCATTTCCGGCCTGGTCCCCGCCTCTCTCAGTTCTTGTACCGTGCTTCCCCCTCTCCCATGTAGCTACCGTCGCAAACCGACAAGCAGCGAGATACGAGTGAGAATTTAATTTAAAAATACGCTGCTGCAGAATAACTCACGCGAAGAAACCTTAGCTGCCGCCCCGGGGCGTCTGTCGCGAACGGGCACTCGCTCACACACTCGTGCTCATGAGCTCGTGAGCTCACCCCTTACGTTCACCGCATGCCCGGGCTTCCAGAGCAGACCCAGTGCGGTGATATGGTTAGATAAACTCTGTCAATACAAAGCTTTCCATTGCTTCGTTCTCTTTTCATTCAAATAATGCTTTCTATTATTTACTTGTCAAATTATCCGGCTTCGCTCTGGAAAATTTACTTTTTTTTCCTGTTGATACTTTTCTAATGAAGCTGTTTATTCATTATACTCGCAGTGATCTCTTTCCAAGTGATGAAGCATTATTTACACGCTTTCACAAATTTGAAAGAATGACATTACATAATCCCTAAAATCTTTTCTGAATGAAAAGAACTCAACAAAATTGAACCCGTTTGTTTTAGGTCCTGTGTTGTATATAGTAAACATTAAAAAGAATTTTTATTATAATACATTACAATAGTATATTATACAATAGTAATCCAATAAAATTATATAATACAATAGTAATAATTTTATTGGATGTAACTGATTTACTAGCAAAATTTAATGTAATAGTTACAATATAGAAGAGGTTGGTAAGAACATGGCATACATTAAATTTATTCAATCACTTTTCTAATTAAATTACAAGATTTTTTTTAACAGAACTCGAATATTTTTATAAAATAATCAAACTGTTGAAGTACATCATCCATGATACTTTTCTTAGCCGTATTACTGTTCGTATCATATCCATTCAATTGGTCCTTACCATGAATTTGCATAGTGGGAAGAAATATTAAACAATTTAAATCCTGAATTACGGAATGAGGTAAATTATACTTCTGAAGATAATTTCATGAAACGCACAAAATATTTTTTTATATATTATCTGCATCATTGTAACAAAGTGTTTCTTTTATTCCTCTGTAGTTCTTGGATATATCATAGACGGGAGTAATCAGTCTGTTCTTGACGAATGTTTTTAAATGCTTCATTCACATTGATGCTTTGTTTCTATTATCCAGTTCATGAGTTATTTCATTAGAGGTCGAAGTTAATAAATCCATATGGAGGAGAGATTTTCTAGATTTCGTTTTTCTTGGTAAGACCTTCTAATACTTTTCGTACATTGCAAGATCCAGAGATATGCAGATCTGCCCTCATCGATATTGGTTATAATTTAAGTGAAGTCAGTTTTTGATGGAAAAGTAACATAGTTGGTAATCACCCATACTGACTCCTATAGAAATGATGACCATCACAGTTGACGAAACGAACTGCAGAAAAGTGATGATTGTGAGTTTCTTACATCATTAGGAAACAATATTTGTAATCAAGTTTCTCCATTAACGCAGTGTAAACGCCTGAAATGCAGCGTCTTGATCACACTTGATCTTCACCTAATTTTTTTATTATTACTTTATCAGTTGTTCTGGCTTGGGGGGAAACATTAGTTTTCCAAACGTTAACCGATCACGACAAAATTCACTCGTAACCCTGGGTAGTTACGCAGAGTAGTTTCACGGAGTAGTTAATTACTTTCCGCAGAGTAGTTTAGCCGAGGAATCAGCCGTTTATTGTAATGTGGTTCATGGCTAATAGTTCTCGCATAAAAATAGCAACTCTATATAAATGTAATGACTGTGGACCATGATCATAACGACTGTAACTGAATGAGGATAATTTATTAATATGATAAAATGTTTTGGTATGAATGACTGTAAGAAAAGAAACGAACGCATTAAGACAAAAGAAATATTTGAAATTATTAGAGATTACGCTGCACTAAAAACCAAGTTAAGATATATTTTGAAAGGGGGAAATCAACAAAAGGGAAGGAAATTTTATAGGAAGAAATCAATAGATGGAACAAGAAAGATACATTTTTTTAGAAAAAGTAACAAATTTAAGAAATTCTCATAGTAATAAGTGTAAACTGTGTAGTTCAGATTAAAAGAGGGATATCAATAACCCAGGTAATCACTATTCTAGGGACTGGTGTATCAGAACTATTCAAATAAATGGAAAACAATTCAAAGAGTGGTATTAGTAATCGTATAATAATGTTTATTAAAAAATGAAAAATATGTATCTATTTTACTTGAATTAACAAAACACTTTCCTACGTTATTTACCCATAGGATAATTTTATTTTAAATTATGTGACGAGCAGAGTGTAAAAAGGTTTTTGTGTTCCTATAGAATATAAAACAATTATACCTCCCGTGAACAAGCTTCCTCTCAAAATACAAATTCCGCGATCGGACGTAATTTTCGGGTTACGAGCTCTCCCTTTTGTCTCCACGCGGGGAACACCACCCGCTTGTGTACGCAACAACGAAAGCAGCGGCGGCACGCGCCCACCCTCCCTCTCTCTCTCTCTGCATTCCCACCCCCTTCATCACCCATCGCAACCCCTCGCCACACACCACTTTGCACTCTCGTTGTGCCACCCCTCGTGCTGTCACCTCCATATGAACGCCTCTCCGGCAGAGACCGCGCGAACCTCTCCTTCCATTTTTATTCCCAACATGCAGCCACTACAACGCTCTCCCTCGCATACAGCGCCGAGGTACCCCGCAGCTGTGTCCGCTAAACAAGCCCGTCCTCTCGCCTCGTTCCCTTATGGCTTTACTCGCCATGAATAAACTGGAACAACATGTCGCATCGCGGGCTGGAGGGCAAACCTTCCTCTTCTATACATGAAGACCTCAGGGGAAAGGTTATGTGTTCAGTAATAACATTCAATCATATACTTGTGATTCTCATGGCGGTCAAATCTACGATGTGCAAATGTCATAATGAAACCTAACCTTAACCAGTCTTCATATTCCGACGACATAAACCGTTGCTATATTACACAACATAAATTAATTACTTACAATTTTTTTTAAATGTGTGAGTCGGTAGTAAAATGAACATTTCTTCCAATCACGGACAACTAATTTAGTTTTAGAAATGTGTTATAACAGAAATGATATTTAAGAATTTCTTAGCCGCAGGAAGCAAAGCCTATATTTTTTTCTGAAACTTTATTCAAACTGATAACTGCAATTTTTTATGATTTAACCAGAAATGAAAAATTTAAAACTCCAGGTTAATACCAGTAAAATTTTATATTTGGCTAGAAAATTCTTATTTTCTGTTCAAAATCCCCATGTGATTTTACATTCTACTAATGTGATTCAAATTGATCGTTCTTCCTCCCCACACTCATATATTCCTCCAACGCATTAGATGAACTTTCCTATTTATCTTGTTACTTCCATATGTGTGAGTTTTCCTCATTAAACCCACCCTATACAGTACACACAGGTAAAAGCAACGAATATATATTCTTCCCCTCATATCCCCGTCGCCAACAGCCCCCCTGCGCTCGTATCTCTTACTTTGTTAACTTGCGTAATTATCTAGGCTGCCGCTGCAAGGTAAGGGCGCTGGGGTCGACGCTGATGGAGGGTGGAGGAGGTAGAATCGGAGCTGGGGACGGCATCGGTGCGGAAATCCGATCGCTTTCTGGAGTGTAACGAAGGAAGCCGGAGGAACGACGGCTTGCGAGTGGAGTGGGATCTGGAGTTGTCGGAGGACGGCGCTAGTTAAAAGTTTCAGCCTCTCCCCATACCTACTTGAGAGGATCGGTGCGTGCTTCCCTCCCTCCCTCCCTCCTTGATGCTGCTCACATGGGTGATTACGTTGAGGGGAAATGTTGAGGAATGCGATCTCGGTGCTTTCTATTAAAAGTTTTCGTGTTTGATTTGTACTTCTATTTGCGTACTATTCGCAAATTACGAAAAGAGCAAACGAGCTTCTAAACATCGTAAATTAAACGTTGAAATGAAATACATGAATCACATTATTGACTTTAGTTATAGTATGGAGGGTTTGTTCGAAATGAAGATTTAGAGTGAACAAAATCAATATTGCGATACCTTGAAATTGTTATCAGACAAGAAAATGTTCCGAGGTACACTGTTAATACAATTTCAGATCGAAGAATATGTTTCTATCAACAGAAGGATACCTATTGAGATGTTTATTCCTCGGAATAATGGGAATGAAGATCTTGAAGCTTAGATACTCTCATGGGTGTGCCGTCTACAGCAACAAAACATGATAAAACACTTAAATTTTACCCAGGGATGCAAATTTTACTTGGGAACGAGAAGTTAGGAATGAAATTTTACTTAGAAATACGATTTTTATTTAGAACATACATTTTTTTATCATTATCAAAAGAAATAAAAACCTTTTAATGCCGTTGACTTTTATACAAATATGCTGTAATACTTATTGAACAATAATAAAATCAAACTCTTTAAACATGATTACAACAAAGTTTAAATATCATCTAAATAAATTGTATAATTTAAATTAGAGTATTTCTTATTACTTCACAGGAGGTTCAACCTGTTTTTCTGTCATTCATCGGTTTGTGATACAAATAATGGCATTCATACAAATTATGTTATAACTGAAAATACATGAAAACGTTTTATGAGAATAGTCAAAATATTTACTCATTGTAGATCATGTTTACTTAACTCCCATTCCAAGTAATATTGAGACATTTCTTTCTTTTATCGTACTCATGATTTATACAGGATATACGTTTAGCTAAAAAACTACTGATATAAGATCGGTGGTCACAAAAATTAATATTAAAAAAAGAGAGATCCAAAGATGTAACATATGCGGTATACAAATCGCGATATACAATCGAGTTCATTGCGATATACAAACCAATGAAAATATTATGTATCACTAAAAATGAGAGCAATTCTCTGTACATAAAATATCCCTTGAATGTGGAATATTTTTATGGATCTCATGTGTTAGTCACATTTATTTTAGACAAGTACTGATGACAGGGGATTTGAAGGTGATGGACGACAGCCCGTGGTCCCACCGTGGTAATAGGATATCAGTTATTTTATTGAATCATTGTGGATACAAAGAAGCGAAGTTTTCTATCCGAGTCTTGGCTACCAGAAAATCCTTACGAGATTGTCTCATAACTTGTCCATTCGCGGAATGACTTCCAGATTAAGCGATTTGTATTCCTGTCAACGCGTTGCCCCAGGGAGATATATAACTTCGTTTTTCTTGTCATCGCATCGAAAAGTTTCTGCCGCTTGTCCAAAACGAAAGCGGGGGAAGACGACAGCAAAACAACTCACCCTTATGAGTTGGAGACGTTGAAATACTTATACAAGTATTTTTCTTTTGAATATTCACGCTCCGCGCAATGGAATCACTTTGCTTCTTTACACATTAAATTTGAATAATCATCAAAAGTATAGTTTTACGGTTTACAAATTCAAGGAACGCTTTGAAACTGTATTTTTTTAAATATTTTATAATCTAATTGTTTTAAATATTTGAAATAATACGCACGTTATGACTTATTATACCGAAGTACATGACGAAACAATGGGGAGTTTGTTTTCAATATCAATGAAAAACTTTCTTATTTCATGTTATTTAGCTAAGAATGTTAGCGGATAGATGTTTCATTCTCTGATGTTCTATGATAGTTCTAAAATATCTTCGTGTTGGCACATTTCCTCTTCCTTCTGTTTTCATTACGTTGATGGCAATAAGCGCCGGATCATCTTTGCGAGGTCTGCTTCCTCACACGTGGAGATGAAGGTCTTGATGTGCGGCGAGAAGGTCACGGACGTGGGGGAGGAAATGTCGTGGATGGCTGTGGCGCACACGTGGATACACGTGTCTCTTACCACAGTTGAAAGATCATTCCGACATAAGTTCTATAAAAAACGAAATACACGTATCGTTGGAATAAAAGAGTATGAACTAGAAAGGTAGCTAGCCGTCTTACCTGACATTTCAAAAATTTTGACAGCCACCAAGTTTTAATTACATTTTATGGCCTTTATTACTTGGCAAAAGCAAAATAACCGTCACCATGTTTATTTTGGACAGTGAATAAATTGTTTATTGTATTATATTTTATTTAATTATTTGATCCAGCGAAGTGGTGCCCTGCAAAACCGGGATAATGGTTTACCCCAGCCCGGAATAGTTAAATATCGGTTTTATGAAAATAATATTCATTAGTATTAAATTGATTTTATGGATAGCGGTCAATGAAACCAGAGATGAGTATAGTAAGAACAAGATGATGATGGCATTCGTATAGGTTTTGTATCGCATGATTTTCTCGACCTTGGTATTTCTCTAATAATTGGATTATAATATCGATCTGTCATTTTTGCAAAACTAGATACCAATAAATCAAAACCAATGTGCGCATCAATATGCGCATCACTATTTATTTATTTGTTACATTTATTTGTTCGTGTCTTGTCTGGGTCTTCCAATAATCCACTACAATCTTTGTATGTATTCGTTTCTTCTCATTCTCCGTCTTGTCTTGTTTGCTATTGCTCTTTCGTCATTTTTATATTGTCTATTTTCTCGTTTCCTCGGGACTAAACCACTTTGCCAAACGCAGGAACCCATCACTATCTACAGTGAGGAGGGCGTTACTCTATCGTCTAGCTTTTCATTGCGTCCTTCATTTCCCTATTTCTGTTCGAATGTCTTTTAATTTGATGGGGTGTTTTGATTATTCCCTCCCTCCACCGATCCACATCTGTCGTATTTAATGTGCCCTTTCCAGTTCGTAAAGCGGGCATCAATATATGAAACTGCAGGAATTTGGGAGATCATTGCTTGGGAATAGGTGAAGTCCGTTTGGTGTGCAACGAAGCGTATCATGAGAGATCTCGCCAGAACGATGGATTTGGTTGTGGGAGTGAAATCGTCAGTTGTCGGAGGGATAAATAGAGATGACGTCGTCATGAGCGAAGTCGGAGCTACCATCACCAATAGCTACGAAGTCCAATAAAGACTCCGTGGTGCGGTGACGGGGAGAGGTCATAGGGCTTAGCGCAGTTTGCGGTGGTGGATCGAAGGGGTGGCTGCGGAGGCGGTCGCGTACGGGTGGAAGTGAGCACAGTCGGGTATTAGGCGCTCGCGACATGTTTGCGAGTTGGCTTTGCGGCAAGTTGTGCGTCGCGACTGGAAGGCGCCGCTAAATCACAGGAAGCATAGTGTCCTACCCCATCCCACTTGATTCGTCCCTACGTCTACACTGTTATTTGAGGGGGAATGGGTACGAGACTTCTCAGAGAAGGAATCAACCCACTTGAATGTTATAGAGGCTTAAATAAGTATTTGCGCTTCATGTAATTCGAATATTCGGAAGATAAATTGTACTCTTGATATTTATTGTAATTTACTGTAGCACAAAATTATGAATTATAACGAAAAAAGAACACGAAGTAATTTTTATTTATCAATATTTAAGCACTCGCACGATTCGTTTAAAACACTCAAGAGCATGTAAAAGTATGGTGAGCGAGCGTTTCTGTTTCGAGATTCATGCGTCACACCCCGGATACAGATAAATAGGTGCTTGATATGTCCAGTGACTTATAAGTGAACGTGATGTAAATTATACTACCAAAATTTTTCTTCAAAGTGAGTAAAAGTCTTACATATTCGTGATTAGAAAATCGTCTATATTTGGAAAAAAATAATTTCTCTGTAAGACATAATGTACTTTATCATAAATAATTATTACAAATAATTCATTTACATGGTCAGTAAGTATATTTTTATGTTATATATATATATANATATATATATATATATATAATTAATATAAATAAGACATTTTGAAACGCTGTGTATATATTTTTAAAGTTATTTTTCACTTAAAATTAATGTTTTGCTTATTCAAGGATCAGAAAAACGAGAAAAACTTTATTAAATTATTACCGTATAGTTTATTACCTCCTTATAGCTCTTGATTAATTCAGTTAGATATGGCAATTGTTTTAAATTAATATTCCTGATTGCAAAATAAATTTACTGCGGTTAATTCTTGAAATCGCTGTCGTTTTGTATGAGTAACACCTACGTATTATGTAAATATATTATCGATTTTAAATTATAAAAGGACAGTGTAACACGATTCCTGTAATATATACACTATTTTAATATTACATACCTTCATGGTAGTGTTGACAATATAAACAATGAAACAGGGCAGTCTAACAAATATTTCTAAAGGGATGCAAAGTTTGGGCAATTCTATTATCTATTTATTTATTACTAGTATGAGCTTTATTCAAATCATTTCATATGGCAGATTTTTAAGGTGGTAGTGTGGAATGGGGATGTTATCAGATTAAAAAAAACATGAGTCAGCTTTACCAGCTCTAAAGAAATATACCAGTTTTACAATTCCTCAGAGAAATACGACAATGATCTTAGATTTAGTTAATTCATGAAAAACTTTCACGAAAAAAATTCTAGAATCTTACATTTTTTAATATTTAAAATAAAAAAGAATGCACTATAGATGTTTGATTGTTATATTAATTTACTCAATACACGATAACTGAGTGCGACAAATCTCAAATTTTGACAGGTTTAAGGACAGTCAAATGAGGATTGGTATACTGACAATGAATTCGCTGGTAATATAAATGTTCATCAAAGAACTATTTTCAGACTCATAACTTTCTTCAATATTTCAAAGTATAATCTTATTCGGATCCAGTATATATTAGAATAAGTTATTTTTTCTATAATACAGTTAATAAAGAGAATGTCTCTAATCGTGAACTTCTTTTGTTTCAGGTGAGTGTTTGAACATCTCTCCATACAGACAACTTTGATGGTAAGCACTAATATCATTCATATGCGTCAAAATGTTTGAGGAAGTTTATTTAACTGTCATACGATGTACTTTAGGCGATACATCGCCGTATATTGACGTGAGTAATCTTATAATCAAACGGCGTGTGAGCGATCTTTTTCTATTGAATTTCGCGGGTGACAGTCCGCAATGCCGCGCACTTCTTAGAATGTCTTCTTTCATTTGAGTCCTCATTCACTAAAATTGGTCCCATAGCTTTGAAGCTAGTCGTACAAGTATAACCCTGTAACTCCGAGGTTCTAAATATTCCATCCCCCAAAAAAGATTAAAAATTTCAACACACACCTGCGATGAGAATACCAACAAATTTCTATTTAATAAAAAGCAAAAGTTTAGAAACCATATATTGTTTGGAATTTTGTTGATAAATCGTAACTATTTTATAGACCCAATATATTAAAGCCACTTCTACCCGAAGGAAAACCAGAGAAAAACCCGGACAAAGATGCGGCTACAGAATTGATATACTCGACCGTGGAAAGATTGTGAACAGATAAAATTAAACTTTTATGAATAGTAAGATATAATATAAGCAAGCAGGATAACTGTTTTGAAATTGATATAAGTTATTTTGAAAGTACTTCTGCGTGTTAACGTACAAGACGAATTTAACTATTAACAATTTTTTTTTTTGCATTGCAGAAGCATTGGTGCAGTAAGTGGCTTTTAACCGCGGATTAGAAGAGCTTCAATTTATTAATTAATATTTTTGGGAAGGGAATTATATTGAACGTTTACCGAATGATGTGACCCTTTTTGGCAAAGTGTGATTGACACTGTAGGTTTATTAAGATAATACCGCACCGTAAATGGGAGAAAATGTATGCAAACCATTCGCAACGGGAAATATGCGGACTAAGTAGATTATTTCGTTATTTTATACACTGGCGATACTTTACAATGAAATATCAAGCTTATGGTAAAGAATTACTTAAACGAAGTCAAATATTCGTTCTTCAATATTCCTCTAAGAATTTTTTAGAATGTTTTTGTTACCTTTTTTTGGTAATATCAAATCATAACGAATATCTATGTGTCTTGACAATTCGAGAATCACTGAATGCGTCCCTGCCGATTTTCAGGTTTTCTGCGTCCTACATCAGGGCACTAATGATTGGCAAATATAGGTAGGAATAATGCGTAAATATACTGTATCTTAAAAGACTTTATGAACAGAAAACATATTTGATTGTTTTCTTCAATTGATTCTTTTTGATTCAAAAATATAAATTGAATTTTTAATACGGCTACATGGTTCAGAAATTGGTTACGTAGTTATTTTAAGAGAAATTTGAACGCATTTACGACACACGTTTTATTGAATACTAAGGAAAGCGTGATTACTTGAATTTAACTTGTAGAAATATTTTCTAAACAGGCATTTATTTTCCACTCAACTTCTCAAAGATTTCTCTCCAACTTAATCTAAAATTATAATTAGCTTACGTTCCATTCCTTCCATATTGTGTAAAGAATAGTAGATGAGATTGGAAGGAGATATGGAAGAATACAACATGAAATTGGAGATGTTTGAAAACGATCGTAGAGGTCAATACGTTTAGACAGTTCTTGTATCAAAAGGAATTGAAAGACAGTAAAGAAATGAAGACATACATAATGCAGGTTAAGGGAATACACGTGTCGGAACTAAATAAGATTGTTTTAGCGTTAAAATTAAATTAAATTAAATTAATACGTTGAAATACTATTCCTCCTTTCTTTATTCATAAAAAGGCCTTTACTTCCATGATTCATCAAGTGAAGCAAACAGTTGGGTAGCCTCATATATTGTATACGAAAATTGTATTCTTTATCTTCCTTCATATTCACACCTTGTAAAATACTTATTTTATTGACACCATGTTACCAAAACGATTTTATTTCTAAAACAAGACCACAGCACCGAAGATACATGAAGAGTGGAAGTAGATGGTTTCGTGCGTTTCCTTCCAGATCCATGCGCGCGCAGAGAGAGAAGAGTGAGAGGTAGTACTATGACTCCGAGGAAGCATCCGAAAAGACCATTAAAAGAGAAAGAGAAGCAGTAAGCGATGCGTGCAGGATCCTTAGCTCAAGGCACCTGCGTGCACCGACGATCAGTGTTTCACACCTCCAGAATCATAATTACTATCTCTGAACTGCCGCTTCGGCCACCCATCTCGCTTTTCGACGTAATTGAATAAAACAAAAACCGAGCTCTACGAACGATTTAAAATACCAGAAGAAAGGTCCGGTTAATTCGGATAATAGTGCATCGGATGTGCAAGAGAAGTCGGAGGGCGCGTCTCGCATACCTGTGCCGTTGCTTAACATGTTGGTGTCTTGTTTCTGATGGCGCCGCTCAAGGCTCATTCATCTTACACCAGAGACCCATTAAACCCCACGCGTAATAAAGTAAATTAAGAATCAATTTGCCTCACCTGTAATTGACTCCAGAGAGAAAGGAATCACAAAGTGTAGAGTGAACAAAAAAAGGAGAAAACATGAATGATTATCATCATGATTCAAAATAAATTGAAAGCGGTGACTAAAATATTTTAATTTTAGGTTTAATTGACACTGCATCATTTTCTTCGAAAGTGAGATAGAGGTAATTAATCCTTATAATTTATCCTGATCGTGGCAATTGCCTATTGATTTGGTGATCGATCAAATAGTATTTAATATCTAAGATCAAGCGTGAGGAGGGAGAAACAAATAATGCTCGGTGGACTGGTATTACGGCAAGAAGGTTGGAAAACTATAATAACAAAAGAATTAATAGAATCCTTATAAAAAAGTGAAACAAAGAAGAAACCTACATAAGTTAATTCCGGTTAATATTTTTTTCGATAAAAAACAAACAAACAAGGTTTCAGCCAATACAGATTGAAAATAAATACTAAGAATTTGTGAATCGGTACTGTATTACCGAAATTATATCAAAATGGAACGCGATAAAGAATGGAACGTAAAAGGAAAGTGAAAGAGAAAACAGATGAAACTGTTAAATTGGAAAGAGAATCAGAATCGGAGGATGGAAAAAGAAAAAAAAGAGATGTGAATAAAACAGAATGATGCGACCATTTTGAAAGAAAGAAAAAAAAGAAGAATAAACAACCTTCATGATGACTATTGTTGAAGTATAGCGTTATGTCGTACCAATTTACTTTCAAAAATAAATAAAAATCAATCCTAATCTCCCACTTAACCCCTATGTTGGGTGGGATGCCATGGAACTCAACCAGACAACTATGAAATAGATAAGAATAACAACAGCTTTGACACCTCACACAGTTCACCCTATCGAAGGATCGAACACGCTCTCTTCCAATCAGCAGCTTGATAGGAACTAAAATCATCACTATGTAACCCTATAAATAAAATACGTATTCTGATATAATTATTACTTTATAAATATAAGTGAATGTTGACTCAAATGCATATTCTGAGAATCATACTTTAAATATGTCGTACGTAATATACTTTTTTCAAGTTAATTTCTAGTGAGGAAGCGGGAGACACTAATCCATATCGAATGGCCGTCGTTAAATCCTTTGTTTCCCTATCTCGTTTATTCATGTATTCTACTTAAGTAATTTACATTACTTGTTTACATCTTATGAATTTCAAACTATACTCATGAACTTTGCAGAGCTGTGAAGTACGAAAACAAGCCAAGCAAAAGCGACCGCACGTAAAGTCTGCGCGAGGAAATTTGTTCTTCCCAAGGAGACACATTTACGAGGCGACGATGCGGGAGGTATGGTTTATTAAGGCATAGATTGTAACGTTACCAGCGGGTGACATCTTGTATTTGCATCGTAAGAACGTGTAGCGCTAGTGTTTCAAGAGAGGTCGATGATACATCTCGAACATCTTCAAAGGATCTCTTGATTTTCTTAGACACTCGTTGTGTGGGAAATTTTCGGTCCAATGGAGACAAAAGTTTTTGCAATTCACTTACCCATGTTAACATATTTCACGGTTCCATATCACTTCAAGTTGTTTGAGTCCATTCTTCTTTAGGAAGTAGAAATGTGTGAATACATCTGAATAGCAACTACAAAACTTTGCTCTGCATGGTAATGAAAATTATGACTCATAAATTGAACAAGCTGTGATCAGAGTTTTACCATTCCTTTTACAATAAGGGATCTTACGTTTTCTTGCAATTCATTTTTATTTATATTTTTAAGTGAATCGTACAAGTTCAATTTTCATCAACGTACTTATCACAAAGGATCAGCGTTAGGGTTTCCGTAATTTTAATCCTCAATTTCCATCTCTTCTTAATTAGAATCTGCAAGATAAAATTACATAATAAATTATAATAATAAGTTATGTTAGAACCTGTTATAACTCTATAATTATATGAATATAATATTAATGATAATACCATCTATTACAATCGTTAAGACAAAGCTGTCATATTACAAACATGCCATATAACAAGGAAATTCATAAATTTGGCTAAATTTGGCTTGCGGTTTGGCGTATAACTCCGCCCTAGCTACCTGTTTGAACAGAGAAAGTACAATTGTACTACAAAATTATAATAATTACTCCTCACTCTGCAGTTGTTTTATTTAATTTATTTTTGTTAATTATGTGTACTTGAGTAAATCATCATCACCTTTGTTAAATCCATGCTCATATCCTATGCTCTGTTCTTCAATTCTCCATCCTCCCCTCCGAGTTTTCCAAGGATATTTACTTTTCACTCAGCTTCTTAGCACAAGTGCATCACTACACTTCGTTCCCTTTCCCTCTTTTGTATGCACACAAACAGTAGACTTTGTGACAATAACTAATAATACGCTACTTCCAGACACTCATCTGAATTTCCAATACCCTTCATCTGGGAATATACCAAAGAGAAATATGAGGTCATTTATATTAATCAGAAAGGCTATCATGGAAACGAGAATGTTTGTAAGAATTCGTTTCTTAAGATCATAGATTATCTTCTGAATCTCCGAGATGTAATAATTTCATTCATCATAGAATGTTATATATCACAAGTAGAATCTGAAAGCAATAGAAAGATGAAATACAACCCGTGACATATATCGATAAAATTGAGGGTGATTTATTTGAAATGTATGCGTATAACAGGGAAAACACGTATCAAGATCATAAAGTCAATTTTTAAAATTAAGGTTAATGAAATTCATTGAACGTTGCAATGTAATAAATTTTATGGAAGTTCTTAATTTATATTTGTCTCTATTTACTTATAGTACACTTAGAAATCATGTGAATCAATTAATTCATATATTACATGCTTCGTTTATTGACTAAAAAAAAAACAAAAAATAAAAACAAAGTTTTAAAACAAGAATTATAGTTTCAAATTATTTTACATTGAATCATCCTTATTACACTATGGCATCTTTTTGAAAGAGTGAATTCAAACCCTTAAATTTATTTGAAAACCTTTTCAGAAGCAAAAGAAACAAACACAAACATCGTTTCAAAGCAATGTTTCTTCTCATGTTTACGTAGAATTTCATTAAACGTTTCTCATCGACTATCACGAATTATACTCCAACTTATTTCGAACAAACGCCCTCGCCTTTTACGGCGCGCCCGTCAGTGAGCGTCATTATTCAAACGGTTCCTTTTAATTTACGACAAGTTCTATTCCACTGCATTACCTTTTCCCGATGGCCACTTGAATGAAGCCCCCATACCTCAACACTCGCCTTCTCCGCTCTGTTTCACCGAAAGTAGAAAGGAGATATTTCTGAATGTCCCGATATTCCCAGTTCTTTACTTGTCTTCCTCTCTCTTCCTTTGAGCCTTTTATTCTTAACAATTTTAATGAGTGTTGTCCAACACTTTATGGACTTATTTTAATGAGTAATTCTCGTTTTACGGCTCATGCATGAAAGTTGTGTTCCCAGAAATACACTCAAACGTATATGCTTCTACTGGGAAATAAAGTGACACGGGAAGCATAGAATTTCTGCGAAAGTTTTGAAATATTTTGAAAATTACAATTCGTTTAACGTGTGGTTCTTTTTAGAAGTATGTAAGAATCATTGATTTTACTTAAAAAACGAGAAACACTAGCAATGAATTTGATAGATTAGTTACACAATTGCGTACAGATATCATGTGCTAATTTGTATTTGTAAATGAATATACAAAAGTATGATCAAGTAAGAATTATTGACATTATTTTAAGTGCAAATCTTGATTTTTTTTTGACGATTCTTCCGGTTTTTTTTTTGGATAGAATATAAATATTATTAGGACACGATAGTGGTTCACAATGCTACATAGGAAGCTTTCCACACTTACAGTAATTTTCACACCTCGCAAGCGTTTTCTGACTTCCATTCGAGCAAAGGGCGCCGCCACGAGTTGGTCTGTGGGAGGCGGCGCGCGGTTGGTCTATTTTAAAGCTCTCTCTAATTTACACTCGCTTAAATGAATTACAGACGTAATTTCCTTTAATGGTCGTTTCCGAAGACGTTGGTGGTGCTGCTGCTGCAGTGGCGACGGAGGCGGTGGTAGCGGCGGGTGGCGCGTCTTGGGAGCGAGTCCTCGGAGGCGTCGTTATCGTTATGAATAATGAATGATGGGCAGCGGGGTTTCGGAAGTCGCGCACCGCGAGTAACGCAATGCGCGAGTGGCGTTGAAGAGGCAAAATATACGCGATCGAATGATCAATTTCTCAAGGATTCCCTTTGTTCAAGGACCGTGGTGATGGTCATAAGGATGGGGTGGTTCTATGCTTGATAGAAAACAATGTTCTGAAGTAAAAATCAGCTAGAGGACTTACTGAACGATATTAAACAAAATATGGGGAAAAGAAATGGCTGAAGAATTTTCACTGTATTCTCACTATTTGTCAAAAAAAAAAAAGTCAAACCATCCCACAACAGGCCCCGAAGGTCTATGGGGTTCGCGGAGAGTAGAGCTCCGCAATTATTTGAGCTCGGCACTAGAAGGAGATGTGGTCAGTATCTCGCTTCGACCCTGGTACTCATTTTACGCAGGCTGAGTAGGTCTGGGAGTCTGTCTGGATGTTGAGGTGTGTTGGACATCCCCACCTCAACCGGGGTTTGAACCCCAACCATCCAGCCAGCCAGCAGCTCAGCTCTCTACCCACTGAGCCACGCCGACTCCTCCACACAATTTGTATTGATTGTAATACTGGAAGGGATAAAGCGAATTGCTTTCGTTGCAACAGGTTTAGCACCGATTATGATAACGTTACATGTAGGCATGTGCGTATATGTTTATCTTGGGAAACGGAAGTAATCTTTTGAATGCTATATCTAGTATAACGTTTCAAGATCTTTAACAAATCAGCCAGACATACTCTACTCACGGTAAAGGACTTACCTTCTAAAATTTATTTTATAAGTAAATTATCAATGCCCAATTCATATTTTATGTTTCAGGGGTGTACTATGATGTTTAGTTGTTTTGTGGATTGTTTTGTTGTTGGACGATAGTTGTGCCGAGAAATTGCGTAAGGGATTCAATCTATGAAGTAATGGTGCGTTAAAAGAAACTTTGCCCTGATGAAACTGGTATAATTAATAAATTATGTCACCCGTACACAAGGATCTATTGCAAGAAAACAATGAACAGTAACGTACAGAATTGGATTTTTCTTCCTCACAAAAATTCAATCAGTACTCACTCGACAATTCCCGAACATAGAATACAGGATTTTCAGTTACTTTGGTACCTTAGTTTCTTTTTATTTTCCAGCTGTAATTATATTATTGAGATATTTTACTTTTCAGAAGTTCCCGGGTTCAAGAGAAAGTCAGTGATTTTATAAATAATCGCGTTTGATAGACCATAGAAAACACATCGATTTACTCGAGGGATTTCACAAATTTTAAGCATTTACGATCAAGAGAGGAGTAATATCGAAGGAATTGATGCGTTTTGTGATACGATCAGTATTTATCAGAGTTTATCACTAATACTTCCTGACGTCATTTCAAACATCGAACGATGGTTGATGGCAGTTCCGTATTGATGGCAGCACCTAGGGACTCACGTTTAAACAATGAATCCGAAGTTCACTATGTTTTTTAATTATACGTAAGCGTACCGGAACGCTCAGGCACAAAAAGCACTGTATGGAATGATTAGCCAAAATATCCTCTTGCAACAAAAACAGCTGGATATAACATTAAGAAAGTATGAACGGAGAATATTCCTGAAGAATATTACAGAACAAATGTCTTACTTAACACATCTAATAAGATACAAAACCGGTGTACCTAACTTAACTACGGTGTAATGTGAGGTTTCCCTTATGTGAAAAAATGTTTGAACTTAAGCTTCTAATGACACGGTATGAAAATGGCGAAAAATACAAATAAAAATTATTTTTGTGTGTAAGGGAATAAAATACAATATTCTCTCGTACGGTTTGAATGTGTTATTGAATGAAATATATATGCATCTTTGTACAAAAATTGGCGCCATGCCGTGAGCATAGTAACACAGTCATTTCTTGCTTCATTCATCATTTATGACAAGTAATTTAAAAATACATATTCATGGTAATTGTATTTTTCAACTAAATACTTATACTTCGTTATCTAACCTGTATAAAATAGTAAGACCATTTTGTAAAAACAATAATGCGAGCAATGTACGAGAAAAAGACAAAAGCACTCCTCACAAAATAGGAACAAACGTACTCATTGTAGAAAATATAAATCAAGAGTGAAGCTTCAAGATGCATCAGAAACGGAGTTTCGTATTCCTTGTGGGTACGGAGAGCTCTTCCTTCCCGCCCTGTTGCATGTAGGTACCTCATTCATTAACGAGGTGTGTTCATGCGATATAAAACAGAAAGTTACGTCGTACACAATAAAAGCAAAACACGCATCTCATAAAAGCTCTCCAGAAACTCCGAGGTAATATTATTGTAGAATGTAAACAAATTAGTGGCGCAGGATGGTAGAATATTAATTCAGTGAAGATCTTAATAAATGAAAGAGAGAATGCATTAATTTATGTCAAAATTGTGCGGCAAATTGATGTTACTAAATGTTCGCTAGAAATTCTTGAAGGTAGTATTTATATTAAAGTTTGGTATAAATCATTAAAGCATTTAATGATGAAAGTAAAACCCAACCATGACTTGAATATACAAAGTAGGCGAAGTTTTTATTTATTTTCTGTAGAGTTAATTTCTACATAGTTTTAAATAACAATATATTTTGTAACGATATTGAGAACCATAAAAGGGATGAATATTTAATCGAATACTGGTAATGATGACCACGCGGGAGAGAAGAGACGGTGTTTGTGACGACATGAGCTATGTCGTGTAAGAATTGTTTCAACATTGTTTCATTTTTTTAAATGACCGAGATAACTAAGGAATATTTCAATGAGGAAACAAACTTAAATATATTTTAGAAACTATGCTCAATAACTTAATTTCTGTTTTTTAAGATAGTAATTTCAGTATCGGAGTTCAATCGAATACTTTTAGATTTAGATTGTCATTCGATTGAATCGGTCTTTCTTTTACTATTCGAACGAAATATTTATTTGGTGCTTGATTAAACATTTAGACTTAAGGCTCGATTTAAATGTAGCATTAAGAACATAGTATTGTAAATTTATCTTATTGATTTAAATTAAACGATGTTGTTTTATTTTTTTATTTTATCAGTAACATAAATTCGCCAATTATAGTCCATTAAAGGTTATTTAAGAATCGCCACCATTTTATTTCTTGACCCTTGATATAAACTATAAAAAAATGTTTTTGAGGAAAGCCTTCTGAATTGACCATTTAGCATATTTTAGAAAGCGAAAATGTGAAATTTATTTTGGTTTACGAAGATACTAAACACACTCCTATTAAGTATCAGGGTCCTTTTTTCATGACACTTAATATACACAAGAATAAAATTTTAAAGAAATATCTAAAATATTTGTTAAAATATTAAATTCGTAGTTTAAGGACGGACATTATTTCGTTAATTTCCTAACTATTATGTTACTGCAATAATTATTGTCATTAAAAACAGCATTTATATTGATAAATTGAAAGGCGTTTCTATGTTGCTCATCGAGCAATGAACAACATAGAAACGCCTTCAAATTTATCTTTCTTTGATAATGTTGCTAACGCTCCACAATTACCAAACATTTATATTTAATAAATATTAAAAACTCATTTTTTTAATAAAATAATTTGGGACAATGGTTTAAAACCTATATATAATCAATCTTTTAGCGTATCCCTGTGGAGAAAAAATATATAGTTTCTGCAAAAAGTTTAATATATATTCGTTCAATAATCGATCTCACGAGTCCAACATTTCGCGATTCTCCTGCTCAAAGGGTGAGACGAAGAAGTTTGCTTAATCTCCAATCGCTTCTCATGCCACATAATCGTTCTTTTCCCAAAAGACGAAGAGCATCGCAGGCACTTCGACAGCATAACTGCAGAGGAGGAATAATTTGTGCAATTAACCAATGAACCCCTTTCGAAACGAAGGTCCGTGAGGAAGTCCCATGACCTGCGATGGAAGCCCCGTGGCATCGTATCTTGATCCCGGATCCACAAGATACAAGACGGTCTCCACTTCGTGTTAACATGTAAATGAATTTTTGACAAAATCTATTCTTTATAATAACTGAAATAATAAGAAAAGAATTGAACCTTATAATTAAGGAACTCAAGGTGACTCATTTTGGATTCTAAATTTTATCAATGCTATTTTCCATACGTGCGTAATATTTTCCATACTTGCGTAATATTACATAAATAAAATTGAATTATAATATTAATATGTTAATCGTAATACATTACATTCTTCAAAAATATAAAAAAATATTACATGAATAAAATATTGTTGTGTATATCAGTATAGTTGTAAGTTTTTCTGATAATAATTTTAACCCGTAAGTAAAAGTATCTTCAGGTTAAGGTTTTCATAGATTTACACAGATATACTTCACAAAATGAAACACCTAGAAATAATATGGTATTACATGGTTATCAATTGTCTTTATAAAGTCTTCAGATCATATAATTTATGAATCGGAATGAATATAAAAAATATTCAATAGATGATTCTAATTAATGATGCGAACTTTGCTTTGATAAGCATAGTTTCCCCTACCCCGGGTGGTAACAAAGTTTGAGTGCTCGATGTATACATTTTATCTGCAAAATAAAAGGTGAAAATACTTCTGTAACTACGTATCATGCAAAATAACTCAAGAAGTGTGTCTTCAAAATACGCATTTAATTTTTATTTAAATATGATGTTAATTTAGAGGGATAGAATAAAAATATAATAACTTTTGCGTTACACAAATTTACATTGGATAAAAAGTTGTTGAAAAATTAATGTCATCTTCGGTGTTTTTTATTAATATTAGGAGCATGGGAAAAGGAAAATTAAAACACTTTAATTTCGAAATAAAACTAGCTGTCTTCTATAGTATTGTTCTATTTCTATACTATCATTCTGTACTAACATCTCCTCCAACTTGTGTTCAAAGCGATTTTGTAGAACATCTTTTTATTTCTAAAATATATGTAAAAAGATAAGTCAATTTTATTTTCTTCTATTATTATGTTGCATTCTATTAGATTTTGTACTTTATTTTTACGAATCTCATGCTGGTTTATTTAATTACTTCTAGCAATATTGTGTCATAATTTAATTTTAATTCATCTGATTTTGCTTTACTTGATCCATAACTTTAAAAACAAAGAGTGAACAAATCATCAATGTTCACTAATTACTTTTTTTCATTTGGATACAAAAACCTCTACTTTCCAACAGAGTTTGGCGAAATCTTCTCACGGCTTATTTATGTTATTTACTGTCGATAAACTATAGGACTCTCTTTTCGATCATTCCTAATTATTACATGTTCTGCTACGTTATTAACAGTGTTTAATTTCGTCACACTCGCTTTGCTCATCTTCTGGTTCGCCACCAATCGTGAGGTGATGGGAGTCCGACCGAGACGAGCAGAACGTTATGTAAACTCAATCTTGGCAAACATCAGACCGCTGAGGGACTTCCTCGATCGATTGCCTTGATCTCGATGGGGGTTCTCTCATCTCGCGTCGTGTGTTGGCTGTGAAGTTCAATTTTAGTGGAGAATATTCTATCAACGCTTCCTCATTCTCAGGGATTGCGCGATGCGTACGAATTCCCGGTCGCGAGGATACTACACCCTTCGCTGGAAACGGTTTGTTTTCTTGTTCATTTTATTGTAAAGAAAATAAGTTTAGGGAAAGAACTTTGATTTTTTTGGAGGCTAGTTAAATCCATGCGACTAAATTGCACGGAAAATGTAATGAAAGTTCTATTTGAATTGAAAATGACCTTATTTGCAATTAAAGTTTCAGTATATTTAAAGCTTATTATCGGCTGAGCTGATGGCCCGTTCCTGTTTTTGCCGTGGGCTGCGCTTACAATATCCCGGTATTTCACTCTTAAGGAACATGCCAGTTGTACCGCACGTATGCTAATAGTATCAATGTTTACTTTATTTAGCAATACTATTGTATTGATCTGATAATATGACAGATACCACATTCACGGAAAGGAAGAGTTGAGAGATGAAACAATAGGAAATTATTAACACATTTTCGTGCTTGAAACTACGACACTTCATTTGTGCAATTTGCTCCATTCAGTGACGCAGAAAAGGAACTCAAATTTTCTGGGACATTTGTGTATCAATGTACATGATTCCGTGAATTTAGAGGAAGACATTTTCTCATCTTTGTATATCAAAGCAAGTTCATCTAAATTTTTGAAGGATATTGAATTCAGATATTTTCTCAAAAAAGAAGATACGGTTTTTTAATACGACAGAACGTGACTTCAATCAACCATTTTTCCTTCAATGCATGAAGCAGAATATAAAATAATGGAAAATTTCTTTCAGGATTCTTTAACCTTTCAGTAAAGGTCGCTTTTGTCGTGAACCTTCCTTTGTGAAACACGATACTTATCGAGTCCACGAACCAGAAACTGAGGTCAAGTCACAACTAACGATCTGAATTGCGTCCCGAATATTTAAACATTCTAGGCTTTTGTGCATAGTTAATAGGATCATCACCTAAAAATTCTGCTCAATTCGAATTCTTTTTTCTCTGATAAATATTTGGTGTGTCGTTTTCTGTATGAACTTTGAAAAGTATTACGGGGAATAACTACACTTATGTGTAGGTCTTAAAAACTTTCACTTTATTACCAAAAAATTACAAGCAATACAGTTGTCAATTTGCATTCTTGCCGTGGTTAATAAAGTTACCTGTGCGCAGGAATGGTGCACTTACATCTCTTACTTATATACTTGTTACTTACACTAAATAACTGACTAGTGCTTATAATATTAGTTAATTTTTAGAAATTTATATGATGAGGACTCTATTTGTACTTTTAGACATTTTGTATAACCCATTTCTTTGTTTATTTTTGTAGATCTTTTTGAGCTATGTAAATTCTTTGGATCATTTGGTAATATATTGAAAAGTTTGATTGCATTGATATAGTTATTTTTCTGCTAAAGTCTTAAAAAAAATATTTTACATTATTTTGAAGCCCTGTCCGTATTGTTGCCAGGCATTCATATGTTATTCACATAGATTACGCTCTACTTTATTTTGTTTTCCTTGTCCCTATTATACATTGACAGTTCATTCATGATTCACTATATCTTTCATCGAAGAATATCATGGGAACATGCATTAAGTTTGACATGCCTTACCAACCTCATAACGTGCGTTTATATTGTGGTAATTGAAACGGCTAGTTTCCGCAAACCATATTTGGATTGCGCTTCGCACTCCTAATGGTGGCTTCTAGCAGACGATCGTGAACGAGCACCTGGTGACTCACATCGAGACACGGTGTATGCACTGGACGTTCAGAGCTGCGTGCTGTACTTAACAGGCTCATAACTATTTCCGCCATGAACTCACTCAGTACATTTGTGAGTCTAATACTTCGGTTATTGTTACATTTTCAAAAGTGTAGGGAGAACCAGCAAAATTCCAACGAAAGTTACTAGTGCTTGGAACTTTTGAAAATGTGAATGAAAATTAAATTACAAAAATTTACAACAAATACTGGTACGGAAAAATGTATTTTAATTCCATCGTCCGATTCCATAATCGGATTGTCATGGAAAAAACATTTAAAATTTTCAATTTGTATTTTCTGTATTATAATAATTGTTTTATCTACGCGTATTACTATATCGAAAGTGCATAATAATTGTGTCACATTTGATTAGTACAGAAATGCTTTTGTGTTGTAAAATTGTCTTCAAATCAGCTAGAGAAGTTCCAATTCAGTAATTATTGAAAAATAATTTTGTGCGACGTTTGAAAAACGGAGATGACGTGGGGGCGCAGATGGGAAGGGAGGATGTCACAGAAAAATGTGGATAAAAGTATATGTCAATATTGAGCCATTATCTACATTAATCTTTTTGCTTTTCTTACGAACTATCATTATTGGTCATAGCGTACAAGGAGAAAGCGTACACGATAAAACACGAAATTTTTAAAAAAATCAATTAATTAATTAATTTAAAATCGCTTTTTAACTGCAAATATCAAAAACGTTTCAACGGCTTGAGAACAAAATAAAAAATAAGAAATACAAATATTACACGAAACAAACAAATTTCCCACAAGATTATACAGATTTTAAAACAGCAATAACAAGGAAAACATAATATTCATATAACTAAGGAAGACAAAATCTTTTTCTTATCAAATGATCAATCAAAATCAGACACAAAAATACTAAAGGGTAAAATAGAAACAAAAAGATGGATAAAATGTCTGTTAAGAACCCCAGAAGTTTAGTTGCTATTTTGTTTAAATTTTGTCGAAACAATTTCCGTGGAATAGATGTAAACGAAATCCCACTCAGGCTTATCTTTTTCTTCAGAGACATGTGAATAGAGAGCAGATTCACATTTCGCTGAGGATGGACTGAGTAACGCGTGTAGCGAGGTATTGCCTTCGTCCTTTTCCTAAGCGCTTCGCTCTCCGCTGCTTGCCTGTCACAAGTGAAACTCGCTTCCGCACTACGCTGCTGCCACGTGCATGTAGGAAATTGAATTATTACGCTCAAAACGGCATTTTCGTGGGGAATAGCCAGGATGCTTCAAGCTGCCTTTTAGCGGTATGTACCTCATAATGGTGGTCATCAGCGATGCTTTTAGGCTTTTCAGTGCATTTGTGACTTCCAGAGCACAGGTGTAAATTTAATTAAAGAGCTAAATTCTCGGGGATTTTATTTTTGAATAAATATGTATGGAAATGGTATTCGTGGTAATAGGAAATCGAGCAACATTATCTCATCAAATAGATTCTTAAATGGATAATTATAATTACCACGAGTCCATTATCTTATATGTACCATTTGAAAACGCATGTAGTACCACGGGAAAGTTATTCTGCAAGATAATTAAATAGATTAAATGATAATACGAATGATTAAATAGATAAAGAAGAAGAATGTAGAAGGCAAAGAGTGTTTCTATCTACGATTACGATAATTTTTCATTGTGGTGAAAAACCGAGTGATCGACAGAGTACAAAAACAAAGTCAGTTGTCAATTTGCTCAGTCAATTCAGACAAAGCAGTCAATTGTCGTATTTTTGTGACCCACTGACAGTGCTAACGAAGACGTGTGTTGATCGGTATCTCCATTAGTATCAATACTTAAGCTACACACTTGCATGATATTTGTTGCATATGTAGTTCCTCTCTTTAATGCGACTTTTGATATACTATAAAGTTGTTTTTCTTTCGTGTCGTAGAAACAGTTCGAAGATATAATACTCTTTTAGAAAACATATTTAGACATTTTAAAAGTATTTGCGGGGACGCCGTTTTCTCAAACGGTGGTGCCATCATGTTTGCACGTACCTTGGTCTCATGCAACATGTTTGCACAATGTTCGTAACTAGTCCAGCCTGTTCTTAAAAGAAGTAAAAGACATAATATGTTCAATTATGATATTGCGGGAAATTACAGCCCAAACGAAACTTAGTATTATTGTAAAATGTAAACTCTGAACTCTACAAGAAATAGCCTTAATATTAAGTAAATATAATAGAAGGTAGAAATGATTACGAGTCCTATTCATTCGAGTTAGTTTATATTTCTAACATTTAAATTTGGCCGTTCGATATAATTTAAAACAAGTCATCTTAAATTCTCTACATCATAAAATCACACACAGAATAATCTTAACAAGATCCGAATTATTCCGGAATAGTACATTTCTGAGACTTTTTGTAACTTTCAGACATTACAATGAGTTATTATTTCCTTCTGTATTATAAAGGCTCATTTAAATTTTGAAAGTCAAATTTGGTCACTTTGAGTCTTTCTATAAAAGTTTTTTCTCTAGAATATTAGGAAATAGAGCTAATAATTGATTATTGAGAATTCAATTAGATGTGGTAAAATGTTGATATATAAGGAAGAAATATCAGTTCAGTTACGACTGAATACAAATATCTGTATTATCTCGGATGAAGGATATCACTTCTGTCTCTAAGGAAGTAAGAGATTGTGCTGGAATTGTGTTCAGACATTCAATAAATAGAGACGTTGATGGCGAAATGCTTATTAAGGGTGAGGGATCGATAAGGTTAGACAGCATAGCTAATATTGCAACAGTTATGCATCTTTTATTTATTCGGTGCTCTATTGGCAATAGTATTCCTTCTATTTCACATACTGTCCACATCTACACCGCCTCTGAATCCACGTACTACCTTAAGTACCATACACTCCCTTCCTTTCTACCATATCCACCACCGTAACCATCCACCAGCATCACCGTTGACCTGTGCTAAATTGCTCATCCTTATTCCTGAGCTGCTTCGTGTGCTAAGTAGAAGTTTAAAGCACCCTGCACCTTCAGACTCTCCGCTCGTGGCCATAAATTCTCTTTGAGGGTATTCTGACTCGTAATATCTCGTCTCTGCCTTACTCTCACCTTAATGTGGGAACAGGAGAACAAATAAATCGTGGATGTAAAAAGCAACTTTCAAAGAAGCCGCATAAAGCATTGCGGAATAGTAGGGCGTAGAATTGGTAAGCAGAAAAAATTGGATTATAAACTTTGAGAATAGATGGAAGAGGAGACTTCTTGTTGGGAATGCTGTCAGATAATTATCCTCTCCATTTATTACGATTAATCGTGGAACGTGAGTAAAGAAACATAGCTGATGCGAACATTTTCCTGGTAGGAACACCACTGACACAATAATTTAATTTTCGCAAAAAGCAGGCGTTAACGACCCACGAACGAACCAAGTGACTACATTTTCTGAATTAGTACGTCACATAATTACTGTAGCTTATCACAGAATTGTTTTCTGTAATAGTTCAGACGACTGTTAGTACTTATTAATTGAGAAGAAAATTATTTACAAATGCTTTGTGATTAAATTTTGAACATGATGAATGTTTCCCAAATTCCTATATATTTTAGAAATAACAACATATGTATTAACGTATTGAGATAATGGTGATCGTCTATACTTTCATCAAATTTTAAGTCATATTTGTACTCAACAACGAAAATAAGAAATAAATCTCTATTCAAAATTTCTTAATAATTGTAACAAATAAATATTTTTAACGTATAACGATAGTTAATGTATAATGATAGTTAATAACTTAATAGCTTTGATTCATAAAAAATTGTTTCCAAATTATTGAAGATGTATGAAATCAAATTACCGTATCTTAATTTCAGCCTTCATGTTACAAAGATAAAGGTTTTTATTGGGTTTAAGGTATTACGAATCACAAGTATTTATTATTAAAAACATTTTGATGTACTATAAATTTACAGAGATGGATAGGATACAATTCTGATGCATAATAGAATGGAATAAGAATTGTACTTTTATATAATGTTTAGCTCCAAAGAAGCGATAAGGCGTATAAAAACGGTATATCATATAAAACTTGTGAATGTGTGTTTTGAGTAGGGAGGGGGTAAACGCATAAAAAATTATAAAACCCACTAACCAATACAAAAAATTACGAATCCTGTGACATGAAGACGCGCTCTTAAGTATTCCACTATGTGGGAGGATCATCTGATGGTTAAAATATCAGAACATGATGCTACCTGTTACACGTAACTTTTTAGTGTCGAATGTCATCTCATCAATTAAAAGCGCATGAGTGGGAGAAAACAACGATTATGAAACGATTGCATAATAACATGTTAAGATGAAATCACATTAGCGAGAGTGGATGTAGGATACGGAAAAACCGAAAGAAACGCTTCAACCTGACTCAATGGGACTAGATATTTGAAATTAATAGCTATGATTTCACAAATCGCTCATAATTTTTTATACCTTGTGTTTGAAGTGTGCGGATTATCTGTGTTGTTCATTGACTCTTGTTTAATAATTTACCACGAAAATTGAACAACTAAACATATTTATAATTTTATGCTAATGACATAGTTTTAAAGCTTTAAAACTATAAGTTATTTATCTGAAGTTTGTACGATCCCAATATAAATTTAAAGTGTGGAGCGGACTTGGTTGAAGCTCACGTTTTTCGTCTTCGGAGAGAAAAAACATTGATATATATTTTATTCTCATTTATTTCCATTTTATTGCTTAATTTTTATTTATAGTTCAACCGTTTTGACTGATCCCCGTTATCAAAATAGGTGATTGATTGTGCGGATCAGTGATGTACTCTAATTTCATTTTGTATCATCATTTTCAACATCCACTTGGATTAAAAGTTGTATCGGTTGAATGTCAGGTTATTAAGACACCTATTCCGGTTATATCATTTACGTTACTTAGAAGTATATAAATACCAACTTAGTCTTCTTTTATGACACAGGTCACTGTGAGTACATCTCACGTAACTCACGCACTGCTCCTGTATACTGTAGGTCTCCCACGTTACATTAAATCCACTTGAAAGGAGTTATTAGTTCCAGTGTTTGTAATAAAATAAAATCTAAACCCCCATTCAATCGTGTTGAGTGTTGAGCGCTACGCCGAACCACACTACTCACACCGCGATCACTCTTCCCAACACTTGGAACTCTTCAGCTCTCCCAACCGCCGCTGTGTTGCGATTCCGAGCAGTGGAAGTTTTGCTTACAGCCAAGTGACTTCTGGCTCTGAGAGCGTTTCGCATGGATAAGGCGATTACTCAAGGAGACGAATCGCACGTTCGCCCATCTGGAAATCTCAGACTGACTCAGACTTACTTTTTATCGGATTTGCGAGTCAAATCAATTACTTCGGAAGAGGCAAATGTAGTAAGTATATTTTGGGAGAAACGCTGACTCTCCAGGATTATCTTAAGTTATGTGACCTCTTCGGTTGATGGAAACTATTGTTACATAGATGTAGTCATAGATATAATTGTATTATTCCAAATATTTAATAAAATAGCTCTATTCTATTAAGCGTAAGCGATGTAAAGAATCTTGAATTGGTAATTGAGATTCGACGCCGTATACGTATCCACTATTCCAGTGTATGTACTGGCTGCGAATGCAGAGAATTGTCTGTGACCCTGGATTAATAGATTGACGGTATGAGCTCCGCCACGATTGGGACTTGCTCGGTGTCAAATGACCGAAAATTAATTACCAAATGAAAATTCACAACCATAACAAATATTATTCTTATTTCAGAAACCATCTTCGATAATATTTTCGGTTATTCATTTTAAGGTCTGTAATTAATATGCTGGTTTAAAGTTACATACGTTAAAAACCGGTTTCAAGTTTTCTTAATAAGTCTGAAGTAGCATAATGAACTAGTTACAAATTTTATTTTCTCAACTCTATGATTTTATGCTTTTTCTATCAAACTTCTTGTTGTAAATGTAAAAAATCGATAACTTTCTGCCTTCACTGTTTTATATATTTAGTTTTTTATAAATCATTACAAGAAGCAATCATGACTAAACAATTCATAATATTCATACTTTTTAATTCGCAAACACAATTCACAGAAATAGCTTATTTGATCTCGCCACTAGTATCTACGTATTCATTTTAATGTATTCTATTTCTCTTTGATAAGAAAGCAGACCGCAAAGTAAAGCCAGCAGTAATGTGCGCTCTCAATTCGCTATTCACGCACTCCGTATTCTCAGGAGAAAAAAACAAGAGTGGTAAAAGAAGACGCGTCTTGGGGAACATCTATCCACTAGTTTAACTATTTTGTGTCATAGTTCTGATTTATTAACAATCATAAATAATATTTTCGGAAATTTCAATTGTATATATTTTGGGTCTTCCATTTGCAAGTCTGTTATTCAAATCCATTTTTTTCTTTTGTTTTCTTTTCTTCTCGTTTTGCAATATAATTGCATTTTCGTTGGTTCAGGAATCCAAATTATCTCAACAATTTCTCTTTCAATATATTTATTTAATGAACCCATTAAGAACATTACCCTAAGGCATGTAACATAAACCCTTGTTTATAATTATGAAGATTAAAATAATAATAAAAGAAGAGGATATTTAGACATTTTTCTTAACATTTCCTTTTTTGAACCGGGAAATTGTTAATTAGAATCAAATAATAGTAAACAAGCTTCTTCTCATGAAACAATACGTGAGTAAAAGCGATATTCTAAATTCTTATGTTTAGATGTTTTTTCGCTCCTTGAGATGTAAAATTACGTTCACGTTTTCATCGACGAATCCATCAATATTTCATATATTTTTTTCAGTTTTTTTTGTCGTATCCTTTACTTTCAACTACTTAATAAATACGCTAGTTCATTTCAGGAGGTATTTCCGTGCTTTCATTTACCTCTCGAGTCGGCTAACCTTTTTTTTTTCCCTCCGAGGATACTCAACGAAAGGTATAAAAATAGAGCAAAAAGTTACGTTTTGAGCAAGGGACAGGTCTTAGCAAGTTGAAGTGGCCGTGTTCATTTGTATGGTTCAAGCGCTGCTTAAGATCCGCCACATCTTGTCCTTTATCCCTCGCAAAGATAAAACTCTTGTAATATGACCTCTAATTTCTCTTGTAAATCTCGGAATAATGGGACGCTTTTCTAATGCATTGTGTTGTTGCAAAAGGGGTTTTACGCCTCCATCCGCCGAAGGGTGCACTCTGCGTCTAATGCATAACGATCATCTCTGAGCTCCGCTTCTCTACGAAAGGTGCTCCCGTTCTCGTTTTCATGCTAAGATAAATCAGGAGCTTTATCTCGGCAACTTTGTAATTTTATTCTTGCAGTTTTGTTCATTTAATTTGCGATTTAAAATAGTTCATTCGGGTAATCTTTCTGGAATTCTATACAAACCTAATATATTATTGCGAGAACAAGATATATTTTAACAATTAGTCACACTAATTTTTATTTTCGCAAAATATATTACACAGTTAAGAGTGTTAAAATAATATGTATGCCCTTATTTTGAGTTTTAAATATTGTTATTGTTTCATGGTGATTTTTAGAACAGTGAGAAAAGTATTGACTATTTTAAAACGACGCAGATACTTACCGATTGTTTTTTACTCAAAATTACTTCACAATTCTGTTAAATCCTCACTAACTGTTCACGGAGCTTTAACAAGAAAGTACTCACACGCTTTTATGAGATCTTCTCACAAATTACTCTCAAATATTCCTTTCTATTTTGTTCCATTTTTTTCTTGTTTTGTGTAACATGTACGTTTATGTTATTTACTATGAAAACATTAGTTGTCGTGAGAATTTTCCATTACAAGATTCGGATGGAAACATCATTTTAAGAGACCCTGATTCAAAAAATGGTTTTTAGAGTTTTCCTCTCCTATTTGACCTTGCGAAGTCATCCTGACGAAATTCATCAGTGAATTTATTTTTGATTGTATTTAAAGTAATTTCTGCCTTTTGTCGATAAATGTGTTCTAAATATTTTTTTTCGGAGTTTAATATAAAGGGTGTTTCACATGAACATAAATGTAAAGTTTAAAAAATTATTACTCTTATGAAAATTCTCCAAATTTTTTATATAAAAGTGGAATGCGCAAGTATTCTTACACGTAATCGGANGAGACAGAATCGGAATCCTGCATTCAAGTATGATGTTGATATTATAAAATAATTTCTCTCTGTTACACAACCATATAAGATTACTGTTTCAAGAGTCTCAAATCCACTGATCAATGTATATCTACAATGTGGAGAGATGACACTATGTGGAAACACCAAAAGCAATTATATAAAAATTGTAAAGTTGATTGAAAATTGAGCATTCATATGAAGTCTACTCAAAAATGGTTTACCATTGTAATTCATTTTACATTCTAATGTAGTATTTATAATAGCGATTTCTTTATATTAATATGTTCTATTTAGGACTTCCAAATGTACATAAAAGTATGTGCAATGATTTTGCACCTCTTATTTTCAGATATGGTTTGCAACAGAAATTCAACACGCAATAATAACATTTTTTAAATTATTCCCGTCTAATATGAGCTAACATAAATACTACTTCGTAGTAAGTCCCAATACAGAGGTTTAATCAAGACTGGTGGCGGGGGTTGTGTGTGGATTGGGTCGGAGAGAACATTCCTTTCCATCTTAAAACTCGAAAAAATTAATTTCATAAAGGTTTAGAAAAGAATGTGCGAGAATGTCGTTCAAATTTCCCGGGCGTTAATCATAAATCAACGTTGACTAAAACACTCGTGTGTATACATTTTTGTAATCATATTTTAATAACTAATTACACATAAAGTATGTGTGGTGATCACCGCTAGTCCAGCAATTTCTCCAATTGCCATGTACCAGCTGCATGACAGTTGAGATATATCGCGTACTAAAAAGAGTTCTAGAGACTGTTCTTGGTTTATGTTACGTTTCAGCCCACTTATTGCCCAAATGAGAAAATTCTTCACTGCTCAATATATCAGGGTGTTGATATTAAAAACATTCTTGCATTAGTGCACTTTATACTTTAGGTTAGCGTGAAACAATAAGCACTTGAATCTAAAAAAATTAATAGTACAGTAAATAGTATTTTGAACGAGTAATTTTGTGAGTTTTTGTGTGATAGTAAATAAAACGCGTAAAAGAAGAAGTCTCAGAACATTACTATTTGCATTTTACTGCTAATTTTGACTCACACAATAGTTTCAAAGAAACAAACAGATGAATAACTTTTTATGTATGAATGCGTACTTTCCATTTATGTGTTATCTTCATGACAAATTATAACACAAAGAAATATTTTTATAATCATTTTCCAAGAACCCCATCATAAAATATTTTGCGTTTCATAAAGGATCTCAATTTGAAAAAAACGAGTCGAATATTGATCATATTTCCAACACAATGAAATTGTACAAACAAAATGTTTTGAAGGATATTATAAGAGTCCTGGATTGTTTTGTAGTAAAATTCTTTCCATATTATAATTTAATATGAAAAATAATATTTTAAGTAATATTAACCAGTTGCCATTCTCTTATGAAGGATGAAATACGCTTTTCATAATAGATCTGATTAGATAGTTAGAGGTACACGGAGGTTAGAGAAATGCGATCTCTTTGACTTGAGACGATGAGACGAAGATGAACCTAAATTGACGTTTCGGACTGTTTGACCCTGAGGATAATTCTGAGGATTTCCAACAGACTGAGAGACGCTGGAACTTAAAGTAAAAATTCCGTATGACTTCACTGGCAATTACGCAAACGGCAAAGTCAGCAACTTAGCTTAGCAGCACTCTTAGTCACTCTGTGCTGGCAAGAACACATATGCATATTACACGCTAAGGAAAATATCCGTTTTATGCGTGTTACTTAACTTTCGGTGTAGATGGAATCACCTCTAGAGTTGTTTGAAAAGCTTTAAAGATAAAACGAATTCTTGCACTACAATAAAAAGTGGGAACAAATATTTCAGTACCATAAGAAAACTCAAAGAAAATAAAAGTGTTGATAAAATTGGAACTTATTCGTCTATCCCAGGAGTACGCCGCAGACAGGATCTGAAGAAATAACAAAAATTCCTGTATAAAAACAGGAGAGCTGAAGTCTGGCAATATCATTCTTGATCTGACAGCGGAGAGAATACTGAGGAGTAATGCAATACACTTCCGCTAAAGAAATGTGAAAGGAAGATATTTCAATATTTCTCAAGCAAACCGCAGATAATTCCCTATATCACTGGATATGGTGTCAACTAATACTCGAACTTTCTGGCAACTAAATCGTGTACTGTTAAAAATATTTTATGGCTTTTTTAAATGTTGCGAGGAACACTTCATGAAAGAGAACTTCCACGTAGAGAGGGAGAAGAAATTTAGAGAGAGAGAGAGAAATGGTGGGTGCCGCGTAACATAGCTTTGAAGCATAAAGGAACTTTCTTCTAAAAACTTCACCCAGGTCGGAAGAGTGAGATGGAACATTGTTTTTCACACTCCTAGCTCTATGAAACTCTACTCTCGCTATTTTCCAATTCTATCACATAGTCAAATAGAATTGTTCGCGACTACGTCTATTTTACGACTGTGCCATGTGTCGCTTCAATTGTCTCTACGAAAACTCTGTCTCGTTAGCCGCCGTCACCGACTCTCTAGGGACCTCGTCGTCTGTTGACAGCTCCGTTGTGCTTGCGTTCAGTTCCACATCTCTCCCACGCGCACTCGGCCGTCTGGCGGTGGGCGCCTGTTATAGGAGACGCGCGACGGCGGCGTCGTGGCGTCCGTCCGTCCGTCCGACCGACCGGGCCGTTCGTTGGGCGCCGCCCAACAAACTTGGCCTGCTTGCATCGTCGCCGTCAGCGTCGACGAACGCTCGCCGCCGCCGCCGCCTCCTCCAAGGGGATGAGTGCGATGGCGGATGTGTGCCTCGCTGACGTGAAAGTTAGAATCCTATCGGACGGATCTACTGCTGCAGCAGAAACCACGGAGAGGGTGCGGGAAATGCACACGGGAAAAGCGAAACGTAGTGGAGGACGAAGAAAGAGAAGGGAGATGTAAAACAGATAGCCACAACGGCGATTCGGTAGAGCACGCCAAGGAGATGGGAGAAGAAGGCAAGAAGGAGAGTGAGAGAGTATTGGGGACAATGGAAGGATTCGACGGAGAAGGCGCTTTCCGGTTTCTTCTATATTCGAGATCACCTCCCACCCTTAAGAGTCCTTCCTGTTATTCTCATATCGCAACGTTCCGAATGGAATTTTATAATTCCTGTCGCGCAAGTTTCCTTCGCGAAGTTCCATAAAGTAAGCATGACCGAGACTGTTTTCTGCAGACCTAGAGATATGGAGAGTGGGTTTTGAGGAGACGTAGAGACATTGTGTCTCCATTTTCTGACCGATTATTTTACAGAATTACGTACGGTCCAATTACCTTATTGTTCATTAAAACGTTATTTAAAAATAATCACTAGAATATTTAGAATTAAAAAAAACCCTTTACCTATAAACAAAATTAAACGTGAAAGTCGGAAAGAATAATTCTTCACATTGCTCAACATTATTGATGGATGTGAAATTTCCCACATTGACTTACATTTTCGGAAATTTTAAATTTTAAAATAAATCATTTACATTTTAATTATTGTAAAAATGGTAATTTCACTTTCTTAAATCTTAGTAATAGTGACTAAATGAAAATTATGAAGAAAATTTAGAAAATGTACTGAACTTAGTTTATGTAACTACATGAAAAAATGCCAAATAATTCAAGCTCATGCAAGTGTCACTTACGAAAGAAATGGGAGAAAACAAACATTTTCTCGTGAAAGTAATGAACGACAAAGGCAGAGACGTGCTTAGTTCATAATGACTCTTGTGAACTGTTTCTTCCTTAGGAAGTTTGTCTTCCAGTCATTTAGGTTCCAGTGAAGCTACGTTTCTTTGTAATTTACTGTATCTCGCAACATTCACACATTCATCACAGGATGAGTTCTGGAGCTGTAAATGAAAATTTAATTGCTTTTAACATGTCAAGTTTTATAATTGATTATTATGAATATGAGATACATTTGTTCAATTCTTTCATAATGATAGGGATCTCTTAATGACACGACCAATTTTTTAATCAAACAAAACATACTTAAATTTATCTGCATTTATTAGTAGGATTAGATTTCTTATGTAGAGTATTGTGATTACATTTATTATCTATGCTCAATGTTGGTACGATTTTTTTCATTATTTCTGTGATCGTATATTGGACCGGAACATTTTNTCTTTTGTAAATTATTAAATAGCATAAAGGAAAAAATGCAATTGCAAAATACCAGAAAAGACAATGAATATGAGATACATTTGTTCAATTCTTTCATAATGACAGGGATCTCTTAATGACACGACCAATTTTTTAATCAAACAAAACATACTTAAATTTATCTGCATTTATTAGTAGGATTAGATTTCTTATGTAGAGTATTGTGATTACATTTATTATCTATGCTCAATGTTGGTACGATTTTTTTCATTATTTCATATAGCATACCTAGGAGAAAAATTCACTTATATTTAGTATTCATTCAGTTTTATTTATATTTTAACCTAATTAGAAAAGGGGATTAACTGTGTTACTGGAAACATGAAAATTTGTTTTTTTATTGGATGGAATTTGCTTGCTTTTTATGACCTAATGGTACGCAATTAACTATTTCATACAATTTTTAATCACAGCTAATACCGTAAAAAATAAATTTAAAAAGCGATTTCCCATTAGTTTTATGTTTTATTTAGGCTCCAATGAACAGATATTACAGAAAATATTACTAAAATCTTAGTAATATAAAGAAAGTTTTAGTTGCTGAAATTACTTAAGTGTTTTAAAACCTTGAATTTATTATTACGAATGTGTAAATTAGGATGCTGTACATATGCTTTTAAAAATCCGACTAAGTAAAATGATTTTGATCTCCCAAATAAAGATAGATTTTATTTTTTCCAGAGTAGAGAAAATTGGTCCAAGAAAAATACTTGGTAAAACCTTGTAATGAGCTAGTATTCTCTATAATCCCACTACCACCCGTATTGCACCGTGCATATTGTCAATGGCAGAGGCAGTGGTAGTTCCGTAGCATCCACTCTCCCCATGATACGCCGCTGCGGAGAGAACGTAAACCTGTTGCTGGAGGACCTACGCCGCCTAGACTTCCCTGGCTTTTGTGTTTTAAAGTTATGATATGATTTACTGTGGCCTGGACGTTTATATGTATTTTTAATGACTTTTGGAGCATTATGGCAGACTGCCAGCTCATGAGCCGCCTTTCTGTAACAATCTGCAACAATTACTGCGAGAGGAAGTAAGTCTCGATTTATTTACACCCGTTTTGGCAGACGGTGAAGAGCGTGGGAACGGGAGAAAATACTGTACAATACGGCCATGGGGGTTCACGCGAATGGAAGGTTTGAAACTTTCCTACGGGTGCTAATCCAACTACGTTTCAAGGGAACATGTAAATAAACTAAGGGACGATGATTTAAGGAATATGTGATAGAAAACTTGTAAATTAATGGAATTTAAATAATTATTGTCACTACATTTCTTCGTTAAACTGATCTATTACGATTGCAGTGTGAAACTGTGTCAAAAATATGATGTGCCTATACGTACATTGTTTAAATCTGTACATTGGTATAGTTCTCAGTAATATATTATGATTCCTAAGATAAATAAATTTATTGTCAAAAAAGTAGTGCAAACTGCGTATGACCACGTGGAGGACAATAAACTAATTTACTCTCAGGAAACAAGTTAGGGATAATTCCATCAATTTTGATCAAGGACCCAAAGGCAGAGGCGGATTGAAAATCTCAGCAAACTCCTAGATAAGATAAAAAGGTAGCTACGTGTTGTAATATTAATAAAATATCAACAAATTTATATTAAACATTAAAAAAATATTCACAAGTACGTACTATTATCGAACTATACATTACACGGAAAATAGTGTTTATAAATCTTAAGTATTAACACTTATAAATAAATCTTATAAATAACACTACATTCAATATTGATTTTTTCCATAGACAAGAACCTAGAGAACCTGTATTAAAAGAATCCTCCTCTACAGGAAGGAGAACTTGAGAAAAACCCGTGTCAGGATGGGGTTACAGAATTAATGTACACAACCAGGGTTGAGTTTTACAAATATATGATGGTGCTACGTATTACTGATTTAAATGTAATGGTATTTTAAATATAATGGACATTGTTAGTAATAGCAATTTCATACTATGAAATCTAATACTTCTAATTTCCAATTCCTATCATAGGCTGTTCAAATTTACCTCGTAATGTATTAATTTATTATATTATAATTTTTCCGTACTGAAGTATTTTCAAGCAATTTATATTTCGTGTTGTTATTGCACATTTTTACTAGTCGATGCTCGAGAAAAATTCGAACAAATTTCACTAACATAGAAGTTAGAAGATAATTATTATCCTTTATACACCGCTTCTTTTATTGTACCACTTAAAAATTTATTTCTCCATCATCTTCTTTTTGCAACATACTTAATTGCTTACATATAAACAGTTATAACTACACAAAAAGAAAATGACGCACAAAACTCTTATCTTATCACCGAATCGTTGAGTAAGAAGATAATTATTATAAATATAGTAAATCCCATAAANTTGAGTAAGAAGATAATTATTATAAATATAGTAAATCCCATAAATCATTTTTTTAATTAATTTGATATAATTCAAAACTGAAAGCCTCCAATTTACTTTTTTAGTAAATACGTCGTATAGACAACAATAGAAAATGTTAAACTGACGAGAAAGAATTCTCTCGTGAAAAAACTTCCACTTAATCTCCTGAAATGCATGTTGCTAATTGGCTTTTTCTGTAGACAACAAATACGAAAAATGATAGATATTCTTAATTTCGTCTGTAATTCTCATTACTAATCCCAAACCTAACAAAATGCATTTTTATGTAACAATAAAAAGAATCGTTTAATAACAAAAAAATCACTTAATAAGTTAAATGAATTACAAAAACATAATTACAAATTCATAGTTGGTAATAAGAAAATTTCATGAAAACGTTTTTAATTACTATCATTATTTGGAATCTGTTGATTGTCGAGTCAACACTTAGACACGTCACCTCTTAGACCTTGAGTTTCACTAGCCTGTACATACAGAGGTGAAAGGTGAATTGTCTCTGACATGTCCTTCACCTCTTCAAACAAGACAGTTCGTGCGTGATGATTTTGGAACGAAAAATAATTGAGTAACATTCGAATTCAGTTTCATATGATCCCAGAATTGTGTAGTTGAAACAAACTGCTCTTTGAATCACACGGTATTGCTACTCTACCCTCCGGATCCTCCCACAAATTTTAAAGGCAACTATGGCGAAGATTTATTCTCGCGTTAAACAAAGAATTCGATTTCCGATGTTCCGCAGCTACGAACACTTTCTCTCACACACAATTCTCGAAATATATAGCTATCTAATGGGGGAAAGAGAAAGCGAACTGCGAAGGCACAAATTTGCACAAACGCATTGCCGCGTGTACAATCGCCCTCTCCTGCCCCTACCTATGCGCCGACACCCTCCGATGCCTCCTTCGTAGCCATCAGTCGCTGCAGCAAACGGAGCACCCGGCAGCAAATCAAGGCTCTCGAGGCTCGTTAAAACGTCTGAAAAGCAGCCGCTAATGGCTGGTTTGCCCTGATGTAAGACCAACGCCCTTCGCAACGACTCCAGTTTCCTCCTCACTCCCATTCTCACACCTCTGCCCTCGCCGCCACCTTTTCTCTCCACTAATCGGTCCATTACCACGAATATTCGTACCTTCAACTCCCCACTTCACCTACCCTAGCTAGTCTCATGCTTTGTTATTGGTAAGCAACGAGCTTTCACGAGGGGTATTTCTTGAGAGACTAATGGTTTTATCAGATTTTTCTTATATGTTGTAAAACGGTAAGATATGTCTGTTTTTCTTTGACATTTTCTTGTGGTAAAACATCATTATTCCAAATTTCTTTGTATTTATTTTTATTAACTAATTTCCCGACGCTCAAGTGCATTAGTTACAATTTAGCCTCAATGAATGTTGAGTTGCTTTTAATACATTTCCACTCGTCTAAATATCACGTTCGTAACTTAAACGGTTTTCCTCCTCAGCTCACTCAGTTGTTTTGGTAGAAGGGTATTAGACACTTGATGCCGCTTTGTGAGGAAAAAAATGAGGTGGGTAGGAGGGTGGACGGATCTGTAACGTTTGAAACTGGAGAGGGTGGATGGTGGATGGGAAAGAGAGTTAAGTAGGGAGATAAATAACGACTGTGAGCACCGTGCCTCATTAAGCGCACGACTCACCTTAACGTAGGGTGAATGGCCGCCAGGGGGTGTTTGAACAGTCAAGGGCGAGGTGAGAGAGAGTAATAACAGCAGCGGACAGTGCTGAAAAAAGACAATGGTCGCTCCGTGTTGTTATCGTTGTTGATACGAGAGGGGTGTAGTGAGTGTTGGATTCGTCGTTGCGCGTGAAATGTTTACGCTATTGGGCCCCAGGTACAATACAGCAAGGAAAATATTTTAAGTTATAACAAGTTACTGAATCTGGAAGTTAGTATTTTGAATTTATAATTAGTTTAATATAGACAGTTCTTTTGTCTACTATTCTAGTAATATTTTAATTCTTTATAAGACCATTTAAGAATTTTTTTCATTCGAAGTTTAGACCATTATTTGGGTCATCAGATGAAAGTGCGTAAATAACTAATGAAGAATATGTAAGATGTGTTTGAAATATGTAAATAAATATCAAGATAATTCATTTATTTATATTGAGTAGATTCACATTATTTATATTATGTACAGAGCGCTGAGTTGTTAGCTGGTTTTGTGAGTCCGATTCCCGGTGAGGTGGGTATTTCTCATCCCGCCTCAACATCCAGACTGACTCCCAGGTGTACTCAGTCTGCTGTAAAATGAGTACCTGGTCTATCCTGGGGTTAACCCGGCCGGAGCGAGATGCTGGCCACATCTCCTCCTCGTGCGGAAGCCAGGAAATTGCGGAGCTCTACCCTCCGAACTCCTTAGGCACCCTTGGAGCTTGTTGTAGCAGATTGACTTTCAATTTGACATTCACCTGATGATGGTCTGAATGGCGTGGAAATAAAATATGTCTATTTAAAAAGTGAACAAAAGAATAGCTAACTAAACAATGTAACATTTGTCTCATTCCTATGTTCTATGGTGTTGATTACTGTAATCTGTTCGTATAATTAATGGAAGCATTCTCTCGCGAGTGATAACCTGTAAAACATATGTACAAAATAGGTGACCAGTCGACCCTGTCCGGCTTTGCGCGGGCGTTTTTGTTGATGATACGGTTTACCGTTCGTTATAATGAAGTGTAAACGTAAATAGCACATTCACGCACAGAAACCGTGATGATATCTTAATCAATTTGTGAGATGTAGGGAAAAGTCGAAAAAACACTTTTCTTTCTAATTAAAAAAAATCTATCTGAGTGAGCATACACAGTATAAATGTACTATTCTGTAGAAATTTCTATTTCGTATATTTAAAAGTTTTTTTCTCTGCTTATATGAATGAGTGAGTAATGTGAATGACACCGGCTATAAAGGCAATGGTGGGAGAAGGAAGAGCTTTATCGTGAGGTTGGTCAGTGGTCACACATACCCGTGTTTGTAGTTTCTTGTTCTTAGACATGTTGGGCTGCATTGGTGGATATCCAAAACTCTCGAAGGGTAGTAAGAAAGAGTGAGAAGCGGTAATCGTAATTTCACAGTTGTGGAGGTGATGAGGATGATGGGAACAAGGTAGATCGTAACTTTTTTTCGGCGATTTTCTATTATTTCATCTTTCAACTTTTTCTTTCGGAGATAACAGTGTAGAAAAATTGCATCAAGAGAAGAAGCTACTAGACTCATTTACGTGGAGAGGATTTTACTTGACTTCTTGAGTTCTGATATATGACAGATCTGATGCATCTGACCATTCTGGTATAAATAATCTTCGTAGGAATTTTCACGTGAGTTACGTGATGTTCCATTGTGCCATATAATATTCATAACTATTCTGATGTCCTGTTTCCACTGCTTAATATGAAATCGAGTGAAACCTGCTTACAACTAGCAAATGGGGAAAGTATCATCTACTACATTATCCAGATAAATAAAAAAGTCTCCATGAATAATAGTAAATATTCATATTATGGTACAGAATATTAGTTTGTTCAATTTCTAGTTAGGTAACAATAGAGCGTTCGTGAAGATTATGATCCATATTTATAGCGTTGACAGAAGCAAATTAACGGAAAAAAAGAAGAGAGAGCAAGGGGAGTGTGGTAGAGTAACACGAATTGTGACTTTCGAAAGAGGAATAACGCAAACGAAGGGGTAAGGAGGTCAGCTGACGTTGAACAAGGCTTCTACTCCTATATTGCTGAGGCTATGGACTACTCTTGTTTCTGAAAGCATTGCAAAGCTCCGGGTCTCTCCCGGTGCCTTTTCTTGTCTTGTGCTATCGGTCCAAAGCTGTGAAAAACTTTGCTCGCCTCCGCCCAACCCTGAATCCATCTGACGCGGATGGATTCCTCCAACTTCTGTTTGTTTCACACACAATACGATTGTGACAGGATAGAAAGGTCGGAGGAGGCATCGGTTCCTTAATGTAAAACACGTGTGTAGAATTCCATTTCTTCAGGATAACATGAATCCCTTTCTATTTAGATATATATTCCCTTATAAGGTTTTAGCGCTATTTCGTGTCCACAAAGGAAAATAAGTTAACAAGCAAAATATGAAAATTACTGAGGAATGGAAAAATATGGGAAATCAAAATACTTTTTTTCTATTTGTATATTAAAAAAAACTACGAAGCAATGTTTATACTTCTTTTAATATGAAGTCTTATATTAAATATTTCCATCCGTCAGCCTCGAATTAAAGAAAATACTTCAACTGTCTTCAGAAATTCGTACTTTGTACACGTTGAACATTCAGATCTAATACGAAATTCAACTTTTTAATACTCTCTAAGTAAATGGATGATTTAAAAAAAAGTGAAAGTTTACGAGATTCTTTAAAAATAATGTAAGTCAAGATTTTAATATTTTTTCTTTTATTGACAGTAACTTTTACTGGAATGTATCGAAACTTATTTTTTAACTCATGTATGGAATAAATATTTTGATATTTTTCTTAATTCCACAGTATACAACATTTTCAAGTTCAATTGTATGTTCGAGTGATATTATTCAAATTTGGGTTTGCATGCACGCGAGAAAATCGTGAATTGATAACGTCTGATTGATCGTGTATAGCTTCACTTCTCTTCAGCCTTCCATCAAAGCACTGAAAATGTTTGTCTATTCCACATAGTCCATCACACATCCATCTGGCCTCAGCGCTTTTATCTCGCTGAATCCCTGGCAGCTCGTTTCCAATCTGCGAGGCGAAGGCAAGAACGTGCTTCGGGCGTCGCAGCAAAAACGACGGCTTCCGCCCACACATCGGAAGAACCCCTTCGCGATGTCACGGCGCAAATCGAAATTGCATTGGACGCCCACCGTAGATCCCTCTTTCTAAAGAGCCCTGTCCTCCGGACAGCTGACCCAAGCAGGGAAAAAAAAAAAGAAGATTGGTGAGAGCACTTGTATCAAAGCTCCTTACCAGGAATTGGACCTGGGATTATAATAACAAAGTCGTAATGAAAAATTGTCAGAAAAGCTCGTCCGCGTAAATTTGTTTGGATATTTCTTAATCTTTTGTATCTACATATCAGTAGTGCTGCGGATTTCCTAGTGAGATTTATTTACGTGACATTTGATTCGTTTCACACCTAAAATAAAATGAGTATAGCTGGCATCGAATCACGCACTTCGTACTTAACACATGAAGTTTAATGTTTTCCACTCACTTATGAGTACTTTATGTAATACATTTTATCGACTTCAAAATACACGTTGTCTTTTGTGACACTCATCCGTCATAGTCGTTTACACGAGAGGAGGAAATAACTGCGGCAGATGGATGAAACAACAGTAAGTGTTGTACCACGGAGTGAGAGGAGGAATTCGCAGAGAGTGGTTGTATGCCAATAAGTACCGAAAATTTTACTCGTCTATAAAAGCGTTTATCTCGCACCAAACTGAAATCCGTGACTTGGTAAGATATGCGTCTCAACATCTACAAAAACTAAAAATGACCCCTTGCACACGAACATAGTGCTCTCTAGCCTGCCTCCACGCTTCAACGTTCCACAAATAAACCACGAAATTAACCTGGCAAACATCTCCCTAAAACATCATCTGGCACACACAAAAATAACATTTTTTGATTTGCAACCAAACCTGACTGCCAAGGACTTTACCCAGCACGGTTTACACATGAGACCGTCTGGGAAACAGCATTTCGGTTCTCTTCTAGCTTCACATCTGACCTCACATCATCCACCTGCCCCACTACCCTTCCTACTCCTCCTCCTGCACCTACCTCATCTCCTCCTCCTCCTACCTCATCTCCTCCTTCTGCTCCTACCTCATCACCATCTCCTCTTCCTATCTCGACACCCATTTCTTCTCCTTCCCCCGTTCTTTCACCTACTGCTTCCTCATCTCCCACGTCAACATCTATTCCTCCTGTCGCCCCCATACACCGTTACAACTTGCGCTCAGGAGTACGATGTGGTACTCGAAGGTGACAATCGCGTTCAGGTGCTGTGTGCGAGCTTCATCCGGAACTAGAAGCTGTACCAATTTCAAATTCCTCTCCACAATCTAACGTCGATTCCATTTCTCGTGAGTCACAAACTCTTTGCGAAAATAAAATAATTATATTTCATCATAATGTCCAATCCCTTTCAAACAAATTGACAGACATTGAAATTCTGGTACACGAAAATCGATTCGATTTGCTATGCCTCACAGAGCATTGGCTTTCAACTAACAACATCAACGATACTGCTATTTCTAATTATTATTTAGCAAGTTCTTACTGTCGGCAAAATTTTAAAGGCAAAAATCCCCACGGAGGTACGTGTATCTACGTTCGTAATGATATTTTATCTTCTCCACTGACAGGCTACGAGAACTTCTGCGTAGATAGTGTGTTCGAAATTTCTGCAGTTGAACTGACCGACACCGGTATTGTTGTTTTGTGTATTTATAGACCTCCTCAATCAGATCTTGACATATTTTTTCGGAACTTCGAAAATGTTTTAGAACATATCGCACATAAATCTACTAAATCTATCGTTATATGTGGTGATTTCAATATCGATTTCTTGAGTACATCCGACTCTGCACATTCACCAGTTAATCGATTCAAGAATCTTATCGACTCCTTCAACCTTATTACTACGATAAATGACCCCACTCGCCTCTCCGGCTCATCTCAAACATTGCTAGATCAAATTATAGTCAACAATGGAATCTCGTATCTCTCTGAAGTGTTTATCGCCGGATACAGTGATCACCTTGCTCAAGTATTGACTATTAATAATACACTAAAACCGCTTAAAATCCTTTACAAATTTACAAGAGAGTTTAATGACATAAATAAATCCATATTCGTAAATTATTTGCGTGAAGAAACATGGAAAGATGTTTACAATTGCCAAAACACCGACGACAAATTCAATGTATTTATCTCAACATTCCTAAAACATTACAACTCTAGTTTTCCCATAAAACGCAAGTTAATTAACACAAAAAAATACAATAGATGGATCACCCTAGGGATAAGAATTTCTTCAAAAAACAAACGCCGTTTATATTATCTTTCAAAACGCTATAACCAGCCACCCGAATTCCATAATTATTTTCGTAAATATAAGACTATTCTCCGAAAAGTAGTCTATGCAGCTAAAGTTATGGAAAACGACAGGCATATACTAAAATCGAACAACCGGATGAAAGCCATGTGGAATATTGTTAACAATTACACGTCAACTTCTGAAAATCGCGAAGAAAATGTTTCTTTACTAAACGATGGCAAGATCGTGTCAAATCCTCAGGACATCGCAAGTTTGTTTAATTCTCACTTCTCAGAAGTTGGTAAAATAACGAACTCAATATATCCAAATCAATGTCCTCCAATTATTACCACCCACATACCCAATTCTATGTTCACTTCCGAAACTAACGCCAGTGAAGTCATGGGAATCATCAGCTCCTTAAAAAACAAATTTTCACGAGGCATAGATGATATACCTGAGTTTATTGTTAAATCTTCGTCCCACGCTATATTAAATCCACTCGTAAATATTTTTAATAGTTCTTTATCGGAAGGGGTGTTTCCTAAAATATTTAAGAGAGCTAAAGTGAAACCTGTACACAAGAAAGGAAACAAACTTAATATTGGAAATTACCGACCAATACCTCTACTACTCACTTTCTCAAAAATCCTAGAAACATTGTTCTATAAGCGTCTTCTAGATTTTTTATCAAAATATAACATTCTCTCTGACGATCAACACGGTTTTAGGAAATCCTTTTCCACTACAAGCGCCATATTTTCCTTCTTAAACGATGTTACCACATCTCTAGACAGTGGAGAAAATCCTCAGGGTGTTTTTCTTGACTTATCCAAAGCATTCGATGTCATCGATCACGGAATTCTCCTTAC
>NNCF01126256.1:1084832-1102072 GCA_002313205.1 Laupala kohalensis | reverse complement strand
AGACGACCAAAATATAGAGGACCATGTCAGAAATGGCCCTTTCCCTATAGACTTTTTTCACTCTGTGCATATATAAGAAAGTATGTGCAATGGTTTTGCACCACTAGTTCTCTCTATTTTCAGGTGAGTGAACGTCCAAATAGAGGTATCTTGTTACCATTTGTGAGTCCTGAAAACTTTTTTCAATACTTGCAACGTCAACAACCAGGTGAAAATTGCGACGGACCGGGACTCGGACCCGGGAATACCGGCTCTGACTGCAGGTGTGCTATCCACTACACCACCCGCCTCGACACCCAACTTTGTACGCAACCTCCACCTGACCTGATCCGGTGAACCAGGGTCACATCCCCCTTCGAGTAGGTACTCGGAAGTTGAGAGTTAAAATATTTTCAATACCATTACGTTTTATTCCCTTTTTCTTTTTATAAATATATTTATAGAGTGTGTAAGAAATATGATGAGCTATTTATGTTAATCAATAGAATAGTTAAATAGAATATACTATTAAAGGTATTTATTACTAATTGATGAAAACTGCGAAGAATAAAAGTTATTTATTTATAATACGTTTTAAAATAGTTATATACAATAAATCCATTTAGTTTCCAAATATGTTTCAATTTTCATGAATTGATTGAATTTTGTAATTGCCATCAATGGTTTATTAATTTGCTAAATATATGCAATTAATCTATTTATAAAAACTCGTATTTGTTTATAGAATAATAATGTCGAAAAAAAATATGGCATTCATTATTGTCATGTATCGTCGATTATTTGCATTGAGTAATGATTGAACAAATTTTATTAAATTAAAAATCATTGTTATTTATCCTTAATAAAAATTATTGGAGGAAGTTTAAAATTATTGTACTACCTATCGTTCCTACACACATTAATGATACGATAGCGACAGATCTGATAATGTTCCAGCTTCCCCGTTTGTCGTATATTATGACCATTTGCTTGCATGAGCTTGCTCCTGTATGATCTATTCTACGGCCACTTGCTGATAAATCAATGCATTGCAGTTATGATATTGATAGTACTACGAATATCGAAAGTTTCTCCAAAAATTAGATTTGCTACATGTTCTTTTACTTTTATGAGATGTTGGCTACTTACGCGAATCTACTTCGACAATAGTGTCAACCCTCACAATATCTTCAAATGGAGTGTAAAGCAATTACAAGTTCAAATATGAAGATCTCTAAAACCAAGAAAAAAACTTATATTATTTTCATTTCCCTTTAACAACCTTAAATTCCTTTCTACTTCACAGTTTAGAAATTCTTAGAACATCGTATGAGTCGTAGGATCAATTATTTTCTTTCTTTTTTTTTCAATTTATTTACGCGATATATCATCGCAATATAATAGTTATATTATATAAAGCCTATGTGTACTCTTTAAAGAAATTATCCTAACGTAATTAAAAAACTGTTTTTTTTTGTGGGGTTTTACTGCTCGTCGACATCGAGGTCATTAGAGCCCTAAAAACTTGTACCGTTAGGGAAAAGACAGTTACGCACTAGGGAGTGCCAACATGATTCTCCCCGCGTGTGGGACTCGCCGAATGACTCAACTATACACACTAAAAACCTCCCTGAATTACAGCTCAAAACTCAACTATCAACATATCTCAAAACAAAACTATGTCATTAAAAAGAGGAAGAAGAAGAAGAAAGTGGAAAATGAAAGATACCGTAGCCCTAATGGCGTCGGAATCGAAAAGAACAAGAGGTGACCAAGGGAGGTGAGGAAAGAGAAAGGAAGGAGCCTCGCACAAGTAACTGGAAGTAATGCACAGACACAGCTCGGGGCCTCGAGTTTGCCAAACACTTAGCTTACAATTCCCTGGGGGGTAATTGAAAGCTAATTCCATATTATATACGCCTTCCATCTTCCGATATTCCATGACATTTTTTATTTTCTTATTTTTTCTCCTACCCATCCTTCGAAACTTGATATCCATATGACGCCAACCTAATCATCCATACACCATTATATCACTCAAACATCTTTAATCCCTCCTGTATATCTCATAAGTTGATAACGATTTGTTGGAAGTTTTTGTATTTCTCTTTACTATCTATTAACTGGACGTATTTTGTCATCGATGGTACATATGTGTAGAGCCTTCATTCGTACCAGGTACCTGACTCTCTCTCTCCCTATATAACACACAGTTAGGTAAAAAGTGATAAAAAGTATCCTCACAATATTCACACATACTCTCTCTAATTACATTTATTATGTTTTTAATTGAATGTATTTATTTTACATATTGATATGTACATATACAGTATTAGTATATGCATTGTTTTCTTTTTTTCTAATGTCCCCTCTCCAAGGGGCTACAGTACGCGACAGTTAACTCTCCTTGATGTCGTTTCTGTGCGTATCTTTCTTGTTTTTTTCTCCATGCATCATTTCTCCTTCTTTCTTTTGTCTATCAGTTTGTTTGAGTGCTCTTTGTGACGTCGTCCTTCCCTATGTCGAACACGTACTCTTGTTTGTGAAGTCACCTATCGGGCATAGCTCTTATACTAAGGCGGCGCTGCGATCGCGCAGGTGACACACCGCAGCTGACGAGACACCGTCACGACATTTCCACGCGGCCACCGCCTCCGCGCCGCACTTCGCAGGCATGTCTCGGGTCACCCCGTGGTCGTGATTTGTTTTGCACCTCTTACCACACCACACCCCTCGACACCCCCCCCCCCGCGCTGCCACCACGCAACGTGCTGCGCTTAATGGCGAAAATCCCCAGACCTCGGAGTAATTTTCAGCGCCGTTGCGCTGCGCCAGAATCGTCGCGTATTGCGTCTCGCGCGCCGGAAGAAATTAGTGAGGCCGACAGCGNCCCCCCCCCCGCGCTGCCACCCCGCAACGTGCTGCGCTTAATGGCGAAAATCCCCAGACCTCGGAGTAATTTTCAGCGCCGTTGCGCTGCGCCAGAATCGTCGCGTATTGCGTCTCGCGCGCCGGAAGAAATTAGTGAGGCCGACAGCGAGAGAGAAGCAGAAAGGAAAGGAGACGGAAAGGGCCTAAACCGTCATTTCGCGCGTGCAAGGCTCAGGAAATGTGATGGTCGGAATAAAAACGCTTAGCAACCCTCCGTTGTAAATTGCGATGCCAGCGAAAACAGTTCAGAGATGATTGTGGGTTTACCAACCCCAGGGGCTCCGTGGTATGGAGGATCCCTTAGACTCGCGAGGTTGCGAAATAAATGAGGATTTTGGTTGACATTTTCAAAGATTTCCATAAGCTGACTACTCTCACCAAATTTTTCTACGGTTCTCTTACATATTTGTCTTTTATAAACAATATTATTTCCTTTGTTATACGGCAGGAGGAAAAGGTATCCTCTATTAGTAGTAGAAACATAATATATAGTGAAGCCAAAATCACCTGTCCATATAAACTACGAAAAATCATCTTCACTTTCAAGTGGATACATAGATCAACAAAATAAATCATGAAGACAATGAGAAAAAGACAAGACGCAAAGAAAAAATAAACTTGACTAACTTAAATTATGTAGACAAATGATTATTGAAGAATTTCTAACCATAACAAATATAACAGTACATCATCAAAACTGTCAAAGAGAATTTGCTTATGCGTAACATACATTATTTTATATAAAATAGAAAAAAAATTAATGACTTAGGTCTTGAAACAAATCTTTGAGAATTATTACAATGCATGATTCTCATCATCTGATTGCATCTTGTCATTCGATACATTTTAGATTATATTATTTGAGAATACTGACCTCAAGAACACTTTTGAAAGTATTATTTTTATATCGGATCTTAATGCACGAGACAGTAACATTGACATAGTTTGCTGTGCAGTCTTACCTGATTATAAATATAAATTTCAATAGTCGATATATTTTCTTTCATCAATTAGATATTTATTTAATGAGCTTTTTGTAACGAATCAAAAAAAAAAGTTCTCTGCAGGGGATGAGGAAGAAGATGAAAAATCCAACACGAACTTCTCTACCATCGATTATGTACCTCTCACTGATCCCTGTGTAAGGGGAACGTTAATGACGGTGGAGGCCTCATGGCTGATCGCTCCCTTGGTTGATGTAAGACTGGGTGATGGCAAGGGTGGGTTCAGGAGGGACCTTTCACTTCACTGACCTCGCAATAAAGGAATGCGAAGGATAGAGGCAACAAAAGAGTAGATGTCTTGAACTCGAGGAGAGGAGGAGTGCTTTTGTTTTGCGAAGAATTAATACAAACGAAAACAAAATCTGCAAAAGTAATTTATTACTTCTTAAGAGAATTTGTGGAAAGAATATCCTCTTGATTTTACTTTCTATAATTCGAAAGAAATATCATGTTTCGAGCGAAATAAAATATTGTTTTCAAAACTTTTTTAAAAATGTGATGATTAAAAGGGGAATAAACTAGTTCAACAATTCTAAGAAACTTTGGTGGTCAAAGGAAAAAAATACATTCATTATGTAGCGCATGGTCTCTGATGTACGTTTCTACGAAAAACTTGTATTCAAAAGACGTGACACTATCCTTAATATACACCTAAACTTTTCTTGAAGGTACGGAGCCGTAAGTTTTGTGCCCATACGTGTGTGCAATGCGAGGCGCAGATGCCACCACAGTCTGAGAACGTTGAGCATTCATTTAAAACAACTCCTTAACGCTTATGCCCCGCGCCAATAACGAGCTGTCCTAACACTGTGGTCGGGAAGGTCGTGGTAATTGCAGCCAGGAACGAGGGTGACCTCTGCAACGTTGGTGGTTGGACAGAAGAGCACGACTTGTGCCGTATGTGACATTCCAACTCTCTTCAATATATCCAACCCTTTCGATCCCTTTACACTCACGTGTATATATTCAACTTTTTTCTTTCCCATTTATTTCAAACAAATCTCATGTCAATGTTTAAGATAAAATACTTCCATCCTTTGTGGCTTTTTTCCTGAGAATAATCTTCTGATGCTGATTCCTCACCAACAGTTTCATTTTCAAACAAAAATATTCAAATCCTTTGTCCTTCTTTATATGGCTTCGTCTAGTGTGTATATAACTCCTAAAAATGAACATATAAATCCCCTCATAGGAAGAGCACTCTTTAACCTTATATTTTATAACTTTGTCTTTCTACATGAAACAAATATTCCAATTTATTTCCTAATTTAGTTTGTGGTTATCGGGTAGTTGCACCCTCTACTTATTTGTGTCTTATCCAGCCCCTTCTCTATATTTTTCCCTCGAATTCTCCCACAGCGTCCCAAGAGATGCGCCTGATTCTTGGGGAAACCCAACCACCCTCACCCTTCCATTCTGTTTCCAACTCAAGTATCATTCCCCCTTGTCTCCTCTTTCTGTGTCTCTAATCCTATCTCCCTCACGGAGTCACTGGGGGGATCGTGCCAACATCGCCGTGAAGGGAGGAGGGCAAGGGCCTAGAACCTCGAGCGCCGTCCTCGTCTTCCTCACGCACGTGATCCACCGCGAGCTCATTTAATGAGGATCGCTGTCGTTACGCGCCCCGAGGGTGAAGAAGTGAAAGGGTAAAACACAGCAGGCAGAGTATGTGGAAGATTTCAAAGCCCTTTTTTCACTCGTAGCATCTTTTCGTGAGAAACATGTGAGATGATGAGGTCTGAGATGCGTCACCATTTGTTGGATGCGGCTCGGAGGTGTAGTGGGGTGGGCTGCATTTGGTTTCCGGGGTGTTAGGCTAAGGTTCTTCTACACATTTCTTCTATAATGAGACTACATAGCAATTCGCATCATCCACTCGTAGCCACCGCTTCAAGTAAATTCAATATTTTAGCTTTCAAAAGGAATAGTTTCAAATTTGAAAACAACTCAAGCATACTTACAGATGACTGATAAACAAAATGCAATTATGAAATCGAAACTTTAATCATATGCTTATAAAATGGTAAAATTAAATCAGGAAAACGTATTAGAAAATGCTTCCAAATTGATAATAAAATATATCTTTGATTTTCGGAGAAAAAATCATTTATTTAATGTGTAGGAATATAGCACAATACTGACTAGTTTTTTTATAAAAGTCAGTTCTACATCTTCTATTGTATATTATAATCAGTTTCTTGCGCAGAATATTGTAAGTTTGAGTACCAATCCGTTAGTCAGAGTTTCACCGCACAAATAGGATCCGTAGCTCAATTTCCTCCTCGTGTGGGCATCGTCTCCTATATTAATACCTCAACGGCGTTCGGCGTCAGGTGGCTGTGCCACATGTCTACCTCCCCACCGTCTACCCCGACCCTCTCCGTCACCGCATTCACAGCCATCTTATTAACCTCACGCAAACGACGACGCATCTTGAGACGTTGCTGCTGCTGCCGCCGCCGCCGCCGCCGGCCCACCACCGCACACCGTCTCACAGCACGTGCGGCGGAGACAAACGCGAGAGCGAGCAGCAAACCAACCCTCTACAGCAGAGAGACACACCATCCTCTCAGACACTGCTTTGAGAACCACTGCCACCGCCACACAGACACAAATTGATATTGACAGCTATGAAATGCTCAATGTGTACAAACCAATTCAAAGCTCAAAGGCAGTGAGATAGGGGTTTCATCTCTCCCCTTTACTCTCTGTGATGTCGACATGTCGTACTATATAAATTGGTCTACGTATTTTTCTGTCTTTTTCTTGGTGCGTGTATGTGAATAGTCCTGGTGAAAATAAAATCGAATGAATAATATGTCGCGTACAACGTCAAAATCCGGCGCAATCTAGAGTAAATTGTATTAATTTAAATAGTATTGCTATATGTTTATTGATCTTAAATATCCCTATTTTTTTCAGTCACAAAAACGAGGTATCATTATAAAAATTAATTTCTAGCGTTTCACAAAATCAAATTCACACATTTTAAATACGTATTATTTACTTAATAATTTCTTTTACTGTACGAATTGTGGTGTTAAGTACTCCAATTTGGTGTTTCTAATATGTCTCCCAGACAACGCTATTTACCGTTTTATTAATTTAAAGAAGATCGCACAGAAGGTATATTTCATGAATAGTTAATGAACTGGCTCACAGTTAACGATATTCACGGCTCGATAATTTCCATAAACGTCGAAGTCAATGTGCACCATTCATTTAATATATTCATGAATCTTAAAAACGAAATACAAGTTTACTGTTGTATATGCCATTTACCACTGTCACGGTTCAGTGGGTACGCTGATTTGTACTCTTTTATTAATATATGTGCAAAATATTAGTATGGAAGCACTAGTCATTGCTTAAATAGTTTTTCGAAGTGCGATTATTAAACAAATGACTGAAAGTCAAATAAGATAAAATCGAAATGGGTTTATTCACATGAATTACAGAAAAAAAATCAATATGTGTAGATTCATCTTATTAGCGGGACTAAAGGCCCGTTTGGTCACTAAATAAGACCTTCACTACCATGGGCGGTGAATATTATACCCTGGAATTTATTTCAACGAATTTCTATTTGTATTTAGGAGTAATTCGAGACATCAAATGTATTGACATCAAATATGCCCATTGTCAGCATATCTGCCTTATCTCTTAAAAATAAAACTGTGGTTAGTTTATTTTTCTTTCTTATAAAATTATGATGATTGCAAGGTTACATGGATTAAGTGACGTTGCAATGATAGAGAATTACCATACTGAATTCAATAATAATTATGTGTTTATAACAATACTTTAATGTTAAAAATATTCTCTCCTGTCATCTTTTTTTAATAGCAAAAATGAAGTCATAGCCTTAGTTAGTTTCGTAATCAAAGAAACATTTGAATTATTTTTGTAATCCATAGTTCTGCAATATTTATAAGGCACAATTAGAATAGCACAAAAAATAAATTTCGGAGGAAAAGGAAGAATTGATATACATCCTGCGCTTAAATACAATAATCATGAACTTATAAATTACTATGTATGATACTCATGCACTTAGTTATATAATTTACGTCATAAAAATATGGCAGTTATTATTTAAGACTTTAAAATGTTCATAGTCGTACTAATAAATATATTATTATAATTATATATTATTATAATTATATATTATTATACAGTATATAACATATCTTATTGGAATGAAATATACCAACATAAATATGAACTTTAAGATACTATACATTACAAGACAATAGATAACAATTAGAAAACTATTGATAAAAAGTTCCTAAAGATATTTTAATTCATATCTATTCAATGGTAGAGATAATAAATATATTTTAGAAGGAATTGACGAATATAATTACAGATTTTTTAAAGAATTGAAAAGATATTTGTTTCTGCTCCGGGCATATAACTTTCCTTTTCTTCCATAACGCTACTTCATTAATCACAGTTTCACGATCTATGACTAACACACTTTTGGGGGCGGAATAGAGTAAGATTAGTATCTTGTTGTGTCCAGAAAATCTGCATATGTCATAGACTTATCGCATTATTTGGCAGTATCGTTCAGACATGATGGCGGAGTTGTTTGGAGATTAAAGCCACTGAATGGAAAGAAGATGAACAAGCCCTTCACAAAAAAAGGTTCCGAGTGGAGTAGAAATGCCAGGGTTTATTAGTGGAGATAACGCAGCAAGCTGGATATATGAGCGATGCATCGAGTGGTCCAGCTGAAATTTTCATAGGGGTGACGAGAGGGTTCGATGGGGGAGGGGGTGAATGAGGGTGAAAGAGGAGAGGAGATGTGTTGGTGTCATTCGTGCACCAGCCAACCAGGGCTCATTGATCTTGATTTATGGAGTGGTTGCTTTTCGGAGAGGGTCACACGGGTCCGTCGTGATGAATATAGCTGTCATGTGAGGACTCGCAATGCCGTCTCTCTGAAAATGGCGGGGAACAGGAAAGGGTAGTTAGTTCACTAAGGGTCATCATAGGATACCAGGCGAAAGGTTGTTGGAAGAATCCGAAAGCTGAGAATATTTAATCCTAACGTTCCGAGGATGTGGGTGGTTGGGTAGGTTAACTCTCCACATTCTCGCGAATATCACTATAAATAATATTATCCGTACACACTCGTGAGTCCAAATATTGTGAAATATATTGATAATAAAACAAAGGACTTGTCTTATTTATAACCGTTCAGAGTATTAATTTGGAATATTGTATATAATTGGGAAAGATATTTTTTTTAAAAATAGTTTATCTTTACCGATTTATGGAGTGGTATATAAAAATAGTTTATCTTCACCGAATTTCATTTATTTTTATACTATGCAGAGAGCCTTATAATATCAATGTTTTGTAGAAAAGGTTGACATGACATCCTTGACCAAAATGAAATAAATTAATATAATTGAAGGTGAAGGAACTAATATAAAAACAGTCAGACCATTTTATTGTTGGGAATTTCCCCAAACAATTTTTGCAGTTCAAAAAAAACCTTAGAAACAATTTACAAAAAATAATGTCTTTTATATTAGTTTGATATTGAAAGAAAGGAAAATATATCAATTCTCACCTGCTCCTCGTATTTCCTTCCACACACGAGAACACGAAACTGACACAAGAGGAGGACGCCCGAGGCGCGTGAGTATCCTGTGTGAACAACCTTCTCTCTTTAATGGTGACTGCAAGGGCAACCATCAGCTTTAACCAACACTGTTGCCACCCCACGCAATGTGCCCTTCTGGCAACCGTCACCTGCCGTTTCAGACGTCCTCCGCGCCGCCAAAACCTCAACTCCAACCTTTTCGAGCATTGCCGTCGCAAGCCGTTGATAAATGCTTTGTCACTGAGCGCGACTAAATCAAAGCACGTGGCCACTATCCTCAACCCTACCTTTCTCCTCTCTCCCTCCCTCCCTCACTGCGAAGTTGACTCCATTATGGAAAACGTGAGAAAAGTATTTTTTTTTAAGCAACACGCTCATGCATCGGAACGATCATAATCACTTCGTACAAAAATATAACTTGTGAAGATCAGGAAAAACGTAATTTCTCCCTAATGTTGTGCTGTGATCTTTCAAAAAAATTCAATTGTCATTATATTCTCATTAATTTTACACTTAAAATATTTATCTTAATTAAATATTGATATAACAAAATCATACAAAATCTTTATTCACCGAACACTTCTTCCATCCTGTCTCAGTCTTATGTAGCAAGTAAATTTTTACAAATCAATGATCAGAGTTAATCCATACAGATATACAATAGATATTTATAGAATTGTTTACTACACAATACCGGAAAAGCTTCATTATTTTAAATCTTGATATATTGTCTTTAGCTTTTCCATCCCGTCACCTAACTCGTATTTCTCTCTCTCTCTCTCTCTGCCCTCTGTTCTCCACCGTTCCTATCCCAACTTCCCGTGCCGTGTCTCCATCCACGCGCAAGTCACGGAGAGCAAATTGTAAAAAATTGCTGAGGGCAGCAAAAGCAACCACCTCGCTCCAAATTATGATTTAAATTTCACTACCAACAGTATTCAAAATGAGAATATTTATTTCCAAGTAAATTTTCGAGTAAGTCCTCCTCACATTTCTTGTTCATGCCTTGGGTTAATTTTGATGAAGGAATTCTCCAAGTTTTACATTCTTGATGTAGATTTTAAGTTTTCGGCGGAACGTGTTACTATTCATTACATTCCGTGACAAGTAATTTACAATATATTTAGTTAAATATTATATTCATAATGGTAAATTAACCCATAGTGATTAATGACATTTTTTTCTAATATAGTAAAATCATGTATTGATCCTATTTAATAGAATGTAGGAACCATAAAAATAAAATGTTGTTTACATTATTTTCATTATGTAACAAAAACTGCAAGATTTATTCTGAATAAAACGAAAAACTTAATCCGAATTTCAAACGTTCTAAATGATCAATTAATTTTTTTTTTTGCAGAGCCACTAACAAAATGAGGATTAACCTTTACCCTCTCTTATTTTGTGAGGTGCTTTGCAGTGTTGCATTACTTGGTGACGTTGAGAGACACTTTATGTCATGACAAGAGTAGGAGAGGTTAATAGGAGAGCGTGACACGACACAACGCTCCTCGCGTGGAAACTGACATTCCACGAACAATGTGTGTCTAGGATATGCACGACAGGGCGCTGGCACTATCTCACACGAGGTCACAATTTTGAATTGCAGCTTCTTACATCACTTGAGAAATTGTGAACAAAAAAGTGATTTCTTGAATATAAAGAAAATATTTTTGAACTAGGAAACAATTTTGAACTTTCTGGATTTTATGTGAGGATGTGAATGTGACACTTGTTTACTCCTCTTATTCTTCATTATTATACCTCAATTCTTCAACTGTAATAAGGTATTACACACTGATTAAATCAGTAACAAAATTTCTCTAGCTTTTTAAAAGTTTCATTCCAAGCATTTGCTACACATATACTTCTGTTGGTAGGATATTTAGGAAAGCATAATAATGATTTCTTGTTTTAATGCCTTGAAACTGTGATTTATGTTTGTCATATATAATGAGTACGCAATAGCGCGTAAAATGATGAAGGAGCTATTAAAGAAATGTCTGGAGTTGTTTTCTAGGACACGTTACTGAGCAGGAGCTATGTGAAATATTACTCAAAAATAAAAAACGTTTCAAATTATACTTTTCTGAAAACTGTTTTCGTTTATTTCAAAAGTAAAAAGCAGAAATATAAATAAGTAATACTCCGAAACATTTTTCACTAATAATTTATTTTCGCACCTTCATGAGAAGTTTAAGAAAAACATCGATTATCATATCTAATTAACGGTTTTCTAATTATAATTGTACAAGACTGAATACTCCTAAGAAATTTATTATTATTATTATTATTATTATTATTGTTGTTGTTGTATCTTTGTATCACCAGTGCAATTTTCCCCCATTAACTGCATATAAATACTTAACAAAATCACTTGTTATTCCGTGTTCCGAATAGGAGTCTGAATTTGGGGTGGATGCACGTTTCTCTGATGGCAATGGGAGCAGAATGCGCGGGCGTCAACGAGGGAGGGGGGAGGCGCGGATAATGGAACCGTTGCTCTCCTCATAAATCTCCCTAATTAGTTGCGAAAGTGCGCACAGAACGGCTCCTGCGACCCGCGTTGTGGTCAGCGACCGGCGCCGGTTCCGCTCGTTCGCGCCACAGCGCCACGCCGCGCCGCGCCGCGCCACGCAGCCTCTGTCTGAATGCCTCAACCCACTCAACGACGCGGATACGGATGGGTTACTCTACACCTACAGAAAGGGTTTCCCTCTCACTTACGAAACTTAAATTACTTGCTTATTCGTCTTTTCCAACTTTTACATTGATTTATCATAGGAATAATTGATATTCTGCACATTCGCATAATAAAGTATCTGTATACGAGAAAGAAATATTATTAGTATCAGTGAGTAAAATGTAAGTGTCAGAAAAAATCTTATTAATTAATGGCTATATTATTAATATATGTGTAATAATCCAAATAATCTTCGAGATGAATACAATATATATTCAAGAACAATTTTTTGTTCGTAGTAAATGATCAATTTCTGCAATTTATTGATCTTGCTTTAAAATCATAACGTAATAGATATAAACATACATTACCATGATGAGAGAATATTTACTAATTTGATCGAGCATTTTCTTTATAAATATATAAGGAGGCTGAAGAATAAATAATTTTTCTTTTTGTAGAAGTAGGGGTTTGTAAGAAATTTTTTGAACTATTTAATTTTAATTTAGAAAAGTTCGTCAACATCATGTAGAATTAACCTAAAATGTTCACACATTTTGCAATGTACATAGATGCAAAAAGTTAATAATCGTAATAAATTTTCTTAGCACATAAAATCAACCGATGTCACATCCGTTTTCTGCATACGGTCTAGTGAATAATTCCGAAGGCGATTCTACTTTCGTAGCTGCAGCCATCAACTCGTAAAGCCCGAGTGGTCGTACTCGAAGCAACGACTGCATTACACTAATGCACTCTCTTCGTGCGCGGTCCTATTGCAACGCCGCGTCGTCGAGGTGTCTCTCGGGAGAGTCAAGTGACGATGGCAACGGCACGGACAACACGTCGCCGACGGCCCATAAAAATTAACGGCCGCCTAATTCAGCGTTATCCAAGCGCTCCATGACGAAACGGGTAAAATGACCGATGCGTGGCGGTTAACGGCGCGTAATCTCTCTCGCACACTAGTCGATGCTCTTTCGCCCACACCGATGCGATTGTTCACTCGATCATGTTGGTAGTCGGGAATTTTGTACAATCTTCTTTCATTTCATCCTTCCTCTATTTACTCAATCAGTTTTAAACCTCTCTTTTCTCCCTCCGAGATTTTATTTGCAAAATGTTAATTGAATATGTGGATTATCATAGCTCCAAATGGGAAATAAATGAAAAAAAAATTGTGATACAGCATTCAGTAGAATTTGTTTCGTTGCTGGTATTTTCATATTCGATTGGAGGTTGCATTTTTTTCATTTAAAATCTACTAAGAATTAATGAAACATTTTTTATGGGTGTTTTTATTTTCCTGTTCCGTCTTTGCATGAAATAAATGTAAACTAAAAAAGTTCTCAATTTACGTGCCTTCATTCTTATATAGATTTCATGTTATTAGAAACTCTTATGTCTTTGAATTATATTGAAGCATATCATATGAGTGCTAAACATCTCATTATTTACGTTACGCTTCCCATGAATTTTTTTCTATTGTGTGTTTCTTTTGATTCATAACTGGATAATATTATTATTCGCTACACTAGAATGATTCCTACTCCATATCTTTCGGTAAACGATCAAAGTTATCTTCGCTGCCCTCGACTGGTTTGTCCATACAACTGGTATGATATGAAATTTTTATTTTACTCGAAAATACATAAATTTTTATTAAACAAAACGAATGAATAAAGAAAAAAGAAATAAATAAATAGGAAAGAAGTGAATAATAATAATATTTCTCTTGGAATATTTTAATTTTAATATTGTAAAAATTTATAACACATTACATAGAAAGGATGTACGTGTTACAGGTGAACTCAAAATATTTTATTTTTTCGCATCAATTCGTAAATCACTATAATTTAATTGGAAGAATATTTGTTGCAATTTGTAGCAAATTATTTTAATTAAGTAGAACATATTTCTTTGACGGAAAATAACATTCTGGAGCAGATAGAAATTTTCTTCTAATTATAAATTTGAATAAACGAATTTAGAGATAAATTTAATGAACTTATTTATGTCATGAATTTAAAACAGTATTTCTTGAAGGTATATATCATTTTTCGGATGACGTTTCGTGCATAGATAAGATAAAGCAGAATGTCTCTGAAATGCACGTGAAAAATTGGAGGGAAGATGGAGCACATTAATAGGAATAATGACCCATGAAGGAACACATGTCGTTAAATGTCTCTCTTTAGGGATATAATGAAATAAAAAATAAGAACACCGGACAAAGACGTGTGTGATGTGATACAAGTGTTAAAAGTTGAACAACAACAAATTACGAGAGATGTTCAACTTTTGACTCTAATAGCAGCGATAGAGGTATCGCTCCGCGGTGCGGGGATGTGCGACACTCCAGGTAGAACATACTGGCCAATCAAAGCAACGCCGCTGCGTGGTCTGCATCTCGGTTAATTGGCAGAACATTCGTTGTTGTAATTTGTTGAACTTTGAACACCTACATCACTTCTTCACTTCCCCTAATAAAGTGCTACACATACCTTTTTGATTTGTGTTCACACTCATCCTTTGTGTCATTGTATCCTTCGTGGGACATTTACGGACATGAGTATCTTTATGGTATTTGTTCATATGAATGTACTCTATCATACCTATAATATTTTACAAGAAGTTGGGGGACGTGATATTGAGAGATGTGCTCCAACAGTTCTACGCTTTTGAGTCCACTCCTTCAGTTTCGAGACTCACTCGTTCCATTTAGCCGCTCGTCTCAGCCGCTGTCTCCAGCTAAGCTGCCCAGCCACGTGGTGAGAGGTCGAGGGCAACCGAGCAAATTGAATGCCATGACGTTCGGCGCGCGCCCAGCGGAGATTTCACAGCTGGCTGCGTGTAGGAAAGCGATCGCGAGGATTTGGAGAACAGGGGAAAAGCGCGCTTGGAAGATAAGAGACATTAGAGCGTCAGGCTATAGTCCCGGAGAAGAAGAAAATACACACAAAAGCTGATCTGAATGATTACACAATACACTTTAATAAGGATGTGTAAGGAATGTTTAATCAATTGACAGAATTTGACGACTGGAATTTTTTGTTTCAAAATGTTTTTGATAACAGTTATATAAGTAAGGAAAACGGTCAGATATGTCATACATAAGATGAATGATACATGAGAAATCAACATCAGCAACACAGCGTAGATACCTAATTCTCTCCAATTGAAAGATAAATAATACCACGAAGTATCTTGGAATGACTCTTGATTGCTAAGTCGAAACAAGCTCAAAAGAAAAAGAAACCATCTAAAAACAGAATTTTCAGCGAATATTTCCATTCCCTTTTTTCCTTACAAACAAAAATTGCAACCAATTTTGATATATGAGCAGTCACGATAGGGATAGTGGAAATATTAAATTCAAAACTAGAAATATTTTGCACGACAAAATTCTGAGAGGTTTAGTTACCATCTCTTGACTATTGTGTTTACATCTCGTGACTATCGTATTGCAATACCTAATGTGACTTGAAGATTACTATTGACATCGGAACAAAAGAAACCCCATTTGGATCGTTTCTTTCAGTAGTTTTGTAGGATACGTACGTTTAAACAGTAAGTTTAACTATCACTATTGTTTTTTGAGTCACCCCCACAGTCCTTTATTCAAGTTTCTTTACTACTAACAAAGAAAAACAAAAAAAACCAATGTGAATTATTTAAATTTCTTCTTTAAAATACCGAGTTATAATTTCTGAGATCTGCTTTTAGACTTAATAAACATCCAAATTGGCACCTCCAAACTTCTTTTAGTGTACACAAGCCTTAAAGTGCACAAAACACTAAATGTTCGTGTTGTAAACTATTAAATGTCATGTTTATAATGACCTCCAACCGTCATGTCTATGACAATCTCAAAAAATAATTTTGTAAAATATTTATAAGTTGACTAATTGTAAAATTTTTACACAGGTTTGGAGTGAAATATTTATACGTGATGTATTTTAATAATTTTTGTTATTTTCAATTTAATTTATTTATGCTATTTAAAAAGTAATGAAACGTCATTGCTCTTTGCAAACTGAAATCAGAAGTGGAATTGATTATAATTACAGTTATATATGTAACATCTCCGTCTCTAACATAGTCATTCCCGAGTTCTTATTTCTCATACTACTTTTAGTCTAACCTTTATCACATCACGTGTGGTGCCGTAAGTCCTGTTCCCAGAGAAAAAAACGAACCCAAACAAGAGATTGTTCCTTTCCACGTCTGTTTGGTAGAAGACCGGAGCGAACACAGAGTTGACGAAAGAGGTATTCGGCTCGGGTGAGAATCGAGGGCAAAGGCGCCCTCTGGTACCTGACTTCTTGCGTGCTGCTTGTGCTGCTCCACACCCCAAAAACCTTTGGCAACGTCTGCACCGCTGCGTCGCCACTTCAAAAAACTCGTCAGGCGTCGGCGTCGCAAACCGTCGCTACACGAAGCCAGCGAAGCAGAGCGGAAGTCGATCCACTCCCTTCTTACGCGTTATCATCAAAGGACCCCTCTTCCGCGATAAATCTAAAAACAAAGATTAAATATGTATCAGACTACATGACTAATTAAAGTACACCATCAAATAGAAAATTGGCGATGCAAAAACGGATTAAAGTGCTATTCTACATGACGACGGCTTAAAACCAAGTCGAAATGTTGTGAGCTCCACAGCAGAATATATTATTCACCCATAAAAGAACATAAGTTTTTAATTATTTATGCTTGTTCACAATAAAAGTACTATAAATAACATACTTAAGTGTTCCTTGTTTAATCATAATATTGCCTTCGCAAACTTATGTAGTTTATATAAATTTAGAAGTGGTATAAAATTACGAAGCTTTTATATGCATTTTTAATCTTACGTTGATATTATGATAAATTTTAATAAATTTTTTTTATTGTCAAAAAACAGTACAGACTGCGTATGACCACGTGGAGGACAATAAACTAATTTACTCTCCGGAAGCAAGCAAGGGACCATCCCATCAATTCCGATCAAGGGCCCTAAGGCAGAGGCGGATTCAAA
>NNCF01126256.1:1060599-1081450 GCA_002313205.1 Laupala kohalensis | reverse complement strand
GGGGGGGGGGGGGGGGTTAGAGAGAATCGTGATGTAGAAATGGAAGGAGCGTACTACGGCTATCCTCCTTCATCAGACGGACGGCTTCAAGACTTTCCCGCCGTTCATCGCTGTATTGCGGGTCGCTAGCACTTATTTGCATGTATTCACAATTCTTTCGTAATTTTCCTCTCCAATGTTTTCCGTTCAAATCAACTCGTGATGTTTTCTTTGACTCCGTAATGAAGCACCAAAGTCATTTCATTTCTCTTACCATCTCACAAAATGATTCAATGGCCACTTATACTATCAATGAAACTAATTTCTTGTACAAGGTCTGACCGTCTACAAGGAAACCTCTTGTGAAAACGAAATTGTCGTAAATCTGGCATTTGCACGCAATCCCTGAAATGATATAAATACCTCTAAATTAAATACCGGATGAAGTATAGGAACGGAAAATAGGTAACAATTATGAACATGACAGCGATGAGTAATTTCTTTGAATATTCACTACTAGACCAGAACTAGTAATTTTACAAAGCTTGGTAATCGTGAAACAATAATTCATTCTAAGATAAACACGCAAGCGTTCGCAAACCAAATAAGAAAAATATTTAGTGATTGTAAATATTGTATTTAATAATTAGACATAAAATAAATTTTTTTACAAGTACCATTCTTTAAGTTACGTGCAAATTTTATATTTTCTCAAATATTTAAGACACTTTTTTTTTTCAAATGTTCAAACCTACACCCGTACTACTCCCAGACATAAACGCTTGTTCCTGAACGTTTAGGTTCACGTGAGTGGCGACTGCGGAAGAGGCGGAGTTGTGTGTGGCCTGGATGACATAGATAAAGGGAAAAGGTAGGAGCGAAACGAGAGACCTGCGAAACCTCCGCGAAAGAGATAATGACCATCAAACAGAACATCGATACACGAGTCAGGATACATCAATTGAACCACTCATGTCACCAGGAGCTGATGAAACGAGTCGACTTGTTGCTTTGATCTAACCGCAATAATAGAGTAAGTTTTATATTTTAAATAATGATTCGATGAAATGTTTAATGCAATAGGACAATATTTAAAAATATATTACTTGAATAAGAATAGATAGATTTTAACAGACGCTAAAAACTTGAGCTATATGTAATAATGATAAAGAGAATAGTTTTTATATCAAGAATATTCCTTGATATAATCAGGGGAATCTTGTTAGAGTCACACTTTCATGTATACATGAAATGTTTTGTCGTTCCTTTTTTCCTTTGTACAAGGTACGAAGATGAAATATTGATCTCATGATTCTTTGTGGATAGGGAATTCTTAAATAATCTACAAACCATTTGGATCATCCAGGGTGTAAACCCGCGTTACCAGTAAGAAGTGCAATAACCTCTACTCAACGGGTCAATATGCTTAATGTCATACAAATCAATATACTTGATGTCATAAAGTTTGGAATTTACATTTTAAATGTTATATCCTCTCAGAACTGAAAAGAAAATTTTTATTTATTGTAAAAAAAAAAGAGGAAATACTGCGTGTGACCACGTGAAGGACAATAAATTAATTTACTCTCCGGAAACAAGCTAGGGACCATCCCATCAACTGTGATCAAGGACCCTAAGGCGGAGGCGGATTGAAAAATTTCAGCAAATTCCTAGATAATATAAAAAGTTTGCTGCGAGTTATAATAATAATAGAATATCAACAAATTTTTAATTTAACACAACAATTTAGTTCATCAGTACGAATTATTATCGAACAATAGATTATGCTGAAAATAGTGTTTATAAATCGTAAATATTAAAATAACACTAAATTCAAGATTTATTGTTTCAATAGACGCCGGCCCTAGACAAGATCTTAAGAGATCGTGTATAAAAAATCCTCCTCTACTCGAACAAAAACCGGAGAGAAACTCGAGCCAGGATGTGGTTGTTGGGGGAGTTGTTTTTAAGAAGGGCGAACGTATGAACTTGTGACTGGATACTCTCACGAAGAGCTTGAGTGGAGGAGTGTGGGGTCTTGAACGAGTATAAAANTAAGAGACAGCACCCGCCCAGCGTGCGCGACGGAGCAGTCTGATAGCCCCCTTGTGCTTCGTTATTACCTGTCATCATAGCTCGAATGGTTCGGGAACGATTGAAACACGAATGCCGACGTCTCAAAAAGAGGTCGCTCTGATGTTTGTCTCGCGCTGAAAGTGACAATTCGCGCATTCTTTCGCACCAGTTTTCTGGTATGTAAAGTGACGCGTTTGATGCCAATCTGATGTAGGTCCTGATGGCTTACGAAGAATGTAGTTGCATCAGAGTGGAGTAACCTTTGATGCATATTAATGTTTGGATAATTATTCATTCAAGGAAACAGACACGTATGATATAATGGTTGCTCTAATTGTAGAGGACTGTCACACAAAAGACTTGTTTATGTTCCCTATTTGATGTATGAGGAGAGATGTAATATCATGCAGTTATGTAGTATTTCACCTTCTTTTATTCAGATGCCATGATACGAAATGAAAAGCGTATGAGTAGCAAAAGTATGAATTTGATATTCAATGGATTACTATCTTAGTGCAATCGTTGTAATATTTTTTTCACAAACGGCAAAATAAAACTTCAAAGAAATTAAATATTATTTTTACCATGCCAATTTCACGTCCGCAAATACTAAATTCAACCGTTCCGAATATCCGTAAAATAGTGTATATTTAATACGTGTGAGGTAGACAACCAATTATGCATGAGTGCATCCTACAAAGTAGTCTCTATGCCCATACCCTTATTTATTTACATTTATAGTTCTCATTTCTCGTATCCAACATAGGCATTACCGGGGTCTTGTTCTCTAATGGTCTATCATTCGTGATTCTTTTTTAAACTTGCTTTAATGGTTTCAGTGGCTATTATTAACCAGATTCTTTATAAATTATCTATGTCTTAGTAACGTCTCAACTTGGGCATATTTTAAATGGATATTCCACAAATAATTTATCAAAAGTCTCTGCACTTATCAGTTCTGTCCTTTGCCTTTACATGTGCTTTCAGGTCCCAACGTTCTGCAATTAAGGGCGTTTACACGGAAAGCGATCTCTGCTTTTCACGAAGCGTCATTGAGGGGTGGCGTCCGTGCAAATGCCCGTATTACAATAATCGATTTTTCCTTGCTCCTAGGACGGTATTACCGGACAATATTATGGGAAATAATGATCATGCAAAACGAACAACTGCCTCAATNCTGTCTCTTATACACATCTAGATGTGTATAAGAGACAGGGCAAAGGTACACAACCAATTCGCATCCGAACGAAAATTGGATGCCCAGTGTTTTATTATTTTTCTAAGTTTTGTTCTTTTCCTTTAATTTTTCTGATATTTTGCGAATACTCACATACATTTACGATATATTATATGATTTATTAATGTTTATATATTAATAATACAAAGCATCTAAAACAGTACACCATGCTTTTTGTGATTAAATATTAGAATGAAATAAAAGAGATGAATTTGAAAATGATATAAATATTCGGAATATGTGATAGGAAGAGTAGACTTGACTTAATATCAAGTTAAGTTTTAAAATAAATATTATAACCTTCAATTAAAAAGTTAAAAATGTGTTTTAAACGGAACAATTGTGCGAAAGGTAAGGAAATTTAAAACGAAGAAATAAAGAAAAACGAGAAGAAACTTAATGGAAAGAAATAAAAAAGGAAAAAAGATGCAATTTAATAGCAAAGAACAATATGGAAGCAACAGTTTAATCAGAAAAAAATGTTAATTTTACTTCAGAAATGGCATTTTATTAGTAATATATTAAAGTAGTATGTTTTTCGTAAACGTAAACTGTTTTTATCTTAAAAAAATCGTCCCTAACTCTTTTCCTTTGCACCATCACGTTGGTTCGGGAGCGCATTAACAGCAATTACGAGTGCATTATTGCTCTCTGACTTGTAGAACCCCGGGAAACACAAAATAATGCTGACGGACCATAACTGAAGTTAAATCATTTTATTCAGTTTTAAAATAGCTAAAAATGTTTTCTAAAACATCGAACAGTTTTATTTACTGTTATTGATTATAGTTGAAAGTTTTCTAGATACGTTATACGACATTCTTACTACTCGATTGAAATTGCGTGTCAATAAATTGTTTATTGTACTAAATATGTGTGCTCATTCAAAACTATTTAATGAGGATATATGTATACGCTATTTGTACTCCTTTTTATCTATATAAAAATGAAGCATATTTCATAATAATTAAACAACACTGACATATTATTATAACGTATGTACTAATACATATTAATAATATTATTAATATATATTTATATTAATGTAACAATATTATATTACTCAAGTAAAAGTAAAGCAAATGAAGGAAGTGTTTATAAACTCCAAAATATGACACGTTCAATTTGTTACAATTCGCAACCTTTTATCTATACAATACGAAGTAAGAAGACGGTAATTTACAGAGACACTAAGAAATCTCTACTTCCTCAAATGACTGGGTAACACTAACTATGAAGGACGGCGATACCTTGATCATAGCTCATTGGTCAGAGCATAAGCCTATTCAATTAGTTAAAGTAGCTGATGAAGGTGATTTCATGAAGATGAAGTTATGGTTGTTGACATTGTGAATTAACGCAATGGTGCTTTGTGACACCGTAGTACGACGTTGTGCCCCCGAGGTCCGGAAGCTAAACCTAATCGCCTTTTGCTGATACACTGACAGCCGCTGATCGCCCTAGAGGGATCAACGTCAATCACGGAAACAAGCTACGAGACGTGGGACACGCGGAATTCCCCCTGGGGGACACGTGGATGTTACCATTCGTTTGCAAAATATGTATTCTTCAAGATTTTACAACAGTGTCTGTAAAGAAATAATAATTTGAAAAGTAAGTATTACATTTTACTTACTTTTATACCAGTTGATATATTTATGTCTATCATAAAAATCTTATTAGGTTATAAAATTTGACGAAAATTTTGGTGAACCAATGACTCCATTTAACCACTCAACGTTTACCCATCATCAAGTGTTAACGTGAATAAGTTATAAGTATCCTAGTAACATATCTTCGTGTTTTTTTTATTACAAGAAGACAAATTATGTGGAAGATGTTTTTATCAATAGTATGAGGATATTTTATCCTTGATTAACACGAAAAGCAAAAACTCGGCAAAGACGTGTGATAAAATATAATAATTTGTATAATAAAGGTCACTAAATTGTATAACATAGTTTATAATATAAGTTGGCAACAACAGGAAATATAATTGTGGGCATATGAATAGGTAATTTTAATGATATATTCACACTTTTGATATGCTTTTCATAAGATTACTATCGATTCCGCATAAACTATGTATAACAAAATAAAATACGAACTATGTTTGTAAAAGTTGTAAAAGTTTATGGAAAATATGAATCAAAGATATATTTGGAAAATATATACGTCATGACCCAAACCTGAAGTAAATGGAGATGAGTTAGTGTGTGTCCAGAGGAAATTTTAAAATGTCGATGCAGATGCACTGTTTGGAAGCTAGCCAACAGTTTAGTAATTTCTATTATTTTACGGTTACCCTAAGACATCATTTTGCAGCCACCCTAAAACTTAGGACGGGTGAAATCCTGATAAGATGTTCTCTGTATCTGGACGCAATGCAAATTAAATTCCATTGCCAAGGAGTCATCCTCAAGGAGTTCCTTTGAAAGTCGCTAATCCTGAGTAATAACTGGAATTCGCCTATTTGCGTTGCAATCCCCAGAAACCGCGAGCGAGCGAGAAGAAAAAGCGGGGGCGTTTATCGCCTCTATCGAGTGAGGGTCGTATAAATATCGAAGTTTGCAATTAAATAGCGGCGCTGCGCCGGCAACGGTGGAGAGCGCGATAAGGGCTGCGTGACCCGAGGATTGCCAGTTTGAGCCTCTGAGGGGGTGGGGTAATCGGATCAACTGGGGGGTGGTAGCTCCGTCGGTGGAGGCGATGTTGGCAGCATTGGTTATGGTGGTGGTGGTGGTGGTGGAGGCAGCGGTGTAGACGGTGGAGAAAAAGTCTGGGGAGGGGGACCAGACGAAATTGGTGACGATGGTGGATGTATTGTTTTGGTCGTAATGGTGGGGGAAGAAACGAGGTGGTGATGGTTGGGGGTTGCCGTTGAAGATTGCGAGTGGTGACGATGTGGTGAGGATACGGAGATAGGATGTTGACTAAAGGTGATATTACTTTAGGGGTGTGATGGCTAGTGAAAAATCCGTGGTCAGATTGTGGTTCGAAGGCAGGAATTTGGGTGTTAACAGCAAAGGAGATTGCAAAACGTCGCTCACTGGGATTTTATATGACATTTAAAATGAGGAATATTGTGAATCTTATTGTATGAATGCGTACTTGTTAGTGTGAAATTTAACAACAAAAAATATATTTCACTAAAATATATTATGAAATGAAAATTTCGAACATTATTTTATTTATGATAAAATTGTTTTTATTTTTACAGATGTTTATTCTTTACGCCTTCAAAATTAAAGATGATAGACTAATATTTTAATTTACGATTTATTTTATAACTTCATGTTCATGTTTCATACTTCGTTATTTCATAAATTAATGTTTCTTTCACGGAAAAAATGATTTTTAAGTTTTTTTCGATAATTCATTAATTCTTTATATTGTAGTAGAAACCGCAAATTCGAAAAAAATTATTTTTTTAAATTTCAATACAATTCAATAGCTTTTACGATTAGAATTTACAAATTTACTAACGCATACTTCTTAGATTATTCAAATGTACAGAGTATTTTTCATGATAAGTCAGTTTTTAATTTTTAATGTCGAATTATTTATTTATTTATTTATTTACTTTTTAGCTCTTGGCACTACAATAAACCAGATCATTCTTTTATCAGATTTATTTCAGAATTCAAAATAAATGTTACTGGATGTAGTTTGTTCCATACTCTACTTAATATTCAAACCAAGTTTCATATCTAAAACCTTGTCATAGTGGCAAATGACACTACCTGACCTAAACTGTTTGAGTATTGATTCTTATTTATTATAATGATTAGTTACTAACTCATAAATGGTTTTCAAGCTGTATGGAAAAACGAGATTTCATATTATTCTTATAATCTTCAAAAGGAAAGAAATATGTATATTCTTTTTCATCGCTATTTACCAAACAAACTAAATATAAACAAAATTGTTTCCAATACCATTATCTCAAATGATACATTTCTATACATCGTTTCCTTCACAAACAACAAATTGTGATTGAACTTCGGGTGGAAAAATCAACTCAGAATGAAAAAATAAATTAAGGTGCACTTTAAAAGTATATATTATTCTTCCACTACATAGTTACAAAACCCATACTAAATCGTAATCCATGGAACATATATCTGGTGTTCCCCTAATCTCGATTTCACTTTGAGGCAATATGATGCGTAACACGCATGTTGTCAGTTAAGTCACGAATGTGCCCTGAGCGAGTGTATTGCGCGCAGTGTTTCAAAGCCACTGTGCATCCAAATGATTGGCCAATGCCTTTGCCAGGCACGTCGCTTCTCACAGGTGATTAAAAGCCTGGACTGTATTCACATACACGTAGAGTATTGCTCAAACAATGTAATATAATGCTAAAATCAAAGATGTTTACATGATGCAGTCAGATTCCACGGTTTTAAATTATAATGGATTACATGTGCGTAAAATTAGTTGATAACTTATCTGACTTGATTTCATAAATAGCTGAAATAAGAAGTTGTAGTTGTCCAGAGTAATTTATTGACACCTTCACAAAACAAACCTTTTTTTTTCAAGTTTTTTTCTATTAAAAAAATATGTCTCAGAATAAATTGGAATGAAATTAGTGACTGTACAAACTTCAAATGGCTGAATTTCAGGATGTTTGTGAAAGTATAGTTTTTTTTTCTTAAATCAACATTAATATATAATTTAAAAAAATTTATGTGGTTATTTGGTCAATATATTAACTTTCCATTGTTAATGTTGTTCATACAATTCAAATGTAAATTTTTCCATCACGGTTCTGAAATAGACAATTGAATAGTTTTAGTCTCCTATTTAGTTATTCCTCGAATCATGACCCTTTCTTTTCGACACTATACAAAATAATACGACGGGAATAGGAAGCGCATGTTTGTTCAATTGTTTTCATTGCAAACATTTGTTATTGTTAATGATGTGCAACTTCCGGATACCATGAGAGTAGATTTATGAAATAAATGGGATACTAGAATTTGAAGGTGCGTTCTCGTATCGTGGACAGCACATAAGAGGAAGCGTAAGTATAGCGGGTTGTATCTATGCGCCTGAATGTTTCACTGGTGAAGGGTTCTAATGACCTTGCCATTGACGAGCCCTAATGCTCCTCCTCCTCCACACACACACACAAAAGTTTCACTGGTTAACCACAGAGGACAAAGATACAACATTGCCAACTACATACTACTATACGTAATAATAATAATAATAATAATAATAATAAGCGAGGGGAGCTTTTTCCTGAAACAGAAGGGTTTGTTATGGCCATCCAGGATCAGGTTATTCCCACTAGGAATTATAAGAAATATATTATGCAGGATCGCCATATGGAAAATGATAAGTGCAGGAAATGTGGAACTGCTTCTGAAACAATTCAACATATAACCGGAGCTTGTAATATGTTGGCACAAACTGATTATTTACATCGCCATAACCAGGTGGCTAACATAATTCACCAAGCATTAGTTTTAAAGTATTGTCTTATTTAAAATAGCACTCCTTATTACAAATATGAGCCGGCTGACGTCTTAGAATCAACAAACTCATTGTTATATTATGACAGGTCAATAGTCACGGACCGTACAATTCATAAAAACAGACCAGACATAGTGCTAAAAGATCAAGTAACAAAGACTACGTATTCGATAGACGTAGCTGTGCCAAACACTCACAACCTTCAGAAAACAATTCAGGAAAAATATCAGAAATACAATGACCTTAAGGCAGAAATAAAAATGATATGGAACATGGAGAGAGTTTACATAGTACCGGTAGTAATGTCCTCTACAGGAGTCATCCCTATCTCCCTCCACAATAGTATTAGCATGTTAAAATTGCGTAAGACCATTTATGTACAAACTCAGAAAGCTGTTTTGCTCAACACATCAAGAATAGTCAGAACATGTTTGGAGTAAGTGTGCTTGGTGTATCCCATATCTCACTACGACCAGAAGAAAAAGCTGAGATCCTAAACGAAATAAAATAATAATAATAATGTTAAAAATTGAAAATGACAAAGTTGATCAGAAGTGGTTGGATGAATTACACTTTCAAGCAGCAAAATGATTCAGTTAGTTCAGAATTTTTCTTACAGATATATGTATCATCTGTTATATCGTTTAAACTGAAATTCAATAAATTAATTGTTTCTCGTTTGTCTTTTACAGAGTGGCCGCAGCCCTCATCCCACCGCTGGTCACGGAGAATGCACTGACGCCCCTTCACGCACCATGGTTAGCCCTTCCTCCCTCGCTGTCTTCTTCGGTCTCCTGCAGGGTAAGTTCCTTACATGTAATATTTATTTATAGTTGTAATTGTTGTTTTACACGAGATTTATGCCATGCAGAAACATAGTTCAGTTGAAATTGTAATCGGCTATTGTAAATTTGATAAATAACTTTTTATTTCTTTACTTGATGTATTATTAGACGGTACCCTAACTTCATTGCTTAATAACGACGTTTCGACACAGTTAAAATTTCTTTCGCGTCATGTAGCCAGTTCTTTCTGGGGATACGGACACAATTTTCTTATTAAACTAAAGCACCTTGAAATAAATTATCTTTACAATGTATTGCTGGAAACCTNAAGAGACAGTCCATTAGCCTTCATATACGCGTTTCCGTCTCGTCAAAAACCACTAAAAATGCACGAACGATCTATCTACAGCGTACCCGTACGGAAGACTCATACTCCAAGGTACCACAAAATTAGATGATGGGCAACTTGATGAATACGGATATTACCTCTTTTGAAGAATACATGATCAAGGCCTTGAACTAACAAATTAAACTAGTCCACGTGATTAGTACGAGCCTTTTCTTTTTCCACCCTTCCTTCCTTCATTCTTCTTTCCTTCTTTCCTTTCTTCCTTCCTTCCTTCTTTTTCTTTCTTTCTTTTCATCTGAAAATCATATTGATAATTAATACATCAATTAATGTTAGACTCAATTTATATGAAAAATTTATTAAAATTGTTTCTCGAAGAAATAAGACTATCCATGAGAAATACTTTTTGTTGAAAAATTCTTTTCTAGATCATTTCAAAGAATCTTTTGAGTTCTTATGATTTACGTTTTAAACGTAATTTTCTATTCTTGAAACATCTAGATTTGTTCATAAACTTTCAGCATGTTATCTATATTAAAACACACTGTATGCATTTTCAAATATAACGTCCTCTCATTAACCTCCAATTAGAAGCTTGTTAATTTGTCCTTACGTTGTATTATTAAGGGATGAATTTCTTTGGTGACATATTAAGTACAAAACCTTGTTCTCTGTCAGAGACATTCCGATATTAAATTCGTCTGAAACTTATACTTAAAGCAATTAGCAACATGTTCATCCAAGTACCGTTCGTCACTTAAATACGCGAGATCACACTCCACTTTGACGACGACGGCGACGACAACCACCTTTTTCCACCTTTCCCTGCCCCTCGCTCCTTAGCACCGCTATGAAAAGCGGCGGCTTGAATCTGATAAAAAACTGCCTGAGAGGATTTCTAAAGCTCCTTCCATTATTGTTGAAAGAGAGCTGGTTGCTATTCACGCTCTTGATTAGAGTCCGTGTAATTCCACGTCCCTAGGGGAATCTTAAAACCTTTCTTCTCTGAGAAGCAGATCGATGTCTTTGGCAACCGTGCTGCCGCCGCAGATATAATGAATCGTTGGCACAACGCTTGCGACACCGCGCCGCGCCGCGCCGCGCAGTCTGTCTGTCTGCTCGTGCACTCGCTCGTCCCATCCTCCTCGACCCGCCCTCGCATCCGAATCCGAACAAAGCTGTCGTCGAGAAGGAGAGAAGGATACGCGTCGAAAAGGAGCGAAACCTTTGATTACTGCTGCGTATCGTTGTATTAATTAGTTAACTACATAATCGTACCGTTTCGAAATAAGAACGACGTCGATCTACGCGTCCACTCATGAGGACGGCTTGCAGATCTTCAGATTGGTGCGAGGAACTACTGAAAAATAAATAACATTCATCGTATCAGATGACATAATTTTCTTGCTGAATGTATGTCATGCAATGCATAATGTTGTATAACAGTCCGGTACAGTTCCACTGTAAGTACTCAAAACACGAATATTATACAGCAATTTATAAGTTTCTAGATTTTATCTTTAAATACCGTGTATTGGTTTTAAAGAACTTTTGCATTCATATTTATATTTCTTTCTTATGGAACCACGGAATTAAAACTACAACCGTGCGTGGGTCTCTTGCGTGCAGATTTTTCGCTGTACTATACGCACGTCACCTCGACACGCAACAACCCGCGTCTAATATTTAAATTAAACGTCTCAACATGTTGATGGAGTGGTGTCAGAAGGGGTGAAGGTTAGGATAGGAATCAGGAGGGTTGAGAGAGAGAGAATTCACACTGGTTCACGGTCTGAGCGCGACAGCGCTGGCGGCGTTGAAGACAGTGTGGAACTTCCAGGGCTGAAGGCGCTTGAGGATGGGCCAGGACAGCCGGAGGGAGAGAAGGACAGGGGTCAACTACGAGGTTCTCCTCGGAGAGAAACCGCCCTCCACGCCACAGCCATTAGAATTAGTTATCGGCCCTCCCACCAGTCTGCGCGCGGCATGCTGACCCCATGTGATATGCATCGCGGAACCACTGTGGGCGCTAAGTGTAACGTCTCTGGAGAGGGGAAGATAATAGGAGTGGGAGGGGGAGAATGGACTTGCTACGCTAAACCCTCGCGCTGTGGTCACGGAGGACGCGGGGAAAGAGGTCTGGATTATGAGTGAAGAAGGACAGGGTCCGAAACGAGGCTTGTGCAAGTCTACTATCTAAAAGAAATTACAGATTAACGTACAGCACCAACTGACCGAGTTTTGTCCGTGAATAAACATGGGTGAGATAAGAAGCACTAATGAAACGTGCTTCAGAGAAATTAATCTAAATTGTTACTTACCTAAGGGAACACGATGACGTATAATTTATGAGGGAAGTAGTCCAAGTCGAGGAAAGATGATTTAGTAATGCGACAATTATCAGCAAGTAAACAAGTATTCGCCAAAGAAAATCTTGAAAATTACTTTTCCACTTATTCTTCATAGCGTGAATATACAATTGTTGAAATTTTCCATCTCTTTTAACCCTACTTCAAACTGTCATCAAGGTTTTCTTCGTTTGGATATTCTCATTTATCTTTCTCTATTTTAGCCTTCGCCTGTTGTAATGATCAATTCATTTCACTATAAGATGTACAGGTAAGTAAGATGTATGGGTATAAATATTTACATTATTGTTATAGTCCCTAATGTTATTCCTTTGACTGAAACATTTTAATAATACCAAAAGCTCATATTCCGATTATCTCCAGTTTTCCTTTTTAAGTACGTAAACTTATTTATTTTTGGTCCATAATTACAATACTTACTTCTTTGAGATGAATTACATGCATGTAACATCGAAGAAGCATGGAAATGTAATGGTNGAGACAGACATGATACCTAGTCATTATTCAGGTAAATATGGCATTTATATCAGATCTCGAACCCTTTCTTCCTAATACACAGTGTCTTCCATAACGTATTCAATTCGTCTTATTGACATTTGACCAATACGAGTATATTACACAAAATAGTTTCTCAAAACTTATACCTCGCATCAAAAATTGAATTAAGATATTATAATAATTAAATGCCTCCAGAAAAAATTCACATCATTATTCGACCATGGACTTCTCCTAAGAATGCATAAAATAACAAAACAAGGAGATCTCATCCTTTTCTCAAGATATCTGTTGGAAGACAGACTCTCGACATTTGCCTTGCCACGCTTGAATAGTCATTGTAATGGAAACAGAGTGTTCCGTTACTCTGCAATTAGGGATTTTGACAAAGAGAATGCTACGAAACTATCGTATTCACAAGTGCTTCCCACGTTTCTTGTCCTTGGTATCTACATCTTTCGTCATAATCTAAGTAGTCAAGAAGTTAACAGTAAAATCGTGTAGCCATAGAATGAAAGAACTAATTTTTATGACCTTTTAATGTGAGGGTTAATGTACATAGATAAATCGAAAATAACGCCTTTCATCGTTTTATTTCTTTCAAAACCCTCAAATAATTTTGTTCTCGTATAGTACGTTCTCATGGTCGATTACATCATGTGTTTGATCTTCGTTCGAAAGAACAAAATAATCAATATCTTCTGTAACATAATACAATAAATTAACTCTTCATTAGTAAGGAGTTTTCTCTATACAGCATTGAAGTGTCAAACTTATATAAACATATTTTTACACCATCGATAAATCACGTCCTACATTGTGATGGAGGAAGTGAACGAGCAATCTAATGTGATACACAATACAACATTCACATAATGATGGAAGAAAAAAGTATCCACAAAATATATCAAGTAGAATTAATTCCGTTAATCAATCAAATACACAAGCGCAGAATTAAAACAATATTTCTTCTTTAAACCATGAAGTTCTTAGTCGATATATCTTGCACTCGAGTCGTCGAGTATATATCATAAGCTCGAAATCGAATCTTTGCGTGTTGATCATGTTCTTGATATTGTACCCTATATTTTAGTTTTAGTGAAAATATTTCCGAAGCTTAGTATCATATAAATGTAATTCAAAATGTTATGACAATCTTTGCCGTGAACTGTAGTTATGATACGATAAAAGACGGCACTCTGCGGATATCCACTCTTCCATAGAAGATACCAAAAATTCTTGGGAGGGAGTTCCCCAGTGTTCTTCCTAAGTTCGTGATTCGTGGTCGTAAACATACGTCGATTTATGGAACTAATCTTTCCATTGCATGATGATTTAGCTGGAGGTATGGTCCTAAATCGCAACAGCCGCGAATATTCATGGCGGCTGCGCAGTCACTTGTGCAGGGATTCCCCCGCTAGAAGCGCCTCCGCCCCCGCTGTTTATTCAGGGAACATCCTCCGCGAATCCGCCCCCACTCCTTGTCACACATCCTCCCTCCCCACTCACCTCACACCTGAACAATAACTACAAGCTCTGTCAAAGTATACTCAAGAATTTTTAGTACTCAAGAATATTTGGTACCTAAGAATATTTTGCTACTACTACAAGAGGAGAAATACATTTGATGAGGATTCATAATTGATGCTATATACATATAATTTCCATACGCTACGTATGACAATATATTTACATGGATATGCGGCATTAGTTTCGCATACGTGTTAATACTCAATAAACAATAATAAATCAACATAATAAACAATTAATTGTTCATCCATTTTTTTAAATTCCTGAAACCAATGACAATATTGAGAAAAACCTGACGAATTCGAAAACTGATGACGAAACGTGAGTAAAAGACATTTTTCTCTGTAAACGATCTTAAAAGTTATTAATTATTCATATGTGTGCGACAAAGTAGGATCGAATCAAAATCTTGGTAACATATTCTAAATTTTCTCGGTGCATGTTCGACAGAAATCGAGCTAAATTGTTACAATATTGGTAAGATGAGTAGTGGTTAAAATTAGAACAAGAATAATAATGAACATGCACGCTAGATATTAACCGACTGACTAAGTTACGCCAACTCCAGCTAATCAATTCACACAATTTTTTATCAGTTGATTCTTACCCATGAAGAATGTTTTAAACTTTTTTTTGGAGAAAAATTAAGTGTTCCACACGTTTACATTAATAGTGCTATTCTGGTGGATCTAGAATTTTAGAAAGACAACTATTATTAACAGACATTACGAATGTAATCCACGATGTGAGTTTGTGTACGTACATTCAATATCAAGACTGCATAAAAGCACATCGACGTTATAAAAAACATTTTTAAATTGTGTAGAAAGGATAAAAGTGTGTTTCCTCTTCCTGTAAGGAGTTGGTGACGTCAGTATGTTTTAATTTATTCATACTTAATTAAACTGGTAGTAATTAGGTTTCTTTAAAAATGTTTATATGTCATTTCTTAAATGGGTGAGTAACTAGTCCTGCGGTCTGGGATATTCTCGTAAAGTTTATATGCCATGCCTTAAATTACGTTGACCTTCTCTCGCATTAGTAGACCATAGTCATGGTTTTCATACTTTTTATAAAAATTTAAACTGATGTAAAATGAGTATACACTTCTTTTCATACGTTTACTCTAAGATTGGTTGGTTCGGATGTGATTTTTATGAAAAAGTAAGTTTCATGCATTGAACGTATTGTGAAAGATTTAGTCAAAACGTGTTATGAAAGAGAACACAATCTCTAAATTGAAGAAGAGATTAACTTGTTGCAAGCATCAGAGTTCGCTTTTAGCGGCCGTGGCAACCACGAGTCCTGCGTAGGCGTTGCCCGTCGCATGCATTGCAAACCCCGTTTCTGCCACTTCTCTTCCGCCTTGGGTCCTTGGCGGAGGGCGTGTTCGCAACGGAACGGGCGCCGCCGCATCCAGCAGGTGGCGGGCGCTTCCACGCGCCTTAATCAGCGCTTTGGATACTGCGTGCAATGGCCCCGCGTGTTCACCCGCATTCTCTACCGCATCAACTCGCTCCCTTTTTCTACTCGTGACGTTCCCAAGAAAGAGAAGTAAAAACGAAAACGTTAAACAGCGCAGAACGAGAACAAACGTATTCGTTTGGTTGCTTGCTTACCCCGTTTTCTTATCAGGGCACTGGGTTGTTACTACGAATCACGCAATCACGAGGAAGTATGGAAATCACTGGCGATGAGTGAACTTAGGCGTTTCACATGCACAGTATAATATCCATTCTCTATCTTTGAAGAATATATTACTATATTTGGAGTGCAAAACAGCCTGTTCACGGTTTAGAAAGTCATCTTGCTAACAAATTTATTTCAATATTGTTGGCATAACTTATCGGCTTTTTTTCGGCTTTATTTTCATTCGTTTCTTGCTTTTTAGGGGAAGGAACAATATTTCATGGGTTAAGTTTACACATTTTTTAACTCTTTGGCCATATTATTTTTGTAGTTATCTGTAAATATTAACGTGCAGTATCTGAATTTAAGTCCTAACACAGTGAATAATTTGAATCAGTTAAATAGTTAAATATTTATTTCAGGGTGTGAGTACTGTCCCTCCTTTGTCCCACTCATAATGACACACAATTATAAACCAAAACTTTCCTCTTAATTGAAGAATTAACACTGTAATATTTTTAGTTGTTCATAATATTATTTTTGTAATGATCTGTAAAAATCGACTTGGAGTATCTGAATTTAATTCATAACAAACCAGTGAATAGTTTGAAAACGAAACTATAATTTTTAAGAAACACAATTAAATATTTATTTCGGGGGACGGTCACTATCCCTCTTTTGTCCCACTCATAATGACACACAATTATAAAAACAACAACTTTTCTCTCAATTGACGAACAAACATTACAGTATTTCTAAATGTTCATAGAGTTGTTTTTTCGAATCTCTAGTGATAACCAACCACAAACGAATAATAGTGTATGATTACTCCAATTTAAACCAATTAAATCCTCAGCCTTTCGGGGTACATTCCTCTAGAGAGAGTTGCGGTAAGCTCATACAGAATGCAAGAGTAACAACAGCAGAAGTGAGACAACACTCCAAGCTCACAGAGCTAGTATATTTGGGCACTCGTGTTGGGGTCATGGTTTCGGAATGAGTGGCGGGGGATGGTGTTGTTAGTGAGAGTAGGAAACGTAGTTGGCGTCGACAGACATGATTCGGTGAACGATTGCCGCTTATCATTCACAACGTAGTTAATTTCTGCTCTATGCAGATGCACTGGAAGATTTTTATGTTTGATTTGGACTTCAAATTGAAACCAGTATGGGTTTTATGGGATATTTTTTTCATCGTTTGCCGTTATAGACAACATCTTATCATAGTACGTTCCTCGTTAACTGATAACATATCAACCAGATAAGGGTGTGGGGGTAGTCCGCCTCGAGCCTCATTATCTAAGAAGCCTTCAAAAATAATATAGAGACTTAAATTTGAAATTTTATTACAACAGTAAAGTAACTAGTAGCTTTCTTTCTTATTGAATATAATTCCACCTTTAGTTACTTCCGATATCTTAAACAAAGCGTGAAAACTCGTTTTCGTGTAGATGGAATTGAGTGGCCTCCAAAGACTTCCGCCCTGAGCCTCATTAGGTGTACGTACCTGTAATCAATACATTTTCGACAAATATTGGTTCTCAAGAATTATTGATTAATACTGTGTTTTATCAACATTTTAAAATTAACTAACGAATTAATAATGTTTATTAATTTGAAAATTATTTGCAATACAAAAAACACTCTATATAAGTAAAGTAACGTTTCAGATAAACAATAGAAATTTCAGTAGACTAAAGAAAGCGTTTTCCCTACAATATTTTCTATGCGACATGAGCTTTGCTAAGTGTCAGTCCATTTTATGATCCACGTTCTCATTACTGTCGCAAAAAGAAAATGTTGTCTGATAATACATGCGTCATAGTGTTGTCATTTTTTTCAGTGAACATTGTCATGAACAATAAGAATGCATTTGTAGTATTTATTACTTACGAGATCACAATATTTATTTTTTTTAATAAATATTGTGATTTTCAAACTACATCTTTATTTGTGCTCTGTAGCCACATGCTGTCATGAATTCTGAATATATTACTCCGAAAATATATTATTTCTGGACGAACAATGAAAGTTTTTTTTGTCTTTGCACAGAAACAATTTTTATTATGAAAATTTCACAAAGAAAATTCGGACATTCAACTAAATGCTTTTAGTTTTTCTTGAAGAATATTATCTATTAATTTATAAATAAATTGAATAAACTTATTGTCCAAAAACCAAACTGTTACAAACTGCGCACGATCATGTGTCACATAAACAAATTAAAATAAATAAATAATAAATGCATTATTATTTATTATTAATATTACTAGCTTAAGAATTGGTACTCTCTCTCTCTCTCTTTGTAGTTGAGATTTGTTTTATGATATCTTTTGTGAAATGTATTCATCAAAGTTACTTTTTATCTCTCATTCTTCCCCGACATTTGCCACAGAAGCGCATCATAATCTCTCAGATAAATGCGAAAGGTCGTTAAGGCTCTTATCAAAACCACAGTGGACTGTAAGACCCCGCCCAAACGTCACGATTCGTTCGAAAGATGGAAAGAACATTCGCGGAATGAAATCCTATGCGATCCACTTGCGGTAGGCAATTAGTTAATGGAGTTAATTACCCTTTCTAAATCTCGCTCTTAAACTCTGCAATCGTTAAGGCACGCGGTAAATGAACGTCGATAAATGCTAGATGCCGAATTATGATTTCAATATGATTATTCATGATTGCTTTACTACTTAAAGATCAGGGTTTTAAAAATATTTTGTATGTTGCCATATATCCGAAAATATTAATCATACATTGTCTTAATGATGGTTATCTAGCAAACTAAGAGGACCATATAAGTAAAAATGAGTCATTATTTTTATGGACATCTTGTTAAATATTGTTATTATTGTCATTCAAAATTATAATTGTAGTTCACCCCACGCTATTACTTTATCGAATAATATATATTCGTCCAGAGCGGTGTGTTTGCTCTGCACTATAGCAGTCGAAACGTTGGCTCTTCGCCCAAAATGACGCGGAGTACATCCGGAACCCAAAACTACATGGACACCCTCTGAGGAAACCTAAGACTACAATTTGATAACATTTTCGTAACATGCATGAACATGTGGAGGTGAATTTTATTAATGAAAATGACTCAGGTCATATAACCTCAGGCTCTTACGCCATTCTACCAACATATATAAACGTAGAGAAATTAATATTGGCTGACCACGGCACTTAAGGTTCGAAAGCCATTTTGTTCTCACGTTTTTTTATATTTCAAAGCCAGAAATTTTGTGAAAATGATTATTAAAAAATAAAAAAAGTCACGTCAACAAAACTGCAGGTACTTAACATTCTATAAAAGCAATACTAAGGGTTAGATTTTTTAGGTGCGCACCATTTTTCTTAGGGAAGATACCACAATATGAAATTTTCTCTCTAGATGAGAAAGGAGGTGTTTCTTCAGCACTTTTTGTTTTCATTTTTGGTACAGTTATTCCTTTTTATTCCAACCGTTTCCACGATCCCCCGCTTTTCCCTATTACTGCAGTTTTTCAATAATCTTCTTGAACGCATTTTATCATTTATAACGACAGGTATGACATGTAAGTTTCACTCCATTTACAAATGATTTAGAAACAATGTCAAATATTCAATTAATTTTAATTAATGTTTCGTCAGCTTTCAGTGAACATGCAAGTTGTATGCCCATCTTTTTTAGTAAACGTGGGTACCTGATTGCAGTTACTGGTCAATTGGAAGAATAAGTTTTCGAAAATGAAATATGTTTACTTCCTATGTTTTCCCTGCTCTGATGATATATGAAATGATGTGTTACTTATTTGTAACTCAATTAATTATAATATGAGCGAGATAATATACAAATTAATTAAGTGAGATAAAATATTATGTCTCCCTTTCTCTTTATTTTAGCATCTTCTCCCTTCCTATTTCTCACGTATAATTGGTTCCTAAAATCGTAACCCTAAATATGATACTTTTTATTGGATGTCGTTTCAACGTAATTACGAATAGTTGAATAAATGTAAAATATATTGTTGGTGAGGTTTGTAAGTATACATTCATCATCGTTGGGATAAATATCATTTTTACATGTTCGAGTCCTACACATCATTCATTGGAGAATAAAGTACAATGATAATAAACAAGATTATACACTTTTTTTACTATAGGGAAAATGTCTTACTGAACATTGCAGTAAAACCGATGCGATTCTTTTAGATTACATTTCAACATCTATTTTCTTTGTGTAGGAAACGGTTTCTTGATCACTATTTTAACATTTTCTGAAGCCACATTCTCAAATGTAAAATATATCCCATTTTAGTACAGATGTAGAGATGATGTCAACACACCAACCACGCAATGTGTCTGTTTGTTTAACGTATCTTCAACCGCTAATGAGGAGATCAATAACTTGTGGAATAAAATTGCAAAATGCACTTTGAGACCTTGCATTTTTTTCTAATCAGGTAATATTGCGAAGGAATAATATCTTTGGCGTTTTATGATTATTCTTCCTTTCTCAACATCTTCCGTCCCCATCGTCTCCGATTCGTCCCGCTCGCCTCCCTCGCTGCCCCGTGAACGAGAGGAAGAGTGAGGGAGCGGATGAGGTCGCATGTGAGGACCTCTGCCCCAGGGCCACGAGCGCTGTCCGCTTCGCAGACTTTGCCTCAGCTGCGCAATGCCTTCGTGCGGCGGATGGCACTCACGTTCAGAATAGACCGAAGATAACAATGGATGACTCCTCAATTGAATAAATACTATTATTAAAGTTTGCCATGGTTTCACAGACTACATTTTTAGTGGTTTCACATTGTCTTTTTGATTAGGAAGATTGCATATTAATGAACACACTCACTAGTCTGGTTTGTAAGAATTTGCAGAGATTTATCTAGAGGGGGGGGTATCACATCCTTCTTCCGCTCCTCACATTAAAAGAA